>CM060699.1:99277333-99622333 GCA_030686995.1 Artemisia argyi | reverse complement strand
TATATCTTTACTAAAATTGAGTGAATTGACTTGTTCAATCTCGACGATTGAATATAAATAGGTTATTATGAGTTCGAGCAAGCCGCTATGGTGAAATCGGTAGACACGCTGCTCTTAGGAAGCAGTGCTAGAGCATCTCGGTTCGAGTCCGAGTGGCGGCATGCCATCTCGGCGGGAAGAGGATTGTACCGTGAGAGAAGCAATGGGGTCAACCTCTTTCAAATATACAACATGGATTCTGGCAATGCAATGTAGTTGGACTCTCATGTCGATCCGAAAATCCTTCGTAAAGTTAGCTGCTTCTTGCTTGCCTTCATTCGTCCTATTCGCCTTAGCGGCTTAAAGCTTAAACTTCGGTGATTCCTCCGCATCTTCTTCGTAGTGCGATTAGCTGCTAATAGCGAAGTAGGTTCAGCGAGATGACATGATGTGTCTCATTTTTCTGTTTTCTAAGTTTTAGATGAGTTACATGACATGAGCGAATCGACTGACACGATTGTACTGAGAAGGAGCTTCATAGTAAAGAGTAGTTAGAGGTTTTGACAGATGAGCTAACTTAGAAGGGCAGGCATCTGTAGTTAATTGGGTTAGTTGACTAGCAACTAATTCCGCCCACTCTTTCAAAACCCGAGATTTTACTTGCTTTTATAAAATATAAAAAATACAAAAAGAATCATCCCACACCTCTAGACATAGTTTTGTAGGCTTTCTAATCCTAGCGACACTATTCTTGAGATGATCAATCCCCCGGTACTTGTCACTATACTATACTACAACGATCAGGTATACTGCCTCCTGGCAGAGATTGCAAACTTCTCAAGATCCCTTGAGAGGTAAAACCTGTTGCGAGGGCGCAATCCCGCGTATCAAGTTTTTGGCACCACTGCCGGAGATTGTCTATCTTTACATTTATTCCTCAACTTTCGCAAAAGAGTGCAGCGCTATCAAGTTTTTGGCGCCGCAGCCCGGGGAATAGTTATTTTCTAGGTTAGAATTTCTTTTTATTATGTCTACTTGCTAGATTCCTTTCTAGTAAGATTTTTATTTTTATTTTTAGGTTTCTTTAGTCTATCTTTTTCTTCGTGCCTTTGTTAGTAAATTAAGTTCATTGACTATTCCGTTGGCCATTATGGAAAACGTGAATCCACCCCTTTCCCCTAGTGATGTTGCTTTGTTGCGTGAACAGATTGAGAATGAGATTAGGGAACTTAGGGAACTTAATAGGTTGATTAATGTTGAGCTAGATCATGCATTTAGTGACCTAGCGACCGCCTTGTATTCAAATGAGGACCTAGGATCTAATGATTTTGAGGTTGTTGTTGAGGATGTGAAGGACCTTGAGGAAAGGGAGATAGATCCAAAACAGGATGACTATTTCAATTTATATCCCACTAAGGTGGAAACTGCGTACTATAATAATCTTGTTGATAATCCTCGGCCTCCTTTTGCTAGAATTGACCTTAAGATAAAGAGAGGTGATCCTAAGAATGTTAAGATACCATGTATGATTGGGTATAAGTACATTGACAATGCTTACATTGATTTTGAATCCCCAATCAACATTATGTCCTCAAGTGTTTATAATGATATAGTGAAAACAAGACTTGAACCTCGAAGGGACCCTAAGTACCCCGGCGGAATTTGTAATTTTGTCGGGAGAATTAAAGGTTTACATATCTTCGTTGGGAACTTTACTTATATCATTGACTTTATGGTTGTTGAAGACTTAGCTAGTGTTATAGATTGTCGCTTATCCCATGTTGTATTAGGTAAGCCATTTGTTGAAGAGTCCAAGTTAGAATATGATGGGAAAGAAGGGACGATCCGATTTACTAGTGAAACTGATAGGATCACATATAGGATGCCTAATAGAATGAAGGAATTTCGTTTTGTGCCTCGATTTGATGTGGATAACATTGGTGCTTTTGAGGACATCAATGAAGAGGATAAGAAAAAGGGCATGGACTATGTATGAGAGAAGAAGAGCCTTTTCTATAAGGATTGCTTAACTTTAGGGCCAAAATATAAAGTTGATAGGGAATTTGCCAAAAGGATTATAGGAGCAATTGAGAAAAAGGTGGTTGATCTTTATAAAAAACATTTAAAATCGGGTCCGGAATACAAAACTAAGATTGAGGACGACCTAGAGAATGTGACCAATGACGAGGTCACGTAATTGTCCGTGATGTTGAGAGGCAACCCATGTTTTGTGTGTTTTTATTTGTTTGATTTTATTTGTTTCCGTATGTGTGTTTTATTTTTATTGTTGGTAAATCATGTTTCAAAGTAAATTGTGAAAATGCTTCATTTTGTTTTTAACTTTGTCTTAATTACATATAAAGGTATTTTGCAAAAGCTAAGTGTAGGGGAAATTCAAATTTGTTTATAAGAACGAAATTGGACATTAACCACAACAATATTAAATGAGCATGCATATTAGTATTTGTTAGAGTCAAATGCTTGTATCGAGTCATAATGATATTTTGCAGGATTTTCTAGGAAATAAGGCATAATTTTTTCCAGAAGTTTTCCGGAAACTTAACATAAGATTTTTCCAGGAACATTCTGACGACGTCAGGAGTTACAACCTGACGGCGTCAGGTACTAAAATTCAGAAAAATTTTGTGAGTTTTGTTTAAACCGGAGTCTTGAAGTTTTTGTTGATTCTTTAGTTTTATAAACTCCAGGAAATCTGCAAACATTCATTCCACAAGCATTATATCTTAATTTGCTTTCTAAGATTTTTTAGTATATATAGATTGCCGCTGATTTTACCTAGGTTTGCCTTGATTGTTTTCTCAGGTTTAACAGGTTATATATAACAAGAAGATGATTTATATTTCTAGAGGGAAGCTTTCAACGTTCATTTTCTTGGAGGAAGATCTAACCTTGCTGACACACTATCCACACCGAACGAATCAGGGAAGTATTTGTTTTCATTCTTTTACCTGCTTTACTTTTATATCCTTTAATTGAACATTGGGGACAATGTTCATCTTAAATGTAAGGGGAAGGTAAATGATGATACCTTATAGAATACAATTGCACTTGAGTTTGTTTGTTTGATAGTAGGTGTGTAATAAAACTAAGAGAAATACTTGCTAGGGCAATTTTAGCGCCATATTTAAAATTTTTTACACCATTTAGGAGTGAAACTTTAGCCTTAACAAGCGTCTCATGGATAGGAGTTGTATGACTAGCACAAAACCATACCACTTAAAAAAAATTTCCACCCAAAAATGTGAGGTTCGCCTTTAGATTTGATAGGAAAAGCATTCATTATAAGTGCTTATGAGTGTACCGGTAGTATTTAGATTCTAGAACTTGCGTTAGTGATACATCCCGAGACCGCTAGTGAGACTACATTCGTGTGGTTAGGATTGACTACATGATAAGAGGTATTAGGATCACCCTTGTGTTTAAACCCGTATCATAATTACTTGACCATTTTAGTCATATTACTTGACTAGCGAAGTCAATTAATTTTCCCACACCTTTGCGTTGTACTCATTTTTAGTTCACGAAACCCCTAGTACACCCCTCCAAGCCTATCTTTTCGTTTCTAACTTTAAGCATCTTCCTTAAAGGAAGAATTTATTTACAATCCACCCAAATGTGCAACCAAATCGCCTTAGCCTTTCGTGTATGCACTCATCTTTATTGCATTATTGTTATTTGTCTAAACCCTTAGTTAATTATCTAATTAGTTACATGGTTGCTAAGTCGAGTCATATCTTATAGATATTGTTTTCGGACGATTGGGACTCATGGGTAATTTTAAAAGTACTCCAAGTGTTTTGATTATCTTAATTTGAGTCATTAGAATAGTTGATTGTAAAGTATGTAAAAGTTCAAGTGTAAGGGGAATGCAAATTCCCTATGATGTATTATTTTGGATGGTAGGGCAAGAGGGTATGAAAAATTAAAATAAAAAAAAAAAAAAAAAAAAAAAAAAAAAAAAAAATCGACAAATCAAGAAAAAAAAATATATAGAAAAAGAAAAAGAAAAAAAAAACATACGGACTACCATCCCATTTCATTCTATGTTTGTTTTAAGTTTTTGTTATTTTTGATTTATTAGCTTAAGTTAAGTCGAGTCTTGGCTTAGCAACGCCATATTGTACATGTAATTAACCAAGATAATTAACTCGCCACCAGTAAATATTGCCTTTATCCAACAAAACCGTGTTTTCCATATCCCTACACCTAACATTATAACCCTTTAAAAGACATCTTTGATAGTTTATCCTAGGTGCTTACGCCAAGTGGTAGAGGTTTGATCCTTTCCCAAGCCTATGGTAATCTATTTGCTATGACAGGTAGTGAGAGATGTTTTCCATTTCCATATTGTGATATATACTTTATTACACCCGAGAGATGTGAGTATCTAAACACTATTTGTGAGGTGCTAGTGTATGACCTCCGTGCTTGCTTTTGGTTTTTAGTGGAATGATTATTTGTTGTAATTACTTTTATATTAGTGTTAAATGACCCATAACTTGTATTTTGATTAGAATAAAAGCTCATTTGCTTGAGGACAAGCAAATCTCAAGTGTAAGGGTATTTGATGAGGCAAAAAGTGTACCGCTTTTAAGGGGTCATTTAAGCCCGAATTCGTGATTATTTGATCAATTACTGCCCTAAATCGTTCTTTTTGTCATTTTAGGTACTTTTGAGAAGAAATCTAGAAAAGGAAGTGTGACAACTGGCAAATTAGGGAGCCATTTTGAAAACCGGCATTACTTTAAAATTTATGACTTTTAAAATATTGGAAAAGTTTATTCGTGATGAGATTTGTAAACGTTGGAATGTGATTTTTAAACCGTACGTTATCTATGGAAATTGAATTTTTAATTATTGGTTTGGTTTGGTTTATTCGCGATGATTTATTTTTGAGATTATTAGTTGGCACTACATTGACTCCGGCACTAGGTTAACCTAACAATTTTATATATATTTTAAATGTTAGTTCGGGAATTTTATATTTTTGGAACGTATCGCGAGATTTTTGATTATTTGGAATGAGTTCGGTTTGAGAGAGTTGATTTGTTTTAAAAAGTTTCGGGTTTGGTCCGTATATTTTACACCGAGTTACTTCACCCACTCTACCCTTAATAATATTATTACTATTATTATTATTATTATTAAAATTCTTTTTTTTAGAATAAGTAATAAAAATCGTCCTTGTGTAAACCTGGGAAAGCAAACACAACCATCACCCATCCTCACCAACAAACACTCTCTCTCTCTTTTTAATACCCTAGCCGCCACCACCAAGGCCGGCCACCACCGCCACTCCCACACCTAAAATACTACCACCAAATTAACCCTTTCATCACGATCTGTCTTTTGGTATAACTCACGCGCCTTACAACCTCCTTTAACACCTCGAAATCACCACCACCGCCACATAAACACCACCTTTTTCATCTTTTCTTGTTGGGTTTTCGAAGAAACATAGTTTTGGAGTCATTTTGAAGGTGATTAACCACGAGTTCCAACTCGTGTGTCTCAATTCTTACCCAAACCGTGGGTACACGAATATTTTCTTGTTGGGTTTTGCAAATCTCTATTGGGAAATGATATTTTGATAATAAAAACTCGTTTGGTATCCGGGTTTGTGAGGGTGTTGACTTGTAACCGAGAGCTAGGCTCGTGGCTTGGTGCAAATTGTTGAACCTTGTGGTTTTGTTTAATGAGTTTTGGCCTAATAATCATTTTGACGAGATGTTGATTTTATTAGAGTATGATTTGTGGCTTGATTTGGATCTTTGTGGCTCTTGTTGTTTCGTTGGTATGCCGCGACCCTAGGGGTCCCGTTTGGGCAGATTTGGTTCGCTCATTTGAGCTTATGTCGAGACCTCATGGTCATGAATTTGAGTCCTTGCGACTCATGGTTCTAGCCGAGACCCAAGTAGGTCACTAGGCTTGGGTTTTGGCTTGGTAAACCAACCCGGTATTGGTATAACTTGATGTTACTTGTTGTGGTTCATGTTGTTATTATTTGTTATTAAGACTTGGGCATTTTATTGTTATTTTTATTGTTGTTGGCCGAAGGTGGAGATGAGGCCGTAACCTCATGGTTTTGGCAAATGAATTAATTTTGATATTGAGAAATTGTGTTGACGAGCATGGATTTGGGAACCGATTGTGAGACGGTTAATTAGATTGATGGAGATAGGTTAGTCGGGTGCCGTAGTCGGACCCTATTGTTGTAGCACGTGGATTGGCATTGATTTTGGACGGAGTTGGATTATCTATTTATGACTTGGTTATTTTTATTTTGGACTTGGACAATGAGCCGAGAGTGATGACTCGGACATGTGACCAACTCTTATGACTCGATAAATATTATAATCAAACATTAATAATAAAAACTCGTAATAATATTATTGATAATATAATCGTTTATATAAGTATATAGACGTGATAAACGTATATATATATATATATATATATATATATATATATATATATATATATATATATATATATATATATATATATATATATATATGCATATATTAATAATAAAACAATCACGAGTAGACGTTATAATAATATAACGATAAGTATTGTACTATGCGAATAGTGCAATAAATGTCGGGAGTGTTATTATAAATAAACAACTATAAATGATACGTTGGATAATTAATAAATAAAAACATGACTTTTTATAAATTTGGAAAACTTATCGAGTTAAACGGGGTTGTGGTTACTTAAGTCCAAGTGGACTTTATATTATGTGACTTTTGTGTTGTCACGGATATATGAAGATTAATATATCCATTTTCTATAACTACGTAACTTATTTAATCGACGGGTTAAATCGAGTTTATTTAGCTATATAAAATGAGTATATTAATGGGCATCGTATCCTACGACGCCCATAGGTTATGGTACGTGTATTAGGATAATAAATTACTAAATATCTCGTGGAGTTGGCTAAATTGACGAATTTGGCAAATTTGACGATATATCTAGGGAATTTATTGGACTACAATATTTACCATATATAATTCTTTGTGCTATGTGATTTAGGTTGGGTATAATCTTAGAGCGATATATTACGTAAATAAATATGGGGGATTACCAAATCGACGGATTTGATAAACTTCGATGATTTATTTAAATAATATATTGGGCTAATATTAGACCAATAGATGGTTTATTATTTCTTTCGTTGTGGCTTCTTGGTTTGAGTTGTGTCGACCCTCCACCCATATGGATACCAAACGTCAAACTTCAAATTAATATGAAGATAATTCGAGAAATGGAATTTTGGAAAGTTAAATGGAATACGTTCGGGATTGGGAATATTTGATTTTGAGGAAATGATTTCTGAACGAGTTTGATAATGTTAGGAAGTGCCGAGTCTGTAGTTGCCGTTACTTGAGTTTGCTTTACGTTTTTCATCTATTGATTTCTTTTGCGGATTGCTGGACTTGAGGTGAGTCATAGCCCCACTTTTACTCTTGAACTTTGTTTTCAATACTTGGGGTGAGAAACGTGCAAATGTTTTATGTGGACTATTATCGCTTTATTTATTTTAAAACTTGCTATGCTTATAGAACTAGGTAGTGTAGAGCATGTCGCATCCCTGCGAATACATTTTGAATTGATTTGTTGAGAAGCATGTCGTATCCTTACGAATGCATGAACATCTTGTATCCTTACGAATGTTGGGCATGTCGCGTCCTTGCGAATGCATATTGATTGATTTGGATTGGTTATAGAGCGAGACCTAGACTTGAGCTAGGTAATCTATTGATTGGATTGATTTGGGCTATAGCGTGCACCTATAGGGTTGATTCGTTTTGGTTGGATGATTAAGGCCTAGTCTAGCTAGCAAGCGTTTTGCGTATATGTCCACTTGATTTAGTTATGAATTTAAACCTATGATCTCACCAGCGAAATCTGACTTTTAGCGCGTTTTCTCAGGTAATTAAGTGATGCCCTTGGAGGCTTGGCTATGGCACTTGGTTTATGGATCTATTTTCTGAAACTCTGATAAATAATTGTGGACCTATATTTATTTTCTTTTGGGCCTAACTCTGATTGAATTTGGGATAAATGTAAACTTTAAAACCCCGCGTGGTTGTATTTTTCTCTTGTTTACTTTATCTCGTTCTTTTATGTCTTGTGTTGGATACCAATCCCCGTAGCACCCCGAAAGCTTGTTGAGTCTTCCGCTGTACCAAATTTTGGGGGTGTTACAGGAAGCATTTTGGACATTTTTGGAGCATAAAAGTGAAGAAAACGGCAAAGTCTCAAAATCCTTGCTGGGAACAGTACCTGACGACGTCAAAACCTCACACATGACGGCGTCAAGCTTGGAAAAAGAGGTGGAAGTGGAAAATACACGTGACGGCCCAGAACATTTTTAGTGTAATTGACCTGACAGCGTCACCAAGGCCGTCAGGGTCATTTTGCAATTGACGGCCCAGAGCTCAATTTCTACATGACAGCGTCTAGACTGGATCTAGGCAATATGATTCTTAATTTGGCGGCGAGTTGACGGCGTCAGACACTACAACGTGACGCCGTCAAGATGTATTCTCTATATATATTTTTCCAATTTTTCATTCATTATGTGTGGAACGTTAGGAGAACTTTTGAGAGCTTAAACCCTAGACGAATTTTCTGTAAAAATAAGGGTTTCAACCCATGTTCCATCCATCCTTAATTGAAGATAAGTTTTCCAATAATCATACGATATGTCTATGTGTTGTGTGATTCTATGTTATGCTTGTCTTTCTTTTAACATGCTAGGCTGGGTTTTTATTGTGTTTGCTTAGATGTAATGAAACCTAGATGTTGATTATTGGTTGATGGTTTGTTTATAATTGTTGAGGATGATTGTATTCGATGTTAGGCTTAAGAAAACAGGCAGACTTCCATTGGTAACTTGCTTGAACGTCTTAAGAAACATGATCGGAGGTGTACTACTATTTTTGGTTGTATTTAATGCATAAGTGAATTCTAGTGATCCCATGTTAGCGGCTTTTAGTCGGCTCGACATAGGAGTGAAGTAGGAGCTTATAGAATTAGGGAATATTGTACACGGCCCTACGACTAGTATTAAGGAATATAACCCGTCATCCATGCAATTGTAACAAGCTAACCAACCGGTAAAAGATATCTAAGGAGTAATGAAATCTAAGTAAACACATCTTTTCTCATTATTGTTTTCACCACATAATTACATTAGTTTATTTTCATTTCTTTTTATTTTATTCCGATTGCATCTGTAGTTAATTGGGTTAGTTGACTAGCAACTAATTCCGCCCACTCTTTCAAAACCCGAGATTTTACTTGCTTTTATAAAAAATAAAAAATACAAAAAGAATCATCCCTCACCTCTAGACCTAGTTTACTAGGCTTTCTAATCCTAGCGACACTATTCCTGAGTTGAACGAGCAATCCCTCGGTACTTGTCACTATACTATACTACAACGATCAGGTACACTGCCTGGCGGGGATTGCAAGCTTCTCAAGATCCCTTGAGAGGTAAAACCTGTTGCGAGGGTGCAATCCCGCGTATCAACAACCTAGAAAACTCGAATTGTATTGCATTTGCCAAATTAGTTGAATTATATTGAGTTTGAGAAAAACTTTGAAGTTCATGCTTGATTTAATGGGAAAATTTATTTCGTGAATAATGGCGCAAGTTTTATAATTTTTCGAGTTCGTCTGCTATGTCATTTGTACCCCGAAGCGTTTATCGTGAGAAGTTTATTACGTTGGCAGTTTTGGTCCCTTGACTTACTTTTTCATTTCACCCTACACTTTCATTTAATTCAAAAACCACCCTATATCTTTTCTTAATATAAATACCCCACAAATACCATTTTCTTCATTTTAATTTATTATAAACACACACACATACCCACTTAAAACTCTCTCTCTCTCTCTCTCTCTCTCTCTCTCTCTCTCTCTCTCTCTCTCTCTCTCTCTCTCTCTATCTCTCTCTCTCTCTCTCTCTCTCTCTCTCTCTCTCTCGCTCTCTTGAATTATCTGGCCGCCGCCTACCCACCAAAACACCAGCAGATTCTGGCGCCGCCGCCGGAATATTTTTCTGACCACCTAATTTTCTTGCACCAACTTATAGATCGTGATATCCCGTCACACCCGTACCACCTACACCCCTCGGCTCCCCCTCCAACCCCCTCTACGCTCCACCACCGAATACCATCATCACCACCGAGACTCCGCCACCCCCCTCCCTTGATTTCCGACGGTAATACGTGTCCCCACGCTCCCTTATCTTTAATTTTAAGAAATATTTTTGAAACCCTAGTTTTCTAAATCTGTATTAAACCGATTTTAATGTCAAATCTTTTATAAAAATGATGTTATTAACATTTTTAACATCAAGACTCGTGTGGATCTCTTTTGGTTCTCGACTCAGCCGCGACTTGGAATTGACTCACCGAGTCACTCAACTCGTGACTCGGTGAGGGTCTTGATGTTATTGTTTTTGTTTTTGATCTTGATGATGAAGGGAGTATTATTTCTTGTTGTTGTTGGAATTTTGAGGGTCCGTTTGGTTTGGTTGTGTCTCGACAGTCGGCAGCCACCACCATTGAGACTCGGGTGGTGGTGGGGATGATGTTATTATTATTATTGTTGGTGTTATTTTTGTGTTGGGATTTGGACTTTTTTGGTTTGAGCCGAGAGAGCCTAAGGCTCGGTTTGAGTTCGGTTTGGACTCGGAATGATTTTGATATCGGGTTGACATTATTTTGTTGTAGTTTTAGTTGTAATTTACTAGGGTTTTGGTTAACTTGGTCTCGGAATATTGTTATTAGTTTAGAAACGGTAAAAATAATAAAACGGATAATAATAAATAAGAAACCTAAATCTATTTGTTATAGTTAAGTGGATTGGATATCGGACTTGGATCCGGGATTGTGATGTTATATATATATATATATATATATATATATATATATATATATATATATATATATATATATATATATATATATATATATATATATATATATATATATATATTGTGAGCTTGTTTTTGACGTACCGGATTTATGGTATTAGTTCTTTGGACATTATGGACCCTTTGGTACACGAGACGGTAGGGTACGTCAGGCCCGTAAAGATCTTAACGTACCTGAAATCCGAACAATACAAAATGGTCGATAAAACTAAACAACTAATATTCATGCGAATGGTATATTCAAACATATTATATTGTGATGTCTAGTAATAATAAGAGATTTTGACGATATTTAATGATTATTCAAGAGTCGTTGACTCGGGAAAATATTTTATAAACGGGCAGGTCATGCCGAAATTTCGTAAAATTCTTTATAAACTTTAAATTATTTTACCAAACTTTATTATTTCAAAACCCTTTTCATTTCAATGTTACTTTGGGAAAATGGGTAAATCCGAGACTTGTTGTTAGCGTATGTTATCTATTTAAGTGTATCTTTCATTTCATTTCTTTCTTTCCATTTCTTTTCGACGATTTTCTTCAAGGAGTTCTTTCATCTACTTTCGTCTCTTTTGGGTTTTCGTTCGTTTTTGCCGACGTATTCATTTTCTAACTTTCTTGTCGTCCACACGAGATTACAAATGTTTACTTCTTTTAACGACATTGAAAACTAAACCTTTTCATAATAACATAGATATTCGACGAACGTTACTTTATATATATTACTTGAGTATTATTTCTGATATGTGTTACCCGTTAGGTTGTGCCGATCCAGTACTGTTGTACTTATATTTACTTGATGACGTTGTGATTATACTTTTGATGCCGTTGTGCTTTCCTACTTTGATGCCATTGTGTTGACTAGTTGGTGCTAGTCGTTATATCTTGCATTGTTGTATACTCAGGTGAGTTCATAGCCTCATTTTTATCTAATTTAACTGCTTTGCAAAATACTTGGGGTGAGATACATGCTCTGTTTTTACTATGATCACAATGGTTTGAAAACTGTTTATGGAACTAAAAATTGATATTTTCTTGTACTGTGAGTGAAGCAGTAGCCATTTTGATAAGCACTGAGTACGATTTTTTCCATTATTAAATCCCTCAGATCATGAGCCATTAATCACTTTCGAGTGAGCGTGAATATAGCGATATATGCCTATAGGAATTGACCCTCCCACTCCTTTTGCTAGATAGGCAATTTGTGGTGTACTATATTCGAGGTCTGCTGGGTACTTGGCAGGTACCCGGCGTTGGGGGCATTTGTTATATTATGAAATCCTACGGTTATTGTCGACTTATGGTGTTTGTTAACGCTTTGGTCTCATTAGCTTAGTACAGTAGGCGTATAACAACGTAGCCCCGTGGTATTTTTTGGGCGTATAACAACGTAGCCCCTTTATCTTAAAATTTGGAATACTGTGATCAATTACTTTACTTTAAACCTATGGATTCACTCAACCTTCGTGTTGACTTTTAGCATGTTTATCTCAGGTGTTAGATACTGCCGCTGCATATTTTACTTGGAGGTGCTTGGCAAAGGGCATGGCTTGGTCATAGAAGACTCCGAAAACCGTTTGGGACTGATTTAAATCTAATTTTGAACTATAGCTTCCGCACTATTTTTAATTAATTTAGATTGTATGTTTTCAATTATAAATTTCTTCTAAAATGGTTTGTGTAAAACCGTTCTTTGTTTCTTGTTTTGATAACAATCGAGTAGCACCCCCAGACTTGTATGCTTTCGCTGATCCGGTTTTCGGGGTGTTACAACCATCACAAATCATGTCCATACTAAACAACCACAAGTATTGGATGAGACTCGCATTTGCATCAACAATGGAAAAAGGAAAAACCAAAAACTTAATTTTCATTATAATTCAAAGTCATTACAATCTAAGGCTTACAGCCATTTGATAATCAACCATTCAACATAAACATACAAAAACAAGTATGAAAATATATCCCCAAAAGACAACAATTATGGTGATACTCTAATATTCATCAGAGGAGAGTTGTTCATGAACCTCCATAAGCTTAGCTTGGCGCTCCTTCTCATGAATCCCGTCACTGATATCATTGATTAGATCAGTCAACAAAAGAATCCTTTTACGCTCCATTTCCTGTGTTTCAACCAGACAACGAAGAATTTGAACTGCTTGTTGGTTGAATGGACGCAGATTATGAGTCTCATTGAGTGTAACCTGACGGTCCTCAACTTTCTTTTCGAGTTTATTACGCTCATCCAAGTATCTGTTCAAACAACCATTCTCTTCAGTAATTTCATTGTTGAAATAGAACCTGAATGCTGTTGCCAAATTATAAGACCCAGATGATGCTTTGATTTCATTGATGTTGTTGGAAGAAGTAGAAGCCATGGACAATGGATGACGGAGTAGGGTGGCTGATATGATAAGTTAGGTTAGAATTTTGTTTAGTAACTGAAGCATGAATATAAGTAGGGGATGACATAACTACTGTAGTAACCGACGCAGGAAGTTCATCTTCCCCATGCAAAACTATCAATTCACCATTCAAATAAAAATTTTTACATATAACAAAATAAACCCTTGCACATAACATTTTAGTTAAAAAAAAAAAAGCCCATGACATACACAAGTTCAACGTATCAAATAAAAGAGCCTAAATAAGTACCTAATAAACCAATGAGTGTCGTACCTTATAATATATTTTGGGAACTCAGAATTCTTGGGTAGACTCAATCAATATGGGATGATAAGAAGGAAAAAGAGGATATGGCAAAAAATTTGTATTTGCACCAAAGACACTTCTACGACATCCTCTCTTTCCTTCTTATCATTCTATATTAATTGAGTATGGTTAATGAATGATGCTCTTATTGCTTCGATCCTCACAATAATGTTAAATGTCTATTGCCGCTTACTTTGCACAACTGTAATACGCTAAAATCAACATACTTAACCCTTCTGAGTCCCCCCAACAATTCCTTTTGTTTTTTCATCACTCTTTGACCAAAAGTTTGCGTCAACTAAATTGCTACTACAAATAAAAGTTAAACATATTATATTTGTTTTGGTAACATAATGATTACACTCTGTATTATAGTTATATTAGTGCAGTTATTTTTTACAGTTAATTGCACCTTTTAACATTAAACTAAATTCAACTATTTATTACATTGAACTTTCAATAAATAAAGTATACTTAATTCAAATGGTGCCTCTTGGTTTGCCCTCTTATTCATCTATATAGGCAGGGTTCTATTGAGCCTATTTACATCATCCAATCTTAAACACTATTAAAAGCAAATACTATTTGTCAATCCTAATCTAAAACATAACCAACAATGTCTTCATCCAACATAGTTTCATCATCCAAGAAAAGAGCAGCAACTGATACAAATATTGAGTTGCAGACAGAGAAACCCCCAAAGTATGCAGTTTTATTTTTATTTTTCTTTTACAAAATTCATTACTTGTATATTATGTGTCCAAATTTTGTTAATCTTTTGCAAAAAGCAATTTGTTGACGAAAAAATTGTATCAAAGGATGAGAAAAATAAATGTATGTTACACATTTAATTTTTTGTAATAATTTAATAGAAACTTATTTATGCTTACTACAAATTAATTTGGTTTATTTATATGTAACAGGTATTGTTGAAGAAAACAAAACAGCCCTAAGTTAGATGACTATGTATGGGAATCTGACGAAACATACATCAAGTGGGAAAACGAGTTTGAGTTAAAGATGTGGCGAGAAGAAAAGGAAGCAGTAGCAGAGAAACAAAGAAAAAAAACGACTCGCGGAAGATCATGCAAACCAACTGGGCAATATTCCATGGATGAATTTGTTTGAAGCTGCCCAACCAAAGGATGCTGATGAGGAGATTGAACACGAAGATATAAAAGAATTTGACTACGAGTTGGCCCATTTAGGATTAGACTCATCTCCTGAAAACTAAGATTGTTGTAGTCATTAAGATTTCGAAAAATGTAATCCCTAAGGTTGTTTGAACCTATTGAATATAATAGTTATGTAATTGCCTAACTTATTTTAATGAAATGATGTTATATAATCAATTTATGTTCTATCTCGTACGTTGTATAACCTAACTTACGTTTGTTTCAAGATTTCTACTTGACTAACGCATCTAACTTATGTAAAAAAATAGTATATTTTTTACATATGACAGGTAGTAGATAATAAAAATTGGAAACCAAAATTAAGGGGGAAAACATAGTTAAACTTTTGCATACCTCTACAAATGGCACCCATTGTGGTAGTTCCAAAGGTTCGTCAAATTCAGGAAGTGTAGGAGGGGATATGGTTTCCGGATTGATTATCAATGAATGGTTTCACAATGCTCTTGGGGTACTGTCTGGCGGTTTGGTACCACGGACGGACGGCCTCGTCATTTCTTGTTACCAGTTTTTTTAACGCTTTCAAAGGCTAGGGAAAGAAGGAAACAAGCAAGCAAACTTTATGTCATGAATGCAATAGAAACAAACACAACATAAGTAATTATATACTTTATTAAACTACATCACATTATTCATTTCTCAATATTGACACACGATGTTACATGTTTATTACAGCTTAGTTTGTACAACTGTAATAGGCTAAAATCAACATACTTAACCCTTCTGAGTGCCCACCACTCCCTTTTGCTTTTTCATCACTCTTTGAGCAAAAGCTTACACCAAGCAAATTGCTAGATTGATGAAATAACAAAAGGAACTGTTGTGGACACTAAGAATGGCTAATTATGTTGTAACATCGTTTGTCAATATTAAAAAATGAATAACGTGATGGACTTTAAAGTAAAAATATTTTAGTTAATAAAGCAACACGCATAACACAGCAACGTTGCACTATTAAGCTAACTAAGATTACATAAAGTATGATACAATTGTAGATTCTAGATAAAAGTGAGTATTAGGACTCATGTTGAATGGGATAATGAAGGAGTGTGGCCTGCCGTGAACAATACACACTATATCATTATCGCAATCAACACCCCTCAATGATAAAGATACGTCTTTACAGCGTTGTTGTTGATGTTCGAGAGTTTTTTTGAACACCGTCCATAAAGATACGGCTAAAAAAAGGCACTAACTTGTGATCAAGATCAACCACACAAATGATACTAGGGACGGTGTTCAAATTAACTCTCGAACACCATCAAAAACACTGGAAAGACATATCTTTATAATTGAGGTTTTACAGATGAAGTTCAATGTAACAAGTTGTGTATGGCCGCCTTACTTGGTAGATGGATGATATGAAAATTCCATATTAAAGCATTCAGCCATCAAGTAATTTCGGGACCAATTACATACCTTGATACATTCAACTTCAAATTCAAACACTTTCATAGAATCCACAAGTACATCAAACTGCAACTTTACTTTCTTAAATATACCCTTAACAAATAAACTCAAAATATTGGCTGATTGTGTTAAAACCATATGTGTTACCACATATGTCAAATTATATGTAAGTCATATGTAATTTTTGGTCCATAATTAAAACATATGTCCATATAAGTATTACGTTTCTTTTGGTACTTAATTAACACATATTTCAAACCATATTACTCAATGAAAGGTGTTAATTTAGTCATGAAAATGTAATCTTATCTGAAAAAACTTTATTCCGCTTCTGCCGCCACAGCTGTAGCCAAGTCCGATTATCCTTCATGGTGGCCGTCTCTTATCTTTAATAACGATTAAAAAAATAAAAAATAAAAAGAAAATTGTAAGTTCATGTGGATCTAAAGAATAACACATCTATCTTAAAACAAAAGAATAAACATAACTTTATCAACATTCACCGATACAGTACCGGCAGCGGCAACTTTCCGGCGACAAGCTAGTTGCTGCGGAGAGGCGGCTGTAACAAAAAAACACTATTTTCAGATATTGAAATAAAATACAGCTCAGATCTACAATTAAGATGTACAAATCTATGAAAATAACATCAACACTTGATTAGTAGTAACATGTTAATACTTTTGTTGTTGTCTTCTTTAACTATTTTCCTCAGCTACAGTGGTTGTGAGGATTGGTGGTGGTTGGAAGTTTTTAGAAGAAGAGAGTGTGAGGATTGGTAGTGTAAATAAATGAGGGTTGTGGAAAGGCATGGTTTGTGTATGTGTAAATAAGTAAGAGAGTGTGTGTAAATAAATGAGGTGGGTATGTAATTAATGAGGATTAGGTGATAAGATTGTATAAAATTAAATTAAAGCAAAAAAGTTGCCCAATACAAGTTGCCAAAAAAGTACAAGTTGCCCTATACATTATACCTTACACATACATGTACTATAATATAAAATAATAGGACATGTGTCAGATTCTTATTGAGTCGCTCAGTCGCCAAGTTACCCTGATTCACCGGAGGAAAGTGATTTAAAAACATCTATTCAAGCAACGTGCTTTTGGCGACCGATCTATTTTGATAATTTTCTCGTTATTCAAAAAGAAATTCTGACTAGATGGCCCACTGTAATCCTTAATTAGACAAGAAAATTCTGAGGCTATCATTCTTCATCTTTACTTGCATTTTTGTGTCCTTAATTAGACATGTAAGTGAATGTGAATTAATTAATGAATGTGTAATGCATTGCCTATGTTTTTTATGGTTTCTTTAAACATGTTAATTTAAGTTTTTCTCGAATGCAATATTGGCATAAACACATTCAAATTGAATAGATACCATAAAGCAACGCAAATTATGTTAACATTTGATTCATGTACAAACGCCTTGCGTGCACATGACTTATCACTAGTAAAAACTTAAAAATATTGAGGGTTTAGAGCGTATACCCTACAATTATTTTCTGAACTAATGTTTCTTCAGTTGACATTTTACAATCAATAGAAAATGCATACTATTATTATTATTATTATTATTGATCAGCTCATCTCTGTAGCATGATAGTACAACACAACACAAGTAAAACTTACTGCAAATGATAATACACAA
Source organism: Artemisia argyi (assembly GCA_030686995.1). Classification (NCBI taxonomy): domain Eukaryota; kingdom Viridiplantae; phylum Streptophyta; class Magnoliopsida; order Asterales; family Asteraceae; genus Artemisia; species Artemisia argyi. Next base: position 99,604,407 of record CM060699.1, on the reverse strand, counting down.
CAAAGGAAGCATAGATTGACCATTAACCTATTTCCATCATAGGAATGCTGATCTTGAATATGAAATCAAAATACAATACAACACAAGACATGCTTATTGCAAATGATAGTAAACATCAAAGTATCACCTTAATTAGTACCACACAGACCCATCATTCAAGTATAGGACCAAGGATCTTCACGACAAAATCAAACATGAACTAGATAGAAATGCTGTTTGGAACACCTCTCCTGGTAACACCAGCTTCAGAATGAGGATTGAGAAGCTGGTAAGGAACTATCCCTGCACCACTTCGGTTTTTCGATTCGGGATTTTCATTTCTCGAGTCTATCTTATCTCCCAGATCTCTCAATGTTACTTGGAACGTATCAAACGCTGTTTTTATTGCAGGCTCCACATCCCATGCAGGCTCTATTTTTCCACCGATATATATTTCGTCCGGTGAATGATCCGATAAAACATTAAAAATTGATATAACTTTCATGGCTTGGAGTTGGGACGGGAAACATTGCAATAGTGCAGCCTCAGGCCTTTCTAGAAATGAGTTCCACTCTGCAGTGTAATTAATGTTGCCCTCCATGTGGTCCTCGTTAGGCATATTGGTTCTAGCAATGGTTAGTCTATTGGGGAAGTATCCCCCAAAATCATATTGTCCAAAGTTAACAGCTGCATGGTGTCCAGATACCACCCATATGATGGTTGAGACGATTTTAATCAAGTCATCTTGGGTTTTAAGTTCTGGCCACCATGTTTCGTCTTTCTTGTCTTCATGTCCAACTGTGCGAATTTCCGTCCACCATTCTTGAAGCTCTTCATCATCTTCTACTAGACGTGCTTGAGGATAGTATGTAGTGGTTGACATAAGAAGTTGCCCATTGTTCGATGGCAGCCCAAAGAAGTAGACCGTCATTTGCATATGGATAGTCCTCTATCGTTAGTTTTACCCCATATTCTTCATGTATATCTTCAATTGCCATGCCCCTAAATGATAGTAAGATATAAGTACCGAAGTTTGGATGAGGGATTTTGGACACTGTAAGAGGCTATTTGCATATAATAATAATAATACTAATAATAATAATAATAATAATAATAATAATAATAATAATAAGTTCATACCATTTGCTTTTTCTACGTTCGGGGAATTTGATACAGATGCTTTGGATACACTTTCACGCATTAAGTCTTTCGCCATTAGCCACTCAAATAATGCTAAGAGTGATGTTTTTATTTTTCATAGAATAAGCGCTTGTATTCAAAAAGGAGTGGGAGCACAGCTTGTGTCTAGACTCCCATCCAACTTTATGTAAATTTTTATCATTCTAATAAAGTGATAGTTAAATAAATAATAATAATAATAATAATAATAATAATAATAATAATAATAATAAGTTTTTGTATTCAGAAATGAGTGGGACGACAGCTTCTGTTAGTAGTAGACTAGTAGTGGTTGGTGGTGGTAGTGATAGTGGTAGTAGTAGTGGTGGTAATAATGATACTGGTAGTGGTAGTGATAGTAATTTTTTGTAAATCTTATATTATTCTAATAAAGTGATTTATAATAATAATAATAATAATAATAATAATAATAATAAACAACATGGTGGTTTAACTTCTAACTTCTTTAATTATGCCAAAAATAGCAAAGGCTAACTTCAACAGGATAACTTCTTTAATTATGGATTTTTGAATGAAAATCATAAGAGTTTTATGCGTAAATCAATTTTATTATTACATTTAGGGTGGTGGCAATGTTGCCTAACAAATACTCAAAATAATTTGTAATTAGCCAATAGAATCAATACAATACTTTTCATGCCTAACTATGCCTAACTACTTATTTTTAGTGGCAATGTGATGCCTAACCATGCCTAAACTTTTTATTTTTTTATTTTTAAAATTCATAATTATATTTAAACAAATTAATTAAAAACATCAAATTTCATTAATAATTCAAATAAAAGTTACATCATACTTAGGAAAAAAAAAAGGAAATGACTAGTCATCGAGGTGTGGTAAGTCTTGCGCCGCTACGTGCTCCGTAAGATCATATTGAAGACGGTTATGAATATCTTCGTCGAGTAACTCTTCTAGCACACTATCAACATAAACTGGCGTGACCGGCTGATACATTATATGAACCGGTGATATTGCCACACATTCGTCTTTTAAAATCATATTGCCCAATATAATACACGTAAAAACGATTTGTCGAATCTTTGCGATGCTCAGAGCTCGTAGAGGACGACTGAGAATAAACCATTTTGCCTTCAAACGACCAAAAGCTCGCTCGACATCTTTTCTTGCAATCTCTTGTAGCTTCTTGAATTTCTTTTCCTTCGGGTCAGTGGGATACGGATATGCTTTAACAAGTGTTGAATACTTAGGATAGATTTCATCGGCAAGATAATATCCACGTTTGTAAAGCCGTCCACGTAAATAAAATGAACTGTTTGGCGCCGTACCATTTCACTTGGTAACATATAATGGAGACTGATTCAAAACATTGATATCGTTGTTTGAACCGGGCGGACCAAAAAACGAATGCCAAATCCACAAATCATATGAAGCCGTGGCTTCAAGCATAATAGTCGTGTATTAGTGATCACCTCTCTTATATTGGTCTTTCAAATATTTAGGACAATTTCGCCAAGTGAGATGTGTACAATCAATACTACTAAGCATTCTAGAAATGTGATGTTTTTCTTTATGTAGCTCAAATAACCGTGCAATGTCATGGGTTGTCGGCCTACGTAAGAACTCTCGACCAATAAAAAAAATTAATAACGAATAAAAAAATTAATAATAACCTGAAGTTCTTCGTGCCGTGTTCAAATAGTCATCGAATCTATCCGGAGGTTCACCCATTGATAGTTGCCGTATTGCCGATGTGTATTTTTGTAACGGCGTGAAACTTGTTTTTCCAAACGTGTCTTGACCCTCTTGAAACTATTTGAAATGCGCTTCAATGTCACCAACAATTTTTAAAAACAACGTTTTACTCATACGAAAACGTTCACAAAAAACTTTTTCGTTAAACTTTGGTTGTTCAACGAAATAGTCATTCATTAGATTTTCTAAAGCTTTATCACGAAAACGTTTGACATAAACACGGATGAAGGTAGAGCTTGTCGTGTCTTCAAGAGCTTCGTACGCAGGTAAAAAAGTTTCGATTGTACTACCGGATTCTTCGGATGAGTCGGGGGGAATTATTATCTCGTTCGAGGACGAAGAAGATGATGACATGGTAACTAGGATGTAAATTGTATGTGTGATTTGAAATTATAGTTTAGATGTGAAAATAAAAAGGAAAATGGTGAGTACTTAAAGGATTTTTTTTTTTTTTTTTTGTGTGGGAAATGCAACAAACGGTCGAAATATTTATGGCACCAACGGTCATATTTTGATTGCTTTTGTCTTTACTGAATAGGTGAATATCACCGAAGAACTCGCCGATTCCATCATGCCGACACATAGGCAATGGCGTTGCCGATCCATGCTGACTGAAACCGAAGGTCGCCGACCCACGTTGCCACCACCCTTAGTTACGTAAATCAATTTTATTACATTAGTTTGGGCAGTAAAATGGTTTGAACCTTTAGTTTTGTGTAGATGTATTGTTTAATTGCTTAATTATGCTTCGCCATATTTTATCTTTTACATGGTTTGACTATTCAATAAAATCCTTAAAACATCTTCAGTAATCACCCCGTTGATCTTTAACTTAAAACCCAAATGTGTAGCCTAGCAGTGGGGCGGGTATTCAGATTTTTTCCAGTGGAGTTCTCAAGTTCAAAAAACCTCACGGAAAACAAATTTAAGGCTAGGGAAAGAACTCGGAAACGGTCAAGCGGATACCCAGGTTAAACCACGTACATATAGGTCACAAACTCGCCCTCCCCAATATCGTGAACAATGAAAAGCTCATCCCATTTGTTAATCTTTAACTTAATGTCTCTACTATTAACTCTTTTACCTTTATTTGGTTATTTAACAGAAAACTTTTGGCAATGTTATCATTTTAATTGTTGGGGTTTAATATTTTTTATACTTCACCCAAAAAATGTTCAAGTCATCTAAAATGAAACTTAGAAAAAAGTTGGATATCTTGTAATATATGCAGTTACACTTTTTCCTTAACTATTGTTATTCTTTCTTTTAAGGTTGTAAAATTTTGAATGTACAAAATATGTGAGTATATGAATAATGAGTACCTGCTGATTAGGTCAGCTGGAAGAGCCTCGTGATCAAAACGCCAGAGTTTATAGGCATCAGAGCTAAGTTCCATAGAATATCTTGCTGTAGAAAATGTTGACTCGATGACACCATCTGCATTAATTAGGTTTTTTCGAGCTAGAGCATTGATTTGCATTGTGAATCGAAAATGAGGGAACAGTAGTCGGTAAATAGGATGCACTTGGCTAAGATTACGGTGGGTAGAAATTATGTAAAGGTTCCGATACACAATGAGTTCTTAACCTGCAATATTAATAAGAATCCCAAAGATTCGAAGAAAGGAAGAATTAGCTTAGAATTGATCAAGTGCTTTTTAATATTGACTCGCACCTTAGATGGCAAAACATATGAGCATGTAAATAATATATGATGGCAACTAACCAATGGCTAACAAGCTGGTGGTAGCTAGAATCATGGGTAAGGACATGAGCCTTTGCTAGCTTCCATAGCCAGGCATCCGTAGCATGGGCAGTGGGTTGGTACACGTGCTTCCACTGTGGTGTATTATCAAACTTGGGGCGAGTCAACTCAATGGCTATTGGCATCAATATACCATCAGGAGTAAGCTAAGGAACAATAAAGTTCTTGAACCATAAAGAGTTGTCCCTGGGATCTCTCTTGTTTTATTAACATAAGGCAATAGTAGATCATGATAATCCAACATGAAGAGTTTCTTCTTTGTATAAGCCTGCGTGTGTGTGCAGATATACAATTTTTCACCATTAATAAAACTTCACAATTATAAGGGATTAAGGGATTAATTTAACTTAATGATATCACGCTTTCATAAAGTAATCAGCCTTCTGTTTTGCATTACCTCTTCAAAAGTCATAAAACCCCTAATCTTTTTTTTTACATGGTCCTTCGTGATTTTTGATTCAGCTGGTCCATAAACTTCTTCATTCAATTTACTCATCAATGGCCATTCCTAGACACCACACACAAACACAGTCTTGAACAAACTTGCTTTCCAGTTTGTTTTAATTATAGCTTTTACATAAATATACAAGCTTTACGATGTTGCACACATTCCACAAGTAATTTTTTTTTTTTTTTAAATAAAATAAAATAAAATAAGAAGAAGAAGAAGAAGAAGAAGAAGAAGATACCGCTTAAAAGATATATGCCTCTAAAGTAATTATAACTATACTTACCGTTACCAACCGTATGCTACATGGATTGACACCAGCAAGCATTTGTCGGCAAAATTCCACATCATTTGACCAGGAAAATGAGTCCCCTGTGATTAGAATCATTTCCTGAAACTTAAAACTAACAAACGAAGCACAAATATACAAAATATTCAAAATGATTATGCTTACTGTTAATGATTTCAGGACTACTAAACTGGATGATCGTATTTTCACCGTCCACAATATGTTTAATAAATCTTTCTAAAATATTATTGTGCAGGGTAGGAACATGAACACCTTCATTGTATAGAAAATCAATATTTCTGAATGAACAAAATCCTTCTTCTTTGTTAGTCACAACTGAATCTAAAGTCGGTATTTGTGAATGAAGCAGATTCATCAAAATCCTAAGTGTAGATTTATCCGTGTTTATCTCTGAAAAATCTTCATCGATTGGTACGTAGAAATACTCTTGCCCTTCTGCCGTTATCCTTGACTCGTGTCCTGTAATTCAACATGTTATGATTCTTAGTTTTAGGCCCTAACTTAAAGCAACTTTCAGTTTTGTCCTCATCTCACGATTTATATTCTTATCATTAGAATTCAGTTACATTTCAAAAGATAGTGAGCAACACTGAACAGTATGTGAGTTGTACCATCGGGATCAACTCTGCGACCAGTACGGCACCACCGAGGGTAAGGATATTGCTCGCCACCTAGCACCGGTCGGTCTCCAAGATCGTTGTATACATCATAATTGTAAATCCTATCAAAAGATTTACGCTCCTTTATCATCACCTCGAAGACTCTTCAGATCGCTCTCTCTTAATTTTTTCAGTCCTTCTGGGGTTTTTGATGGCAGATAAGACTAAACAAACAAATTCACTCATCAGAGTTCATATATTTTAGTCGCTCATATTTTGGTAGCTATATATCGAATGTACATTAACTAACCAGTTTTCTTACAAAAATTTTGAGGGTGGAAACTAACATGTAATGATCTCAATCTAATTAATTATTAACGTGTAAAAGCTGGGTCATTTCTATTAGGGACTGGGACTGCCAAATATGACATTGTTAATCACCGGACCTGCAATTTAATTAGTTCTTATAACAGGTTTACATATTATTAATTAATAAACGTACTATACATATCGTTATATGAATCAATAATGGCATAGATAATATATGAGTTAACCTTGTTGGTAAAGAAGATTCTTCGCTCGGGGTTATCATGTTTGGAATGAACCCAGGAATCACATGTGAATGTCACACCATTATCAAGGACAATGCTCACGAAAAATATCTTCGTGTGATACACTTTCTCGACCAACACAGCTCCAATCTCTCCGAAATTCTCAGGCACGTCAAAGTACCACTGGAATTCAGGTCTATCATTGACGAATATAGAATTATATCCTTTCGCCGTCACCTCAGTACCTTTTTTCGAAAGGAAAAATGGTAAATTGTGAAAAATAGTAACGTGTATTGTTTCAATTTTGGTTATGGTAACGCGTTAAGAAAATTGACGATAATAGCAACTAGCATTCTATTTTGATCAACTTCTTACTTAAAAACTGAAAGATCTATCGTGTGGTGTTGCATCAAAATTATTTATAAGAAACTAGTAGGGGCGGGTACCTTAAAATAAATGTTAATGACATCAAAAAGGAAAAGTGATAGCTAAGAGTTGTAAACCTTTCGGGCTCGAGCCCGTTGGCCCGTGCTCGTTCGGGATCGAGCCTGTTTGGCCCGTGCCAATTCAGGCTCGAGCCCATTTGGCCCGTTGCCCGTTCGGGCTTGAATATTTGTATAATGTGTTTTATTATTTGTATTAGTAACATTTAATGTAGAAATTGTGTTTAAGTTTTTGTATTTCTTATGTAAGGGGTGTTTTAATAACTGCATTAATTGTATTTATTGACCAGTTTATTAATGTTAGTAAATGTGTTTTAATTAGTTGTACTTTTAGCTTAAAAACTTGTAATTCCGAATTTTAAGTATTTATATTTAAAGATTGTATTTAATGTTAGAAAATGTGTTTTAATTAGTTGTATTTTTAGCTTAAAAACTTGTAATTGTATTTAATGTTAGAAAATATGTTTTAATTAATTGTACTTTTAGTTTAAGAACTTGCAATGCTTAATTTTAAATATTTCTTTTTTTAGAAGGGTTAAATGCTTTATAAGATAGTATGATATGATATATAACAAATCCAAACACCCCATTAGTCTGCATGTCAATTCACTTGTAAGTTGTAACACAACATACAAAATGATATATTCATCCCAAATCTTTGTACACTATTACTAGTTATAATACCCGCGAACGCGCGAGTTTTTTTAAATTTTTTGAATCATATATTTTTATTTATTAAAAAATAAATAATTTAATCTTTATTTTGTTTGATATATAATGTTTAATGAAAGATTTTTTATTATTAAAGATAATTATTTAAAAATTTTAATACTATTATTAATTGCGTCTTATCTATATTTTTTGTATTTATCTTCTATTTGTATTATGGATAAATATAAAATGTTACCTAATAAGAAAATAATCTTTTTTTAAAAATAAAATTATTACTAAATAAGGTATGAATCTATTTTTTTTAAATGAAAAATTCTCAACAAGGGTTTTGTTTTATTATATAAATAAAAGATTAAAAGGTACGTAAGAGTTTCGGTAAAAGGTGTGTAAATCACCTGAAAACCTTTAGACTGAATTTTGACTTCTGGAGGCATGCAAAAGAGTTCTTCTCATGTTGAACGTATAATAATTAGTTCTATATATTTGACAATTCTATTATATATGATTCAAGTTTTTAAAGAAAAATAGTTAAAATTTGAAAACCCAAAGCATCAAACAAGTTTACTATGCCTTGCAAATCTTATATATTATTATTTCTAAACATTAAGTTGTCAAACAAAGTTTAAAATTTGGAAAGGTGGAACACGTACGCTGATCAAGATCATTAGAAACGAGATCTAGTGAAAAACTCTTGCCCTTTACACTTATATACGTATCAGGGATGTGGTTGGTGGTGGTGACCACACCTTTAACGGGGACAGAGTTACGGTTCGACATGAATTTTTTTTTTGTGTTTTCTATACTCACAGCTCTCACGTACTTCAATTTAATTTGTTTTCGGTGATATAAAACTTAGAACGATACCCTCTATTTATACAAAATATGAGGTGCTTACTTGATGGGAAAATATTAATTAGCTCTATTTATACAAAATATTTAAATGTTTAAAGTCAGCTCACCAACAAAAACGGTTACTTTACTTTGCTATATAAATACGAATAACTTTGGTTTTCAGCCCATGAGATACCACGTACGTGGCGCATGTCGGCAGTCCACTGGATTTTAGCCTAGTCTTCTAGCTCACATTATAAATGTGGGCAATAACTTCTTACCTATAAACTACTGTGGTCATCAAATCAGCGGACAACGTCATAAATGGCATTTTTTTGTTTTATTCGTATGTGTCAATATTTACGAGAAGTCTCTTTTTCTATTTGGACCACTACTCAAATCCTAGGAATAACTAATCAGAGAAGTGACTTGCCCAAGGAAAAATCAAGTGGATGTTCTTTCTATATAACAAGAGAATTTTGAAAGATTATCTTTGCTACCAGGTTTTTAATGATTCTTACGGTGTATGACATTTCTGTTGAGAATCAGTCCCTTCCCCACCCCGAACTCACACCCGCAAACACCAATCAAAACTGCAAGATTGGTTTCCAAAGCTTTGATTTGTATATAAATAAGGAAGGAAACTGAATACATACTTTACAAAGCAAGCCTACTACCCTATTTATACTACTAACAGTAAACTAACTAAAGGACATAAAACATGCAAAAGTATAAACGTGTGACATGACTCAACCTTAAAACTAGGTAACTGAAACCAACGTGCATATCAGTTACTAAAGACTCGGTCAGAGCTAGACTAGTTCATCACATGACCTTTTACCTTTTATCTAATTCAAATACTAAACTACTAAATCAAGATTAAACCCAACATTCACCCCTTAATCTTGATGCCTTTCACGAACACGGTCTCGGTCACATACTACTTGCTCGGTCTCTTCGTACTTTGCTTCTCTTCTTGCTTACACAACCACGTACATACAAAGGAACAATCCTTCCTATTTGCTCTCTTATGATCACCACACGTGATCAACTTTGTGTGGTCTTTCTGTGAATCATCACTGGATGCTTGATCTTTCATTCCATCGTTCACTGCTCGTCCGTCCCTTAAATGAATCACCCCACTTCTGAGATCCATACCCACTGAATCATGACCCGTGACCCATCTCCATGGACACAACCTGTTATGGGATCCACTTGCTCAAACTTCTTGCTAAAATTTCTTTCTAAACTTTCGAGTTCCGAAACGGTATTGATTTCTTGCTAAAATACCGGTCTTGATCTCGTTCTTGCTTCTTGCTTATCGATTCTTGCTTTCTTGCTTACAATTTCTTGCTTGCTAACTTACAATAACTTTCTGCTGCTTTCTTTCTTTTGATCATCAGGTGATCAACCTTGCTGCATGCATTGTTTCTTGCTTGCTACTTGCTACAAACCCGAAACTTTCTACATGCTATGGTTGTCGCCTGCTACTTGCTACAAACTATGCGACAACCTTCTTGCTTGCCAGGGGCGGAGCTAGTAGGGTGACTAGTGGGTGCTGAGCCACCCCTAATCAACTCACTTCATTCATTATTTACTTAGACTACGAGCCATTTTTCTACTAGTTTTTTACATTCAGCCACCCTTATTTTATAAGCATACCTACAAAATTCAATAATGAATAACTTAAACAATAAAAAACAACACTATAGATTAAATTCTGAAACAATATCCATCACTATGACTTGCCTTAAGCACGGTCGGCCCCCCTTAACTAAAAATCCTGGCTCCGCCCATGTTGCTTGCTTTCTTTCTTGTCTGCTACTTGCTACAGACTACTTGCTGCTGCTGCTTTCTTTCTTTCTTTCTCGTTCTTCTTGCTGTGATTTCTTGCCACTTTCTTGCTTTCAAGAAAAGAGTCCTTGCTATCTTCCTGCTTGCTTCTTCTCGTTCACCGCCCTTTAATCGAACTCAGCTCTTGATACCATGTTGAGAATCAGTCCCTTCCCCACCCTGAACTCACACCCGCAAACACCAATCAAAACTGCAAGATTGGTTTCCAATGCTTTGATTTGTATATAAATAAGGAAGGAAACTGAATACATACTTTACAAAGCAAGCCTACTACCCTATTTATACTACTAACAGTAAACTAACTAAAGGACATAAAACATGCAAAAGTATAAACGTGTGACATGACTCATCCTTAAAACTAGGTAACTGAAACCAACGTGCATATCAGTTACTAAAGACTCGGTCAGAGCTAGACTAGTTCATCACATGACCTTTTACCTTTTATCTAATTCAAATACTAAACTACTAAATCAAGATTAAACCCAACACATGTGTGTTTGCTCGATCACTATATATGATAAACGAGATTTATTAAACCACATTCTAGCAACTATTCAGTGCTGAAGAATTACATGTATGAGCTTACACAAACACAACGAAAGTGAGCAATTCATCTAAAAGAATATAAAAGCTAATCAGCACTTCAGTATCCAGCAATGAAAAGCCAACATTCTTCTCGGTTTTTATTCAATCAGACTAAGATAGTAGAAGTTATAGGATTGAACATGCTCTTTGATCCTTTCGCTTCTTTTTCTTCTTTTGCTTCGGGGGCTGAAGAACCACTTTTATGGCAGCATCAAAAACGGTCTTCACGTTCTGCAATAACCATATGAAAAGCCGTTCTGTTCGTGTTATGGAAAAAGTGTTGCCATAGATGACTATAGACATTGAAACAGGGACGGATATATATAGGATATCTAATATGATGTTTTCGGGTGACCAAGCTATAGTCATATCTAGTTGCTCCTTTCATATAAGTTCTGATGGCTTTTCTATTCCCTAACTAGATTAATACGCAGCGGAAATAATAATAATCTAGGGCAAGAAGGGAACTAAACCCTAAAGGATCTAAACCTAATTAACTAAAAGCAACTTAAAAGAAATAAATAATTAAATAAGTAATAAGAAAATTACTAACCTTTGAGAAAATCAAATTTCTCACGCGGACCACCTTGGTCGAACTTGGAGGCGAGTACCCAAACGAGAGTACCTCTAATAGCTCACACCCACGAACCAAAGAGAAACTATTATTCGAACTCCTAGGGTCCCGTCAATACGAAAGACTCTTATAAGGAGTAAGAATTAGATAGTTGGAATGAGCAAATGAAACTTTGGCATGCCCCCTTTATTTATAAGGAAAGAAATGGGTATGGGTTTACCCTTTGGGGCGATGTGGGACAAAACCAAAAAATACCAAATACCTTGTTATGACATAACATCAAAACGTGGTTATGCCGTAACCTATTCTTTGAATCATTTTCTCTTTTACGGTTCATCGAGGGCGACCCAAAAAGGACTCTACTTTTGACGATAGTTATACCAATTAGTTATGAACTTGGACATAATTCCAACAGTCTCCCACTTGGACAATTCATCAACTATAATTGGTCTAAGCCTATTCCGATCAACTAAGCAGAGAGTGCCATCCAATGCAACTGCCGAACTCTGAATCATATCTTAGAGTCGGCCCTTAGATAAGCGATCAACTATTCCTTTGTTCTACTGATATCGTATGAACCTGAGACATGGATTTTAATCAATCTCCAGGTTCAACATTATGTTTCTCGATTTCCGATTATTTTACTATATGAGACTACTGAATTGAACACATCAATTTAGTCCCGGCTAGGCCTAGCACATTTAAGTCAACATTTAATCATCGAGGGGCCCACTGATATCGCTTTCCCTTTTAGGCGAAAGGAACAAATAAACTTTGAATACATAGAACTAGTCAACTTATCATGTCATACCTAGCATACCCTTTATAACTGGCATTTACGCACAGCGTTTGAATAAACTAAAGTATAACAGACTTGAAAACTAGATACTCGATGTATCTCCATTTTAAGAATAGAGGATATTATCATCTTAGAATTACTCGTGATCTCAATCCATGAAGTAATCTCTCTAAGTACGGGTTTGTCCTATACTTAATTCCCATTAAGTACTCATGAGTGTTGCAGCATTCTCTATGCTATGTCTAATCTCTATAGACAATCTACTAACACTCCATGACAGTCTTAAATCAAAACTTACTTCCAGTAGTTTGAACGACTGAGGAGGTTTGAGTAAACTAAGTACTCAGGAAGTGGATTCTAAACATGCAAAAAATGAAACACAATGATAAACAATAGTAAATGGTAGCACACTTGCAAATAAACAAATCTCCATTATTTAATCACCAAATCTATTACAATTTCAATCATTGTTTATAATGTTTCAAACTCAAACTAACAACTAAAACTTTATTTTATCTTTCAATCCTATGCTCCAAGCATGTTCATCGTGTTTGGACTTAGCCAATGCCTTTGTGAATGGATCAGCTAGATTATCCTCTGATCGTATGTCTTTCACAATCACGTGTCCTTCTTCTACCTTTCTTCGAACAAAATGGTATTTCCTTTCAATGTGTTTTGACTTTCCGTGATCCTTGGGTTCTTTAGTCAAGGCGACTGCACTCTCATTATCACAGAATATTTCAATGGGGTCTTGTACTGTTGAAACAACTCCAAGATCGCCAATGAAATTCTTCATCCATATAGCTTCCTTTGAAGCCTCAGAAGCTGCAATATACTCGGACTCGCATGTGGAGTCTGCCACTGTATCTTGCTTTGAACTTTTCCACGTCACCGCTCCCCCATTAAGCAAAAATACCCAACCAGACTGTGAACGACTATCATCTTTATCTGTTTGGAAACTTGCATCACTATAACCGGTCACTCTGAGTTCTTCTTCTCCACCATAAACTAAGAACCTGTCTTTAGTATTTCTTAAATACTTAAGAATGTTCTTTACTGCTGTCCAATGACCTTCACCAGGATTCTGCTGATGTCGACTCACCATGCTCAAAGCAAAGGAGACATCAGGCCTTGTGCACGTCATGGCATACATGATCGATCCTACAGCCGAGGCATATGGGACTCGACTCATTCTGTCCAGTTCTTCATTAGTTTTCGGACATAGATCCTTACTAATCTTTATGCCATGATGTAAGGGTAGATTCCCTTTCTTAGAATTCTCCATTTTGAATCTTTTCAAAATTTTATCTAAGTACGTGTCCTGGCTAAGTCCTATAAGACGTTTTGACCTATCTCTGTAAATCTTTATACCGAGAATATATGCTGCATCTCCCAAATCTTTCATAGAGAAACATTTCCCCAACCATTCTTTTACACTTTGTAATGTTGGGATATCGTTTCCTATGAGTAGTATATCATCCACATATAATACCAGGAAGACTACAATACTCCCACTGACTTTGATATATATACAGGACTCATCTTCGCTTCTAGAAAATCCAAACTGTGTGACTTTCTCATGGAAGCAGAGATTCCAGCTATGAGATGCCTGTTTAAGTCCATAAATGGCCTTTTGAAGCTTGCACACTCTTTTAGGATACTTTGCATTTTCAAAACCTTCTGGTTGTGCCATATACACATCCTCTGTTAGTTTTCCGTTAAGGAAAGCAGTCTTGACATCCATCTGCCATATTTCATAATTATAAAACGCAGCTATGGAAAGCATTATCCTAATTGACTTTATTTTAGCTATTGGTGAGAAGGTTTCCTCATAATCAATCCCGTGGGTTTGAGTATAACCCTTCGCTACCAACCTAGCTTTATAAGTGTGTACATTCCCATCCATGTCTGTCTTCTTCTTGAAGATCCACTTACATCCCACTATCTTAAGACCGAGTGTAGTGTCAACCAAATTCCAAACTTGGTTGTCATACATAGACTGAATCTCGCTTTTCATTGCTTCCTTCCACTTAGCAGCCTCAGGGCTTGCCATCGCTTCCTTGTAGTTAGCAGGCTCATCCAACTCACTTAGTGTACTATCACTAATCTTGTCCTCTTCAATATGGAAACCATAATAGAATTGAGGATCCTGAGAAGGCTTGCTTACTCTACTACTTGTTCTACGAATGGGTAAGGATATATCATCAGGTTCAACAGGTGTCACCACCTCTTGTTGAGTGTCAGTGTTTACTATAGGTTCTTCATCGGCAGAATATTGAATTTCTTCAAGGTCTATTTTACTCCCACTGTCCTCTTTGGATATTATTTCTCTCTCGAGGAACGTTCCTCTTCGAGCTACAAACACCACATTATCCTTGGGTCTGTAAAACAAATATCCAAATGACTCTTTAGGATAACCGACGAAAAGACACTTTTCAGATCTGGCTTCTAGTTTGTCTTGAGCTTCTCGTCTAACGAAAACCTCACAACCCCATATTTTGATGTGCCCAAGGGAAGGACGTTTTCCCTTCCACATCTCAAAAGGTGTCTTCGAAACCTTCTTAGTGGGTACAAGATTTAAGATATGGGCGGCTGTTTCTAATGCGTAACCCCAGAAGCTTATTGGAAGTGTTGCTTGACACATCATAGATCGAACCATGTCTAACAGGGTTCTATTTCTCCTCTCCGCAACTCCATTTAGTTGTGGTGTTCTAGGAGGAGTTAACTGTGAAACTATACCACAGTTTTTAAGATGATCGAAAAATTCGATACTAAGGTATTCTCCTCCTCTATCGGATCGGAGTACCTTTATCTTTCTGCCCAGTTGGTTCTCTACTTCGTTTTGAAACCTTTTGAATACTTCAAAAGTATCCGACTTATGTTTAATCAGATAAACATATCCATATCTACTGAAATCATCAGTAAATGTAACGTAGTAGCGGTTTCCATCTTTTGTGGTTGATCGGAATGGTCCACACACATCCGTGTGTACTAAGTCCAATAATCCTTCACCTCTTTCACATGTTCCTGTGAATGGTGATTTAGTCATCTTTCCCAATAAGCAAGACTCGCATACATCATCCGATTTGAAGTCGAATGATTCCAACACTCCATCCTTTTGGAGTTAGACGAACCAACATTTAAAATCACATTGTCATTATCACTAATACATTCAACAGTTTCATATATGCCTTTGCAAGGAGAAGCTTTAAATATAAAACAACCATTTGAATAAACCAAAATATCTCCATTCTCATTGTCAAATGAAAATTGATAACCATCCTTAAACAAAACATGAAATGAAATAATGTTTCTTGTCATTTCTGACGAATAACAACAATTATTTAAATTTATCCTAACTCCAGACTTTAGCATGAGCTCGTACTTTCCAATCTTCGTCACAGGTGTGATTTTCCTGTTCCCCATGACTAAGTTGAGCTCTCCATGCTTCAACTTCTTACTTTCCTTTAGACCCTGCAATACAGTGCAAATGTGAGTACCACACCCTGTATCCAAGACCCGCGAATCAGAAGTTGTAGTATTGTCGAGTTCGATCATAAACATACCTGAGTGACTACCCTTTTCGACCTTTCCGTCTTTGAGGTCCTTCAGATATTTTGGGCAGCTACGCTTCCAATGTCCCTTTGTGTTGCAGTAGAAGCACACTGCTTCCTTTGGATCACTTGTCGGTGCAATATCAGATTTAGCCTTTCTCTTAGACCCATAATCGGACTTTCCTTTTGTGGCCTTTCCTTTCCAGTTGGAATGAGAAGTCTTTCTTTTCTTTGCATTATGACCAACAGTCAACACAGGAGCCGCTGAAGTAGAGGGCATATCAATCTTCTTGATCCCTTGCTCAGCGGTTTGCAACAAGCTATGGAGTTCCATTATTGAGGTCTCTTTCCCGTTCATTTGATACGAGAGCACAAACTGATTGTAATCAGCTGGCAGACCAGATAGGATTATGTTGATAGAAAGCTCAGTATCGAATACCATGTTCAGAGATCCCAATCTGTCAAAGTACCCTTTCATCTCTAAGACAAAAGCACAAATAGAGGCTCCAGGTTTTGGTTTGCAAGCCATGAGGGATTTAACAACATCAAGGCGTTCTTTGCTTGCCTTTGCCTGAAACATTTCTTTGAGTTGTTGGTTCATCTCATAAGCCCAAGTGTTCTCAAAAGTCTTTTGCAATTCAGGGCTCATGGACGATGCCATGATGCATGACACTTTGTTTGCATCATCATAGTGCTTTCGGTGAGCTTCAATCTCTTCTTGGGTTGAATCATCATCAATTTTGGGAATTTGCTCATCGAGAACATACTCTTTGTTCTCGTACCTTAGGGTGAACCTAAGGTTTCGCATCCAGTCCATATAGTTAGGACCGGTGAGTCTTTCCCTTCCAAGAACTGAGAGTAATGAGAAGTTTGGGTTATGTGAGGGATTGGGAACGGGAGGATTGACACCATTTTCAGTAGACATCTATAAGATAAAATAATTTTAGTTTAGAATGAATATTCCTTAATCAATTACCCAAATTTATATTAAGGCTAGGATCCATATTTTAGATTCGTTTTATGAAGAGGGTTGCCGTAATCACATCACGAAATTATTTTAGGTAGACAATGTCTTTGTCAATTTCATTCTCTATGAAATTCCTAGTTCTTTTGAGATTCATTGATTCTGATCAATGGCATGTTAATCTCGTATATGCTTATCTACAATTCATGACTGGGATGCCGAGGATCATGAATAAGACAGTGAATTTAACCATGCAAAACCCGCGTGGTACCCGGCTCGAGTCAGCCCGAGAATCGCGAGACCCACATCATCTTTCACTTATGTTCTCTTATTAATGTGCCGGTAAACCACACACGCTCCATTAATAGCCCATATGATAGATGTGCGGTTTTCATGGATTGGCATACTATTCACATTTTCTATATATCTAAAACGGGAATTTTGTTTTAGTAGTTTCAAATAATATAACAATTATAATATATATAAGGTTTCTTTTAAACATTTTAAACTTTTGCTCTATTTTAAACATTTTAAAATATAAGGTTCAAAATGAAACATTTTAAACTTTAGGGTTCTTTTTTTAAACATTTTAAACTTTAGGGTTCTATTTTAAACATTTTAAAATATAAGGTTAAAAATAAAACATTTTAAACTTTAGGGTTCTATTTTAAACATTTTAAAATATAAGGTTTAAAATGTAAATTCATATTAACATTCAATGATCATAAGACAATAATATAATATACAATTATTATTTACACTTATCACATGTTAACAATTTACTTTTTAAGTGCTAATAGAATTAGGCTAAAGCTCTGATACCACTGATGGGTTTTCTATTCCCTAACTAGATTAATACGCAACGGAAATAATAATAATCTAGGGCAAGAAGGGAACTAAACTCTAAAGGATCTAAACCTAATTAACTAAAAGCAACTTAAAAGAAATAAATAATTAAATAAGTAATAAGAAAATTACTAACCTTTGAGAAAATCAAATTTCTCACGCGGACCACCTTGGTCGAACTTGGAGGCGAGTACCCAAACGAGAGTACCTCTAATAGCTCACACCCACGAACCAAAGAGAAACTATTATTCGAACTCCTAGGGTCCCGTCAATACGAAAGACTCTTATAAGGGGTAAGAATTAGATAGTTGGAATGAGCAAATGAAACTTTGGCATGCCCCCTTTATTTATAAGGAAAGAAATGGGTATGGGTTTACCCTTTGGGGCGATGTGGGACAAAACCAAAAAATACCAAATACCTTGTTATGACATAACATCAAAACGTGGTTATGCCGTAACCTATTCTTTGAATCATTTTCTCTTTTACGGTTCATCGAGGGCGACCCAAAAAGGACTCTACTTTTGACGATAGTTATACCAATTAGTTATGAACTTGGACATAATTCCAACAAGTTCCTTCTTCAACATCTGAAATCTTGTCAAGAACGATATACTCGTCTTTAACACAAAGGGATCCTAAACCAACAACTTCAAATCTGGTCAGTGACCATGTTGTATGTATCCGTAAGTATGAATCTGATTTATGAACAAGTGCTTAATATTAGCATAAATGGACCTCATGAAACTTGTGTTTCTGCCACAAGGGAGCGAGTGTTGATTTATTTATTGTATCGATTGACCAGAAAAGATTGAGGAGCTTAGTATCTTGGTAACCAAATGGCCTTCTGTTGTTTATGGGTTGTGCTTTAGGTATTTCAAACATTGAAGTTTTCCATTTGTAGATGGTGATTTTTTTCTGGTAGAAGCCTTGTTCTCTGTTTGCGTCCAGTCTATATATATGAACTCAACCTCTAACTCAAGAAGGGTTCGCTAGCATGAGCTTGAGCCGAGTTTGAGCTTGAATAACTCGATGAAAGGTCGACTCGTAGGCAGCACAGAGAGTAAAAGCAGAGTTGATACATATTTATCTATATGGGAAAAAGAACATGGGTTTAAGAAACCAAAATTCTTAAAAATCTTAAAAATCCAAAAAACATCGAAAAGTGAGCAAAATTCTTAAAAATCCAAAAAAAAAAAACATATGTAATAATAAAAGAAATCCCTAACATGGGTTTAAGAAACCAAAATAAGGGCAAAAACTTAACGGAAACCCAACCCTAGCTAATAAGAGTTCGGGTTATTCGGGTTGACTTGATTAAACCAAATAAGGCTTCTAACCTGCATAACCTGATCCGAATAAGCTAATTTGGGTTTGGGTCGGGTAAGATATAAGGTAATAGTGCTTAAAATTTACGCTGACGTCCTTTATTACACTACAAAAGTAGCTCAGAACATCCATGATGACGTTGTAAGTTAGTCATAATAAGGGTCTCCATCAAAGAAAACTTCACATGGATCTATGTCACTGAAGGTGACATGGATATCATAGTTTCCCATTGCATGCTGCTCTTCTTGAATTCTATTTACAGACTCCCGTATGAGCAGTGGCGGACCCAGGATTTTAGAAGACGGGGGGCAAAAAAAAAATTTTTGATAAAATTCGTGATGCACTTTAATAAAAAGGTTATAATATTATTTTTTTTACACTAAAAACTAAGGTTTTTACATTTTTGGCTTCAAGGTGGGGGGCAGTTTGATTTTTTTGGGGGTGCACTTTAATAAAAAGGTCTAAAAAAATTTTTTTACACTAAAATCTGATACTTTTCGGCAAATCGTGGAGGGCACCGCCACCCCAAACATTATACTTGGGTCCGCCCCTGCGTATGAGAATGTTTGAATAATCAATCTCAATGTGCTCGAGCGTGGAGATGTTCCCTAGTACTAGTGGAATTTCTTTCAGATCTTTGCAAGTTTTTACCACTAGTTTCCTGAGGTTGGGGAAGTTGATGCTAGAGGCTTCCCAGGATTTGATTTTCAGCTTCTGTAGTTTTAATAACTTCAGGTGGCAAAACTTATCATCACCAGCACCCCACGCGTCTCCCTCGAACGAGGAGTCCAGTAATTTGAGAACCTCAAGTTTGGGTAGTCGTTGAATTGTTGACATATGAATCCAAGGAAGACGACACCCTTTAAGAGTCAGCTTTTTTAAGGTTTCAGGGAACGTAATTGGGTTCTTTGCAGGTAGTGGTATGTCCATGTCGTTCTGCAGGTTCAAAGCTTGAAGATGAGTCAACATGGCAAAATTCAGGAATGCCCGATCACCTGATGTTGAAGAAACAGAACACCCAAGCTTCTTGATATTTGGAAAAGAATGCTGCCAACTTAAAGTCGTACAATCTAATCTTAAAGTAGAAATGGTTTGCATGTTCAATAATAAAGGAACACCGAAATAAATTGAAATGTTGATGTTGTCACACCGCAAATGCCTCAGATTCACTGTGTTTGCGATATTTTCTCCAGAAAACTTAAATATTTGAAACTTGCCTCTAAGAATAAGGGTTTGAAGGCTCCAGATATAAGCCTTTGAGATTGAGAATTCACAATAGTTCTCTGAGGGTAGATTCTTGCTGAGTAACCAAACTGCTAAGTATTTTAGATGAACTAGTTTTCCCAATCGCATGCCTAAATTGTAATTTATAATTGGAAAATTTAGTAGATCCAATACCCTAAGAAGCAAAAAGAGTTCCCATTGGCATTGCATTGGATAGACTGATGGCACACCATAATGGAAGCACAAAACAGACCTTATATGCGTGGGTGAATCCTGACAAAAGGAGCATAATAATTCAAAATCGGTGATTAGACGGCGTTGCTTCTTTATGCTGGAAGTAGAGAAAGAATTGCAGTATGAGACAGTTATTTTCTTAAAGAAACCTTCTTCATTGGCTTTCTTCAGGCATAACTCCCTCAAAAGATCATGTAGATGACATGATTTGATTCCACCATCAGACCTTCTATCAGCAACAGCTAACAGATTTCTGTCAACTAGATCCATCAGGCAATCCTCTGCTTCTTCCTCCATGCTTCTTTGGCCTGCTTCTTTTATAAACCCTTCAGCCATCCACAGCCTGATCAGCCTTTGTACTTGTATTTTGCCGTCTTTGGGAAAGCCGCTTATATAGAGAAAGCAGTTTCTTAAATGGTAAGGTAGGTGATCATAACTCAAAGCTAGCACATCCAAGCATCTTTCCGGGTCATTAACAATGTATGAACTCACTCTTTTAACAACATTTTCCCACAAATCTTTAGTCTTCTCTGCCTTCTCAAGAAGTCCTGCTATGACAACTAACGCAAGTGGCAACCCTTGACACTCTCGGGCTATATGCTTCCCTGTTTCAATCAATTTTTCAGGGCAGTCATTTCCCCTAAAAGTTTTCCTACACAATAACTCCCAACTTTTCTCTTCGCTTAACAGCTGTAGGTTGTGAGTGAAACCGCCCCGGTTGGCATGGCAAGCAACTTCTGCAAGGCGAGTGGTTAGAAGAACTCTACTACCAGTTTTATCATCCGGGAAACATAATCTCAAATCGTCCCATGCTGCAGCACTCCAGATATCATCAATGACGATCAGATACTTCCGACCCTTAAGGCTTTTGTAAAGCATTTCACAGACTTTTGGTTCACTGGTTGTATCATGAACTGTTTTGCCTATTGACACCAATATTTGTATTAACAAATCTCGCTTTGAATATGCTTGAGAAACAGAAATCCACCCTCGTATGTCGAAATAATAGACAGCATACTGATCATTATAGATTTTGGTAGCGAGAGTAGTCTTTCCTAGTCCGCCCATACCTACAATCGAGATTATGTCAAGCTGCTTGCGGTCTCCAGTAAGTCTATCTATTATTGACAATGCATCATCATCAAAGCCCACAATTATTTCTTCATGTTTTGCCGCACTATGTTTTACTTTTGCTGTATTGATACTACAAGAACTTCTAATAGCTTGTGGGCTGGTGCATTGATTATCCAACTTCTTATTCATCATGTCTTTCTTAACAAACTGCTGTATGGTCTTATTGTTGACCATGCACTTCATATTACTCATCTCCTTTCCAATAGATTTTATTCTGTCCATAACATCCTTGAGGTTAAGAGTGTAATCAAGCATACTCGAAATGCCAGGAGAGAAGCAACTAGCGGCCTCCAGTGCAGAATAGGTATGCCAATTGACGCTCGTGTCATGACGTAGTCTTTTGTTTGAACCATTGATATTTTTATTGAGGATAGCATAAGATATGAACATATCAATGATATCTTCTGCCTCACGTGCTACATCCGTAAGCTCTCTCTTCCAGCTTCCCACATCTTCAAACTCATGTAGTTGTTCTTGGTTATTCATACTGTATTTGAACCACAAATCAATCAGGGAGCCAAGCTCCTCATAAAGCAATTGGATATCAGGCTTCTTTGCTTTGATTAATGGGTTGGCTCTAACCAAATTATTCTTTTCATCGTAAATTAACCACCTCAACTTTTTCATGAACAATTCCATGTCTGCGGTTGCCATCATATATATATTTGGATCTGTGAAAACATTCAGTTAAGTGGAATCTTTGTTTGATCTCAATCAAGTTTAAATTCCATATAAAAGCACATATCAAGGACTATTAAAAAATAATAATAATAATAATAATAATAATAATAATAATAATAATAATAATAATAATAATAATAATAATAATAATAATAATAAAAAAAAAAAAAAAAAAAAAAAAAAAAAAAAAAATCTAAATATGTAAATATGAACTTGTAAATGCCCATACTTCGTATAGTTCACACAATAATATCAAAACCATACCTATAAGTGTTTTTCTAACAACAACCCTATGAGTGTTGTTTAAGCTTTCCTTAGTTAAAAACATTTCCAAATATGAACTAATCATTTCTATAAATATATGATTTAAACATATATAATTAAGGTGAGTTTCAATAAGGTATGTATTGATATCAAGTAAGTTCATACTTAGAAATGTCTTTAATTAAGGAAATTTTATTGTTAGTAAAACCTTAAAAGTAACAATATTTAATTTTAAATACAGACAATAGACTATAAAAAGCTTATGAATCCATAAAGAAACACAAATAAAAGTAGAAATAAACTTACAAAATTCTCCTTCAGATTGTAACAGGTCAAATAGGTTGGTGCTGCGGTGCTGGTTTTGTTCGTTGTTTGATTAATATCGCATCTGGAGGGTAAACAAGTTAAAGGAGTTGACTTTTCATTACAAAAGGATGATGATTCTTTGCTTTTGCAGAATTCCATTAATACCCTTGATATACAAAAATTACTCTATATCTATTATTCACTAGTTTTGTAAGCAGGTAAAAAGTTAAAACACATTTGCTAACCTGGCTACCAATCAAGCGTTAGGTCAGAAACTCAGAATACCGAGGCATGGCAAACATGTGTATCACTCTACCCTCTTTTGTTTTGTAATTAACTAATTAATGCTTCGAGTTTGGCTAAATCAGTGGCTATTTCACAAGGGGTATAAATTTGACACTAATATACTCGGTGCATTGTGAAGTAAGTACGCAATAAACGTTCAGATGTAGTTTCATTTTCAAGCATCGTAAAATCAACATCTTTCCACATTACTAGATATATCCATATTACATATTAGCCAAGCATCATCAAGTCTCAACTATTCAGTGTTAAAGAATTACATATATGAGCTTACACAAACACAACGAAAGTGAGCAATTCATCTAAAGGTATATAAAAGCCAATCAGCACTTCAGTATCCAGCAATGAAAAGCCAACATTCTTCTCAGTTTTTGTTCAATCAGAATAAATTCTTGTGAGAAGTTATAGGATTGAACATGCTTTTTGACCCTTTCGCTTCTTTTTCTTCTTTTGCTTCGGAGGCTGCAGAACCACTTTTATGGCTGCATCGAAAACAGCCTTCACGTTCTGCAATAACCATAGGAAAATTCTGGTGAATATCATAATTGAGTTTTGCTTCGGGGACTGCAAAACCACTTTTATAGACAAGTTACTGTGGACATATGTGGTTAATCTTTTTGGGCATCCCGTAACAGCTGCAAAAATCCATTTCTGGGCAAAGATATTATAACCATTTGTCGCCCATTCATTACTGTTTGAGGGTAACCTTATGCCCTATAAAAATTGCAACTTCTTTTTTTCATATTTAGAGGTCCCATAAACAAAAATCACAACTTTTATTCCCAGATATATCATAATATTTCCTACTCTTTAGAAAGTTACAAGGGATATTTACAAAAAAAAATGTTTTACTAGCCTCTTACTCAATCAAACGCGGTCAGACCTTGGGTTGGTTTTTCTTTGAGTGACATAATGCCTCTTACCCAATAAGAGGTGGGGGACTTGTCTTATTGCCTCTTATTGTCTCTTATAATGTGTAATAGTGTTTTATTATCTTAAATTTATATGTATTAAGATAATTTATATAATGGTTTATTAATTATGTTAAATGTATGATAAAAATGTTTCGTTTTATGTTTCTAGAGGTTACTTATTCATTGCAATGCGATGATTTTATATATAAAATTTGCAAATTAAAATCATTCAGACAATTTAACAAAAACAAACATTATTGCTTTACCCAAAAAAAAAAGAGTAGTGATTGGGAGGCCTAAAACATGTGCCTAAATTCATGCCTAAGCCTACGTGTCATCATCTTGATGGTTGCAGCTAGGGGACCCACTTTTCTACAAACCATCAAGATCATGCCACATATGTTTAGGCATGAATTTAGGCATACAACTTAGGTCTCCAAATCATTTTCCAAAAAAAAAAACAAACAAACAAACAAACAACAAAAAACAAAACGAAACAAAACAAAAAAAACAAAAACAAAAAAACAAAAAAACAAAAAAACAAAAAAACAAAAAAAACAAAAAAACAAAAACAAAAACAACAACAACAAACAAACATTATTTTGTTCACGTTCAGACTTTCTAGCCACCTCTTAACAGCAAGATGTGGTAGTCATATTCAGACTCGAAACATCTTAATGAAATAAACAACACTGAAGTATATTAACCTAATCAACATACTCATAGGCAGATGCACATATGAATACACATATATACTTGTAATAAGCAAATTTTCATTACGGAAATTTCATGAAAATTTGCAATATTTATTCTAAAATTTTCATACTCTTGGCAAAAAAAAAAAAAAAAAACTAGCTGCACGCCTGCACCTATGCTATTAATGGATATCCAAGATATTTGACTAATAGTTATATGACTTATATCACAAATCAAACTAGCTGCCGAGTACTTGTATTGGGAGCGCCTTTGAAGTTGTACTCTTTTTTCCTTGGTTTTCCCACTGGGTTTTACTAGGGAAGGTTTTTTAAGAAGGCAGTCTCATTTGGCATTTACCTTATGCTCCCTATGTTGCTGCTGGATTGGCTTTAAGAGGTTTGTAGTGATGCTTGGACGTCCCCTGAGTGGTTTGCCATGTTGGTTTTGGTTGTCTCTAGCTTTTTAGTTTATTGGTTATTAGTATGTAGCTAGAGTTGTAAGTGTTTAGGGCATGTCATAAACATTCTCCATAGGCGTTTATCAAGCTTTTGCTTGAGGTTAATGTGGTATTCAGCCACATTCCATTTGCACTTAATGTTTCTTGTGATTAATATATTTTACCAGGGTAACCCTTTACCAAAAAAAAAAAAAAAAACATTGCAACCTTAAACGGACAAATTAAGTATGCTGACACGCATATATTTGCAAAAATAAAACATCACCTGCTGTGTTTTTGAACTGCATTCTATGTAAGCAGGCGCGCCAATTAGCTTCTTCAGTTCCTCTCCCTGTGCAAGTACAAGAATAAAATCATTATAAGTACCAATATGCAGTAATCAAGGTAATCCATTATCCAAAGAATGATAGTGCTTAAGGAGCATAAGTAATAACCTAAAACATATCCTGTAGGACTCACAAATGGATGTGAGTAAGGGTTGCATCAACAATTGTTTATACACTAATGATCCTATAGGGACATCTTAAAGGCTATTTTCCATAATAATAACCAGGCAAGTCGCAATTCTCAGAACTGAATGGACATTTGTATCTTTGGGTACAAATCTTTTCTAGATACAAAACTATACAACATTATAACCTATTAAAACACTTGCACCTTTGCATATGAGGCCAAACAACCTTTGATATATGTCGTACGGATAACACACATAGCATGTAATGCTCACTGATTGGATGCAAATGTCCTCTCACAGCTGTTTGTCTATGGGATACCTCGAAGGTGACAGTTAAAACTTTGAAAAAATATCTCGAAGTTTTTATAAAACGAGATTGAATATAGCAAGGCTTGGATCAAGTGGTTAACACCCTTGCCTCTGGAGACAGAGGTCAAGGTTTCGATCCTTACTCCTTGCAAGGCCGGAGGTCCTTTTCTACCTTTGGTAGAACCGGAAGCAGCCTCTCTACCTTTGGTAGGGGTAGGGCTGTCTACACCTCAACCTCCCCCATACACAGTGGAAGACGGTATTGGAACCCATAACCCGTGGAAGACTGTATTGGGAGTTACTTTACTTTTTTACTTTTATAAAACGAGATTGAATGGGAACTGTACCTGAGCCATTGTAATTGGAACTGCACCAGGATGATCCGTCAAGAATTGTTTATCATCCCGAAGATCTGCAAAAGAAGAGCTTTTAGTGTCATGTATATTTTAAATATTCTCAAATAGAGACAGCAGAATTTAGAGTAACAATGACCATTGGTGATTCTAACCTTGATGGTAGTTTGGTTTCAAAATTTTAAAAATATTTTTCGCAGACCACAATGGTGTGTGGTGACATCATTACGAACATGGCAACAGATTTCAAGAATTGTACAGTTATTCATGTAATCTAGCCTCCATTCCATATGTGGAGGCCATGCATGAATTAATCTTCAAAGGCATCTAATTGTACATTTTGCAGAGCAAAATGAGCTCACTATACTAACAGATAATAATCGCAATAATGTCTGCAATAAAGGTCGATAAAATCTTACCAAGCTTTGTTCCAACTAGGATGATTGGGACACCGGGCGCATAATGCCTCAATTCAGGAATCCACTGTATATTTCAACAAATAAAATTATATCAATCAATTTTTACATTGAGAAAATGCACTTAAAACAGACTCAGATGCCAAAACAAGCGAGATAAAACTCGCTTGTATATTCAATAACGAACCGAATGGCGGCATCAATCTTAGTAACAAAAACTTCAAATAGTATGGTTCTTCATGTAACATTTTGTAACAAGAACCATATGATATCATTTTAAAGTCAAATATTCAAACCAGAAATTTCAAAATAGAGTTCGGGCAGAACCACGAACCGATATAATACTAATCAATTCCACTTTTATCAAACCAAAGCTGAACTGCTAGCATTGAAATGATTTTTTAAATACTTATTATAAAAATGGAAACTGAATTATTTTAGTAAAGATGTACCTATAATACATGATCAACCAAGTCAAACTCAAGCCAACAGTAATGACATTACAAACAAGCTACGGATTACTTTTCTTGACTCTTAATACAGTCACATTAATTGATTAGTTCATTTGTTATAAATAAAATGGTGTTGTATCGATAAACATAATGATTATTCAATTTAAAAATATGAACAAAACGGGTTTCAATAGAGTCGGAATCACCTTTTTGGAGATGTTCTCATAGCTGGCCTTGCTGATGAGAGAGAAAGCAAGTATGAAGACATCAGCACCACGATAGCTCAAAGGTCTCAATCTGTTATAATCTTCTTGCCCTGTTAACAACAATAACGCAGTTTTAGCAGAAAAAATTTAGTGTAAACCTACACATATTAGACGTATAACCAAGTGCGTAATTAACCTGCAGTATCCCACAACCCAAGATTAACGGTGCTCCCATCTACCACCACATTTGCACTAAAATTGTCGAAAACCGTTGGCACATAATCCTGTTGTCATACATAGACCAGTAAGATATCAATTTAGAAGGCCCTTATCCCTGGGGAATCTTACTTGTTACAACAAAAGACATGTCAGCATTCACTAAAAATGACGTAATTGGTCCTAACTATTAATCGAAGGAAGACATTTAAATCATTTTAACATTTTCCGTATGTAAGGAAAAAAGAAGTGTCAAATATCATGTGAGTAGAACCTAACAGGAAAAGAAAACAATCTTCCTCTTGTTTCCTTCAACAAAAAGAAAGTTCACTTACGATAACGGATCTCGGGGCCACCCTTTAATATAGGCTGTCCTCCCCCAAAAAAAAGTCACAACGAGACCATCCACAATCTACATCTCCCCAGCCTTACACCCAATTACCCATGGTCCATGGACGGTGGACCCATTGCCCGCCCAAAAAATACTAACTAATAAAAGATTCAATAAAATAGTTATAAAAAAGGGAGAATCCTTTCACATGGATCGGAATACATTCAAACACATTAACAAAATTCACTTATTAAGTCAAGACGTCTCTTTTATGGGTTACAACTTCAAAGTCCAAACCATTACATCTACGTTATAAACTTTTTATTAACTACTGTCAACCAAAGAGGTGTTTAGATGTGTGCTTTCAAAGTGACCATTGCAACATAACGAATCATCTAATTAGAAATTTAAGCATTTCACAATCAATATAATAGCTAAACCTTGCTTCTGCAAATCCACTCTTGTACTACGTTGCCCCTAAAACTTATTATTGTAATTAAGTCACTTTGTCATCATTGCTTATATATGACTGCAATGGTGAGCGGAATAGTAAACACGGAGCCTAATCTTGCTAACAACAACCATGATCCTACATTCCTACCAAAGGTGAACAAAGTTAATTCAGTGCAGCTAGATTCATGATGATTAAACTGGACCGCCTTCTAGAAACTTTCCACACAACCGGTCGGCCTATACCACCAAATTGTAATAGCTGGCTATGCCTTATCCGTACTTACTTCCAACAAGTTTGTTTGGCTATGCCTTATCCTTACTTACTTCCAACAAGTTGCATCTACAAACGGCAAAGATAGGTGCTATCTAACATACCACCATCATTTAATTCACATCAAAAACTAACAATACTCGAACAAAAAAAAATGACATCAGAATCAAACTTCATAACCCAAATTACAAAACTTTTTTCACAATTAAACCACCAAAAACTTGCACATACCTCTAGCTACTAATAAAGAGATATACCCATTTAAAAAAAATAAAAAAAGAAAAAGAAAAAAGAAAAACCTTGTTAGTTGAATTCTTTTCTATTAAAACAATCAAAAAAAGGTAAGTTTTTTTTATCTCTTTTACTACAAATCAAATTACAAAGTTGGTCAAGTAACATAATTTATAAAAATAAAATTAAAAAAAAAAAATCTTGAATTAATTATTTCTTTTCTTTTTTTTTTCAAAACCCAATAAAAATAAGTAATTTTTTTATCAATAGATAAAAAAGGAAGATTAGAAGTTTACAGTGGGAAAGGTATTGCTGGTGTAAGAAATAAGCATACAAGTCTTGCCAACAGCTCCATCTCCAACTGTGACACATTTAATAAACCTTGATGCACTCATTTGACTTTCTGGGTGTTGTTAATTTTGACTTAATTTCACTTTGGTTTTGAATTTGGAATCTAATTTGGTGTAATGGGTTTTTCCCTAAATTTTCTATGGAGCCCTAGAAACTGGGGTTCGAATTATTTTAGCAGTAGCCTACATTTACTGACTAAAAACAGTGTGTGTGTGTGTGTGTGTGTGTGTGAGAGAGAGTGAGAGAGTGAGAGAAAGAAGTGGCTTTTGAGATACAGCTATGTATTGCTTTCATGTTAAGTCTTTTTTTATATATATGAGAATGGTCACGGCCCGCCCAACTCGGCGGGCCTGTTTTTCGACGATTTTGCATATATAAAGTATAATATTTAAGCGTTGTAATCTGATTTTTTTTTACATGCATACTTTGTGTTTAACAAAGGCAAATTTGAAAGAATAGTATGACAATATTTATTTCAAATTTGGTCAAGAATGACGCACTGTCAATTTTTCAGTACCAGACTAATTTTACAACAGATAGAGAAGAAAAAGTAATGTGCTAATGTACCATTCATTTTGGCTGCAATCAGTGCTAAACAGGCTAGACTGTTTGCGATGGCTTAAGGTAGTTAGAGGATGCTTGGGATTTAATAAGCAACTTAGACTTTTTTGATAATCCAAAGTGCACATTGAAGTGTACAAATTTGTAGTAGGATCAGATGTGTACAAATGATTTCCTCTGCCAAAATTGTTGAATATGCATGCCTGCAACTTTTGCTGATGTCCCCAACTGATCCTGGAACATCACAGAAACATGATTAAAAGTAGTTGAACCTGAAACATCAAAGTACTGCAAAATGATTTAAAATAGTAGGGTTTGAACCAAAATAAATAAATAAATAAATAAATAATAAAAAAAAAAAAAAAAAAAAAAAAAAAAAAAAAAAAAACTAATCAAATCTAATGAAGAGTGTAACGAACTATGGGATAGTCACTCTGCAATGTAAAGTCACACTATAGCTTACTGATAATTAAAAATTTTATTTCTATTGCAAGGAAAATAAAGGAATACGTTTTGCCATATAGTTTTATTCGGGATAGCCATCTTTGATCCATTTGCTATTACTTGAGATCCTACCATGCCAATGTATGTGTATGATATAGGCAAGATAAGAGGTGAACTCTATGGGGATGCAAAAAGGTACCAATAAACAATCCCAAACACACCCATATGTACGTTTTTCTACGGCTTTAATATGTGGATCACATGCAAAAGTTAATATACAAATCTACCTGATAACTCAAAGGCTGCAGCTTTCATCGGAAGTGTCATCTTTCGGTCACTACACAGAAACAAAAAAAATCCAATATTAATGTCACACCCCCAAAATCGGGTCCAGCGGAAGCATACATGTAGCTGGGGTGTAACTCAATTGATATCACAACACAAGTACAAAATTGTTTTCACTTCAATCATTTTAGAATAAAATAGTTTAATCAAAAATGTTGAATTTACATTGCTAAAAGTAGTGCAGAAGTAGGCCCTTAAAATAGTTTAAAACGGTCCCCAAATGAATAATCAGAGTCTTCTATGACCATGTCATGCCCTGCCAAAACCTCCTGTAGCGTGTCATTGCTTAAAACCTGAAAATACATGCTAAAGTGTCAACACGAGGTTGGTGAGTTCATAGAGTCTTGTGAAAAAGAATGTAATGCATTGAAATGAAGATTTCCCAGCAAAGGCCTTGTAAATCCACTCAGTTACAAGTCCCGCCATAAGAGACTTGTAACCTGTGTGTTCACAACCCACTGCCAAATATGATTTGGTTTGTGTAAACAAAAGTAATCTGTGGTCCAAGATTCCAAGATAAGTATAGCAATGTCGCTATATGAAGGTAAAAGTGATAATGTAGCCATGGCGATGTCGCCATAAAAATGAATCTGACCATAAGCAAAACGCATAAATAGTTTATCGAACAAAGTTTCATAGCACTAGTTTAGGAAAGAATATTGATTGCACTAAGTTCAAGGCACCGAAAAGGTTTTCTAGCTATATGTAGGAGGTTACGCTCCCAAGTAATGTAGGTAATCACATACCTATGAAATATAGGTAATCACATACCTATGAAATGTAGGTAATCACATACCTATGAAATGTAGGTAATCACGTACCTATGAAACGTAGGTAATCAAACATACCTAAGAAATGTAGCTAACGGTTCTTAACTTAGGCAATCATATGTAATCTATAATAGTTTAAATTATGCACTCATGTCTATGAGTAAATAGCAAGTAGGTAACAAGTGAATAGTATTGCACTCGGATAATCAAACAAGTATTAGATAAGGCTGAAAATATTTGAGTAATCAACCATGTAAAGCGAGTAATGCGTTTAAGTAAAACGAGCATGTATTCTCCCCCAAAAAGTTGATAAAACAATTAAAAGAGTAGGGGCTATGACTCACCTGATATGATGGTACAATGATGGTAAAATGATCGGGACAATAAGGCGCGAACACTAGCCGCAGCCTAAGATGAGTGAAAAATGATCTACTGTAAGCAATGAAATGATGTTGCACATGCAAATACGTATGTTATCGATACCACTCGTGAAATGTGAAAATAACTTTTATCGTCCAAAAATACATTTTTGACGTCTCGTTAAGTTAATAAACACTTTTCATGTAAATATGTTGAAACGGTACCCCAGGATCCTTGTTTGGTGTTCTATCGGCAAATATAGTGTTTTCGTCGTAAAATGATACTTTTCGTCGTTAATAAACACTAGCCGCGAAAAGTTGTACGTTAAGGGTAAATGATGAAACTTGGCGTTTTTGAAAACTTTGTAACCATATCTAAATGTTGTCTCATTTAACTTTTAATCATACGCGCCTCGATGGTTAAGAAATATTGCTTCCATTGTCGTTACTTGAAAATATAATGTTCAACACTTAGAAAAATTCTATTATAGTAAAAGCTGTCAAAATAATAACTTTGAAAGGATTTTCGGGTAAAAAGATGAGGTTGTAGTTTATTCGTTATAAGTGTATTCGACGAATGGCCAATTGATTTGAAAAGCTTGGAAGATCTTGATTTCGTAAAACTACGGCTCGGACTCAAACCATACCAATCATGGAGAAAAACAGCCGAGATAGTGGTGCGTTGCAAAAACTGTTTAGTGGCAAAAATAATAATAATAGTGCTGAAGGAAATTTGTAAAAATCGTCTAAGTTCAAACGCTTGCATCTTTGTTGTTATAAGCCCGTTTTCTACGTTCTTTATATCCCCGGAATCGTGGGAACATGTACTATCACATTTTTAGTAGTTCGGCTTGTCTAGATTACGTTAAATGTCTCATTTTGTCCAACAAAAGTTACCCAACAGCAACTATATTTTCTGAAAATACTTTTCGTCATTAAACTTCGGAAAACCATATCTCCTTCGTTATTAACTCGTTTTAATCCGTTCTTTCGCCCACGGCTTCGTTTTTGAAAGTATTTTCTAAATCTCTAGCCCAAAGTTACCCAGAAACCCATGAGTTTTCTGTATTTTACAAAAATGGACAGCAACATTTATATAGTGGCAAAAATTCATTTTTCTTGTTTAATACTTGTCCAAATCCACTCCAATCAACTCCACAATTACTAAATCCTACCATACACCTTCTTAGGGTGTCATGGGGTCCTAAACATCACCAACCTTGGTGGGTTTCATGGGAATAATCATAGGCTCTATATATACTCATATAAGTTAGAAAGATACTTGAAAAGTGGTATGAAACATAAAAACTTGTATGCTTTACCAAAATAACTTGAAAATACATCATGTAACTAGTGAAATGAAAGTATGAGATGATGAAAAATAACACTTGAAGCTTACTTGATATATATGGAGATTGGAGATGATTCGAGTAAGAAATCAAGGTTTTTATTACAAAACCTTAACAAGGAATGAAAGTAGAGCTTGATTATGACTTGATCTTGAAAAATCCATGGATTATTGATGGTTTTATTGTGTTGGTCGTTCATGGTGGAGAGGAGGAAGAAAAATGAGCTTTTGTCTTGTAAAAATGAGATATTATAAAGTTTAGTTGCAAAATATCTAAAGTAATGGCAAAATGGTAAATAAATGGTCAAGTTGACTAGATATTTTGAGGGGGGGGGGGGGGGGGGGGGGGCTGCACATGGTGGATGAGTATGTAGGAAGCTTGGTGTTATCTGGTTCACGGAGTCGGTTTTGGTTCCGTTAATAGCTAACCGTAAAGTTTTAAATCGCGAAACGTAAATCCGGGTATCGTAAAAATATGAAACTTGAAAGAATGACTAAAGTTGTCAAAATACTCCATAATAAAATATAAAATGAATGGTAGGTTCCATCGGGTTGCATACACGCTGTTAAAACTGGAAACGCGGGTTAAAAACGCGAAATTCGCGTAAAACGCTGAACTGGAAAACGTAAAATTTCAAAACTTTTAAAATTGTCGTAAAATAAGAGAAAAACATATTTCTATCGTTTATAATGTTTTATGGACATATCGGGATGCTGGAACGACGTTTAAACCCAAAAGTAAATCTCGGACACGGCTTCGTGATTTTTGCAGAAATGATCCGACGAGCGTCAAACTCTCGGATTATCATTAAAATAGTTTAACTTACGCGAATATGAAATAAAAATTTTAGAGATGAATAGTGAAAGTGAATAGTAAAAATGAATAGTAACTTTCTGAGATGAAAAATGAAATGTCGACGTTTGAAAAAGGACATGAAATTACGAGTTGTGACATTCTTCCCCTCTAAAAGGAACTTCGTTCCGAAGTTTAGTTTGTGTTGGTCTCTGAAGTGGTATTGGTGAAAAGATGATGATATTCATTGTGTAAATTACTGAGCTCTAATAGGAGCTCAAGTTTGTAGGCCACTAGGCTCATTCTGTCTGAAATATTGAATGGTCCAATGTATCTCGGGTTTATTTCTCCATGTTTGTGAATTGTGTATCAATGATGTTGTCCTTGGGATCGTGTGATATCTATTGTTGTAAGTGAGTCTAGTTTATAGCAAATGGTCAGCCCAACCATTTCCAGAATCAATTACACCCGATTTGGGCATATCTCCCTATTTTTTAATCATTCTCTAATCCTGACCATTGGTCTGCAAATGATAGTTGGTGTGGTTCCAAATGAATCTTGCTATAATCGCTAGGAGTTTGAGATGAATTAAATTCCTCTATTAGAAATAATTGAAATGGATATCATGAATCTTGTGGAAAAACTTACAAGGTTAAGTCCGTCAAATGATGTTGTTGAAAATAATAGATTAGGATAAGGTTGTGATCCTCCGCAGGATGTCATGAATTGAGTCTCTCTCCACCTACGGTGTTTAGTCTTCATTACTACGATTTTCCCCAAGCTCTATGTCATTAAATCACCAAATCTTAAATGTATAAGTGATGTAATATAGTGATTGATTTTTCAAAGTTTGTTTTGAGATTGTGTTTTGTTCATAAACCTTCCCCGAATAAATGAATCTACAAGTTTAAGTAAACGGCTTTCCAAATAACATTTTTCTTGATGTTTCAGAATTTAATAGTTATGCAAGATAGGACAGTTTTCAATATAAGGTGGATAATACGGTTTACCAAAGATCGATGTTTAAAATTTCCTAACAATTCAATAGTTTTGTAAAGGATTAACCAAAAGGAATTTGTTTATCAAAATAAGTGCCTCAGAAAAGTATTTCTTACAAGATATATGTTTTGTATAACTGTAGTTTGGAGAAAAAAATCCATTTAAAAGTGAAAGTATTAAGAGGATAAAATAGTCAGGTATGTATGTCTGCACAAAGGCATAGGTGTCTAACATGTTTGGATAAAGTCTATTGGTGAGGATATGTTCAATCTATAGTCTCAGTTAAGAGGTTGGATTTATCTCTATGGTGTGGCTTAGTGAGCACTCGTATCGAAAGTAATCATGTAATTCAGTCAAGCCAATACTTTCTAGATGATAGAATTTTTGGTGATCAGGCCAGTGATAGTGGTTCGAATAGTTTTGCAATATCTTGATATTTCTGTTGAGTTTTGGGTGGTCTTAATGTACCGAGGGATTCTCCTTATAGATGGTATGGAAAGTCTTTCCTAGAGAGGTCATTGATAATATCCACTTATCAATATAGGAAGTAGTGAGTGATGAGTGACATAGGAAACTATATAGTGTCAGCTAATTCCTTATATAAATAGTGATGGGAAAGGGAAATAATAATGATGGCGAGAAGGGAAGAGACTGTGACAACTGCGACAAAATAAGATTGTGATAAAAGAAAATATTGTAATGTAAGTGTATTGTGCATAGACGTAAATGTTCATGAAATTAAATGACCAGTTGACGTGCTTCCAAGCGGCGGTTCACGAGGTGATGAAAAGTATGAATGTTCTGACAACGAGGGTATACACACACATGCATGAAACATTTGGAAATTGAGTAGAGAATTCAATCTAGACAAAATTTTATTATAACCATTCTCAGTGTTGCAAAATTCATTTCTGAGTCAGACATAGGTGGTCAGCCTATATCTCACTATCCCGGGTTAAATATAGATGACCAGTCTATATTCCACCGAGGTTCCATGAATTTTGAAATACTCAGCTCAGTCATACTAAGACTATGTCATTCACAAATACCAAGACGTTCTGAAAGACAAAAGCAAGTGACCAAACTCGAGGTCAAATGATGAAACTATGCAAGAAAAACGTAACAGGGTGACATATATGAAACGTGAATATGCTTATATGAAAGACAATTATAGTAATCCACTAGAATAAATGAATATAATATATCAGATAATGAGACACAAATCTCATCACCTATGTCAGCAACTAACCACAAATGAGGCTTCAGCTTGGCAGGCAGGCACGTGACGGTCATAGGGTTAAGTTTTCTTGAAAGTAGCTATAGTCTAGGTTTTAAAAACACTTAGTTCGCTATAGCCAAAGCTCTGATCCCAATCTGTCACACCCCCAAAATCGGGTCCAGCGGAAGCATACATGTAGCTGGGGTGTAACTCAATTGATATCACGACACAAGTACAAAATTGTTTTCACTTCAATCATTTTAGAATAAAATAGTTTAATCAAAAATGTTGAATTTACATTGCTAAAAGTAGTGCAAAAGTAGGCCCTTAAAATAGTTTAAAACGGTCCCCAAATGAATAATCAGAGTCTTCTATGACCAGGCCATGCCCTGTCAAAACCTCCTGTAGCGTGCCATTGCTTAAAACCTGAAAATACATGCTAAAGTGTCAACACGAGGTTGGTGAGTTCATAGTCTTGTGAAAAAGAATGTAATGCATTGAAATGAAGATTTCCAAGCAAAGGTCTTGTAAATCCACTCAGTTACAAGTCCCGCCATAAGAGACTTGTAACCTGTGTGTTCACAACCCACTGCCAAATATGATTTGGTTTGTGTAAACAAAAGTAATCTGTGGTCCAAAATTCCAAGATAAGTATAGTAATGTCGCTATATGAAGGTAAAAGTGATAATGTAGCCATGGCGATGTCGCCATAAAAATGAATCTGACCATAAGCAAAACGCATAAATAGTTTATCGAACAAAGTTTCATAGCACCAGTTTAGGAAAGAATATTGATTGCACTAAGTTCAAGGCACCGAAAAGGTTTTCTAGCTATATGTAGGAGGTTACGCTCCCAAGTAATGTAGGTAATCATATACCTATAAAATGAAGGTAATCACATGCCTATGAAATGTAGATAATCACATACCTATGAAATGTAGGTAATCACGTACCTATGAAATGTAGGTAATCAAACATACCTAAGAAATGTAGCTAACGGTTCTTAACTTAGGCAATCATATGTAATCTGTAATAGTTTAAATTATGCACTCATGTCCATGAGTAAATAGCAAGTAGGTAACAAGTGAATAGTATTGTACTCGGATAATCAAACAAGTATTAGATAAGGCTGAAAATATTTGAGTAATCAACCATGTAAAGCGAGTAATGCGTTTAAGTAAAACGAGCATGTATTCTCCCCCAAAAAGTTGATAAAACAATTAAAAGAGTAAGGGCTATGACTCACCTGATATGATGGTACAATGATGGTAAAATGATCAGGACAATAAGGCGCGAACACTAGCCGCAACCTAAGATGAGTGAAAAATGATCTACTGTAAGCAATGAAATGATGTTGCACATGCAAATACGTATGTTATCGATACCACTCGTGAAATGTGAAAATAACTTTTATCGTCCAAAAATACATTTTTGACGTCTCGTTAAGTTAATAAACACTTTTCATGTAAATATGTTGAAACGGTACCCCCACGATCCTTGTTTGGTGTTCTATCGGCAAATATAGTGTTTTCGTCGTAAAATGATACTTTTCACAACTTGAAATATAACCAAAATGACCTCGCAAAACTAGCCGCGAAAAGTTGTACGTTAAGGCTAAATGATGAAACTTGGCGTTTTTGAAAACCTTGTAACCATATCTAAATGTTGTCTCATTTGACTTTTAATCATACGCGCCTCGATGGTTAAGAAATATTGCTTCCAATGTCGTTACTTGAAAATATAATGTTCAACACTTAGAAAAATTCTATTATAGTAAAAGCTGTCAAAATAATAACTTTGAAAGGATTTTCTGGTAAAAAGATGAGGCTGTAGTTTATTCGTTATAAGTGTATTCGACGAATGGCTAATTGATTTAAAAAGCTTGCTAGAAGATCTTGATTTTATAAAACTACGGCTCGGACTCAAACCATACCAATCATGGAGAAAAACAGCCGAGATAGTGGTGCGTCGCAAAAACTGTTTAGTGGCAAAAATAATAATAATAGTGCTGAAGGAAATTTGTAAAAATCGTCTAAGTTCAAACGCTTGCATCTTTGTCGTTATAAGCCCGTTTTCTACGTTCTTTATATCCCCGGAATCGTGGGAACATGTACTATCACATTTTTAGTAGTTCGGCTTGTCTAGGTTACGTTAAATGTCTCATTTTGTCCAACAAAAGTTACCCAACAGCAACTATATTTTCTGAAAATACTTTTCGTCGTTAAACTTCGGAAAACCATATCTCCTTCGTTATTAACACGGTTCTTTCGCCCACGGCTTCGTTTTTGAAAGTATTTTCTAAATATCTAGCCCAAAGTTACCCGGAAACCCATGAGTTTTCTGTATTTTACAAAAATGGACAGCAACATTTGTATAGTGGCTAAAATTCATTTTTCTTATTTAATACTTGTCCAAATCCACTCCAATCAACTCCACAATTACTAAATCCTACCATACACGTTCTTAGGGTGTCATGGGGTCCTAAACATCACCAACCTTGGTGGGTTTCATGGGAATAATCATAGGCTCTATATATACTCATATAAGTTAGAAAAATACTTGAAAAGTGGTATGAAACATAAATACTTGTATGCTTTGCCAAAATAACTTGAAAATACCTCATGTAACTTGTGAAATGAAAGTATGAGATGATGAAAAATAACACTTGAAGCTTACTTGATATATATGGAGATTGGAGATTATTCGAGTAAGAAATCAAGGTTTTTATTACAAAACCTTAACAAGGAATGAAAGTAGAGCTTGATTATGACTTGATCTTGAAAAATCCATGGATTATTGATGGTTTTCTTGTGTTGGTCGTTCATGGTGGAGAGGAGGAAGAAAAATGAGCTTTTGTCTTGTAAAAATGAGATATTATAAAGTTTAGTTGCAAAATATCTAAAGTGATGGCAAAATGGTAAATAAATGGTCAAGTTGACTAGATATTTTGAGGGGGGGGGGGGGGGGCTGCACATGGTGGATGAGTATGTAGGAAGCTTGGTGTTATCTGGTTCACGGAGTCGGTTTTGGTTCCGTTAATCGCTAACCGTAAAGTTTTAAATCGCGAAACGTAAATCCGGGTATCGTAAAAATATGAAACTTGAAAGAATGACTAAACTTGTCAAAATACTCCATAATAAAATATAAAATGAATGGTAGGTTCCATCGGGTTGCATACACGCTGTTAAAACTGGAAACGCGGGTTAAAAACGCGAAATTCGCGTAAAACGCTGAACTGGAAAACGTAAAATTTTAAAACTTTTAAAATTGTCGTAAAATGAGAGAAAAACATATTTCTATCGTTTATAATGTTTTATGGACATATCGGGATGCTGGAACGACGTTTAAACCCAAAAGTAAATCTCGGACACGGCTTCGTGATTTTTGCAGAAATGATCCGACGAGCGTCAAACTCTCGGATTATCATTAAAATAGTTTAACTTACGCGAATATGAAATAAAAATTTCATAGATGAATAGTGAAAGTGAATAGTAAAAATGAATAGTAACTTTCTGAGATGAAAAATGAAATTTCGACGTTTGAAAAAGGACATGAAATTACGAGTTGTGACAATTAATATCGGCAACAGTATTTACTATCGGCAATAGTATGCAAATTCAGATGCTCTAAAGTTAACACCATTGAAAACAGACACTAACGCATTGATTGGTTGAGTTGTTGCTACAAACTGATAAAAAAAGAGAACGGATTATTATAATTAGTTTTTAGGAATGCAAGGAAAATATGAGTTATGTTTACCTATGTATACGGGTCTGCCAATGCTAATATGATGTAGGACACCAACATCTTTTGTGATCAGTCTTGCTCCAAACTGTAGTGGAACCAAATTGATGATGTTGAAGATAAAAAAATAACTCAAAAGCCTTTACATACATATTGCATAGTCGAAAGCAGTGCACGTAACGCCATCCGGTGTACGGAGGGCTTTGCTACTTTCACCGTCGTTGAAATATCAATGGCTACGGATCCATCCTGTAGGTGGAAACAAATTAGAATAATGGTCATAAACATGATACTGATTACCACAAAACAATGCAAGTTAAATCTTAATCCATTAAATTTAAAAACATTATTATTTAGCCCAACTCTAACACATCACTGTTTTTACCAATGCGAGTGCCAAAAAGTTACAACATTAACACGTTTCAGCTCCCAAACGCACACGTTTCAGCCCCATTTCAGTCCCGACTTCAGCAAGGTAGCGAGTTTCGGCCCATTTATTTAAAAATGGGTTTATTCGTAGTAAATAAAGATTTAATTATCCAACAAATCAAATATCAAAGAGTCAAAAGAAAATCAATGCAAAATCAGAAATCACCTCTGGACGCGCTTAATTTCACTCTTTCTCGAGTCCAATTTTGTCATTCAACCCTAGCTTTAAATCAGGCATTCCAAAAAGAAGCCATTTCATAAGAACCTTACCTGTTACAGCAGATCGAAGTACAGTACCTGTTATAAAAAAAAAAGGAATTCCTATTTAATATTTTTTTTTTTTTAAAAAAAGAACATCAAGAGTGAGACATTAAGCCTAAGAAACTGAAAAATAAGCAAGATTATGATGTCAATGTTGAAAAAAAAATTCATGCACACGAACTGACCTTTTAACTGCATTTGTGAACCCCTGCATTAGTACAAAGACAGTATCATAATGAACATTGTTGTGCGAGCTTTAATCATGTGTAAAGTACTACAACCTTGTCTTGTTCCTTTAGTGAAACCTGTGACAACAACAACATTCGCCATAACAGTATTGGCGCAAGCATTGGATATATGTTAATCCTAAAAAAAAAGAAAAAAAAAAGTAACATATTTATAGCACAACAACTCAAATGGCAAAAAAAATTATGAACCTACTTGCCTCTGGCTAACGAACGTAAAGGGGCTTGTGGACACACGCACTACCACATCCCTTTTGTAATTGATGATTAATGTCTACCAAAATAGTCAAATGTCAACGATTAGTGTAAATGAAAGTAAAATTTTTTATCATATAATACAAAAACCTTAAAACCTGTAAATAAATTAGAAAACCTACTTTCTAAAATAGAAAAATTGAATCTGATGTTAACATGTTTAACAAATAGAGGTCCTTCTAAAATCTGGCCCATACCTGCAATTACATTGGTGATAAAGAAACCAAATTTAGTTTCTCGCCCATACCTTTTTATCTCAACTTTTGAAGTTCATGGTTTCACTCTAGTCTGCAAAACAAAAGAATCCAAATACATTGGCAACGCAAACGAATTAGAACGTAGAACTGTGACAATAATAAGAGTTCACATGAGTTATAAGCTTTCATATTGGTGGTGATTTTGAATATATTTGGAAGTGTTACCCTATATGTATTTAACATTATTTGATCTTTTACAATTTGGTATACCTATTGTAAACTGCTTGAACCAACTGCGTTCTTCATTAGACCTTTATAATCTGCATTTCTGGAACAGTCGTCTATTTCACGCATGTTCCGTACAGCAAGAAGCCGGAAAAGTTCTCTCGTCTGTGCATTTCTGAAGAGAGAAAGAGGACATGTGTATGTTTATTTCAGAACACGGACCAATAATATGGGTAAGGCAAGCATGTGAGTAGCGGGTTAAAGCAGGTAATTTATATGTGTGGGTCAAAACGGGTTATGCTAACCTGCAAACACAATCTTTACCTTAATAACACGATGAAATTATGTCCAACTGAACCTTCTTTTGCAGCTCAAATAAGCATTTGAAATCAAGATTGTGTTTGCAGGTTGGCATCACTCGTCTGTTCACATATACAACCCAAATATCACATCTTGAATTAAAAACCTCTTGCAAATAACGTACTGTTAGTGCACTTCAACAAAAGATCTAAACTTTTCATTAATCATATGGTCAGAACCATTTACTCTTTTTGGTATTGTACAGTTATAACTTACATTACTAATAAGCAGATTTCTAATAACCCAAACTGTCTGCTAGTTTATAGAATTTCTCAATGATATCAAGCTACTTATTATAATGGCCATGCTCATAAGATATGTAACAAAGGCGGTTTTTGGGAAAACATGGGACTGCCATTTTTTTTCCTAAAATTAGCAGATAAGCAATCAGAACTATTTAGATCATCCAAGCAGCTTATCTCATCATACTGAGGAAACATAAGCAGTTTTTGAATAAGCAGTTTTTGAATAGCAGTTTAGGACATTTATTTGATATCAATTTTTGAAAAACATATCTATTTGACATCGGACTCATATACAAACATAATTCTTATATACTATATTCATAACCAAGATAGAACTTACATTAAACATACCAGTCGCAGATTCCACGTGAGTCCTAATCACAGCAACCCCCTCATCCAAATTCCTACATACATAAACAAAAGGAAATCAATCCAAATAACTTCCCCAATTATTCAAAGAATAATTACTCTGAATTAAATAAAAACTAACAAAACAACAAAATTACCAAAACCAAACCTGAAAAAATAAACTGATTTGAACACCCCCTAACACAACAAAATTACGCTAAGCCATAATCAAAATCAAATAAGCGCATAAATTTATAAATAAACCCGAAATTAGCAAAACCCCCAAATTATAAGAAAACCCTAATTTCCGATTAGATTTTATATAAATAATTTTATATAAATCAAAACCCTAACTCCTCCATACCCTTTGTCACCATAGTCAGGTGTAATCGATATTCGAGATGTGTGTGAGCCAAACGGCGGCAACAGATCTTGGGAGGACTGGATGTGGAGTAGGTTTGGTGGATGAATGAAGCTGTTGAAGCTTCGGGAGTATTATTATAGCATAAACGGGATGGATTCTGCAAAAAGAGGCCGGAAAAGCAGGCAAAAAATGGCCCAAAAGGTGGGCAGTAATTTTGGCGAGAAAACTGCTACAGTGTAGCTACAGTGCTAAACGGCACCGTTTTTTTCGGGAATTAAATAAACTTATAATTTTCAATGTTTTTGAGTTTTTAATGTATATTTAGAGCAAAGTTTTTAAAATCGGGATTCAACTTAAAATCGTTTGCGTTTTAGTAAAATTGTAATCGTAAGATTGAATGGGGATTTTAAGACTAATATAATATCATTTTTTAATAGGTGTTATAAAATTATGCAAATCCACATATTATTATACATCATATATTATGAAGTGTATGTCAAAATTATGGTGTAATACAATTAGTCTTTTGTTTTTTATATTTTACAAAACTTAATACATAAAATTATAGGAGAATTGAGGGTTTTAAACAGTTTGAGTATGTGATGGTGAGTTCAATTCTCGTGTATTTCTGCTAAAAAGTCAAAAATCATAGTTTTAAAAATAATAATAATAACAATAAAAAAATTGAGTCACTTTCTTAGTCTTTTGACAAAAAAGCATAAAAGGGTCTTCAATATGACATGATGATTTTTTTTGTCAATGTTCCTTGTGATTTAGGTTGTAAAGAATAAACAAACGGACTTTTGTGGTTTTGCCTGTTCTTCGAAAACAAGATCGTTTGAAGATGTGGCAAAACCGGCGGGCACGGGTTACGGGCTAAACAGGCTATAGGCTAAATGGCATGGGCTAAACGGACATGGGCCAAACGGGCGGTTATACCAATCGCTTTAGAAAAGATCTAAAACGACGAAATAAAATTTTCAAATGTAACAGCTCATTTATATTTAAAAAATTAAATATATTATATCTATAAGTATTTCTTTAAAAACAATTGTAATGTTCTTCAATTGAAAGAAAATATGTGCCCATTTGTAATCATTTAACTTTTAAATGGTTAATATATGTGCATTTCAAAAAAAAAAATAATAAATGTGACCAAATCTTTTAAAAATCTGACCAAATTAGCTCATTTTTTTATTTTGAGCACAAATTGCCACTTATAATCATTTGTTCAATAAGACTCGAAGAAATGAACATAAACTAATATGTATCACATTTATCCGATATATACATAATATTCTTCTTATTAACATTTGTTTATGTTTGTTTATTTAAGTATAGGGAAAATTACCAAAATGGCTCATTACCCTGCGGTCTAGGCATATTTAGCCCGTTTTGAAAAATTCCCGTTTTAGCCCAGGTTGCCCTGGACAACTTTCGTATAGCCAACCGAAAGATGACAAGTGTCCTCAAGTTGCCCAAAATACAAAAAAATTGCCCCGACGTGGCACTCTGTAGTTGGCTATACGAAAGTTACACAGGGCAACCCGGGCTAAAATGGGAATTTTTCAAAAAAGGGCTAAATATGCCTAGACCCAGGGCAACCTGGCTATTTTACTAATTATCTCTTAAGTATAACTACTTTACAAATTTATATGTTACTTTTATTCGTGGTTGTTTATTTAACTAAACTAACACAAAATCTTGTTTATATTCAATTTATTTTCATAGTTCGCTATTTTCATAGTTCGCTGGACATTCGATTGCTTTGTAAGCGTTGCATATGATGTATTGTGTATCGTTCATTTCACTATAAACGATATCCCTGCATATTATGTTGATATATTTGTGTCTTTATCATCAATCTCTCTCATGTGTGTACACACCCCGACACTTGACACCATCTTCCATCCCATTGATATGTCATCTTTGTGTAATTTTGAGGCTTAGAGTGTAGATATCGCTTGGTAAAGAGTTAATGTCACCTAACCAAAAATCAAACAACGAACCTAAAATAGTACATGCTAAGTCAATTTTTCTTATTCATTGACTCCTCCGAGAGAACAAT
Source organism: Artemisia argyi (assembly GCA_030686995.1). Taxonomy (NCBI): domain Eukaryota; kingdom Viridiplantae; phylum Streptophyta; class Magnoliopsida; order Asterales; family Asteraceae; genus Artemisia; species Artemisia argyi. Next base: position 99,559,560 of record CM060699.1, on the reverse strand, counting down.
TAAGGTTGCGTTTGGTTTGTAAGTGGATTGCAATATGATTTGGATTTGGGAAATGTTTGAAAGAAAATGAGGAGTGAGAAAATATGTAATATAGATAATTTATAAATTAATATTATATTTAAACTATTATTTATTATAAATAAAAGAGTGAGAAAAAATATTAAAAAATAAAAATTGTTAGTATTTTTGGCTCATATTGATCTAGACGTGGGGACCATTCAAAAAAGTTGTATCATTTTAGTGATACCTACCACTTGAGCTTGGTATCATTTTAATGATTCAATTCCCATTGTCTTGAAACAAAAAATGAACCAAACAATGGTTATGACACTTCTTTCATTCTATACCCACTAATACCCTCATACCAAACGGGCCCTAAGTCTTGTTAATGAATTATTTGATATAAGATGACACTTATTAAGTATCAACATCATTAGGTCTTGAACTAGCTTCATAACCCGCCCGATGGGCGTGGTTGCTTCATATTATTAATTGACAGAATATAACTGGACGTAAGTAAATAATGAATAATGGAAAATAAACAAAAAAATTGAAATAAAAAAAAGAGACTATGTAAAAAACAATGATAAGTATGAAACAAGTTAATTACATGATAGTTATTCATAGAGGAAACTGCAAAATACATCTCTGTGGTTTACACATTTTGGCATCTTACATCCCTGTCAGAAAATTTTGGCAATATACATCCCCCGTTAGGCAAACGTTTGCCACAATACATCCCTCGTTAACAACGAGGACTAACGGTGCAATTTTTTTCTCCGTTATCTCTTAACGAAACTGAAAATATTACACTGTTAGCCTTCGTTAGCCAAACATTTGCACCGTTAGTCCTCTTTTTGAATTTTTTCCGTTTTTTATACGTTTTATCCGTTTTTTGTACGTTTTATCCGTTTTTTGTCAGTTTTTTCTCGTTTTTTGTACGTTTTATCAGCTTTTTAACGATTTTATCCGTTTTTTGTACGTTTTATCTATTTTTTGTCAATTTTTTCCGTTTTTGTACGTTTTATCAGTTTTTAACGTTTTTATCCGTTTTTTGCACTCCCTCCATCCCAAATTTATTGTCCCCATTGACTTTTTCGGTATTTCCTTCTCAACTTTGACTCTAAATATTTTTGTTTGTGTTATACAATTTTTGAAAAAAATTATGTCAAATGAAAATACATTTAAAACTCAATCCGTTCATATATTTTGTATCAAGTATTATGTAATATAAACAAAAATATTTAAGGTCAAAGTTGAAAAGTAGAGACCGAAAAAGTCAAAAGGGGACAATAATTTTAGGACGGAGGTAGTACGTTTTATCCGTTTTTTGTCAGTTTTTTGTACGTTTTATCCATTTTTGTCAGTTTTGCTTACATTTTGTTCGTTTTTTGTACGTTTTTATTTGTTTTTGTACGTTTTATCAATTTTTTGTCAGTTTTCCTCTTTTTTGTACGTTTTAGATTTTTTTACGTTTAATTCATTTTTTGTACGTTTTATTAATTTTTTATCAGTTTTTCCATTTTTTAAGTGTTATCAGTTTTTTACGTTTTTTGTACGTTTACGTTTAATTCATTTTTTGTATCTTTTATCAATTTTTTATCAGTTTTGAATGTTTTATCAGTTTTGAACGTTTTATCAGTTTTTATATGTTTTTTGTACGTATAAAACGTTAAAAAAAACTGACAAAAAAAGGATAAGACGTACAAAAACCGGATAAAACTGATAAAACGTACAAAAAACGTAAAAAACTGACAAAAAGTGGATAAAACGTACAAAAAATGGATTAAAACATATAAAAACCGATAAAATGTTCAAAAAATGAATAAAAACATAAAAAATAAACTGACAAAAAACGGATAAAAATATAAAAAAAACTGATAAAATACGGATGAAACGTACAAAAAATGGATAAAAACGTAAAAAAAAACTGATAAACCGTACAAAAAACAGAAAATAACTGACAAAAAATGGATAAAACGTACAAAAAACGGATAAAACGGAAAAAAAACGGAAAAAAAACCTAAAAAAGAGGACTAACGGTGCAAATGTTTGGCTAACGATTGCTAACGGTGTAATATTTTCAGTCTCGTTAAGAGATAACGGAGAAAAAATTTGCACCGTTAGTCCTCATTGTTAACGAGGGATGTATTGTGGCAAACATTTGCCTAACGGGGGATGTATATTGCCAAAAGTTTTTGACAGGGATGTAAGATGCCAAAATGTGTAAACCACAGGGATGTATTTTGCAGTTTCCTCTTATTCATATAAAAAATAAAAGTTCTTTGTTTACAAAGTTTTCTGTGTAGTTTGTATATTTGCCTTTTTTCACAACAAATAACCTTCAAACTTTTTTTTTCGTCTCGGCTCTTGAAAAAAAACATAAAGTTGTTTGTGTGAGAATACCCAAGGGTTAATGACCAAACAATATTCGCTAAAACACACGGCCTGTAAGGTGAAAAATACTACGTAACATGTGAGAATGATTTAAAGTAACAAAAATAACAAAACATACCATGAATAAATAGTACTTCACATGTGAGAATGATTAAAAGTAACAAAACATATGTTAAAAAGCATTCCTAAAACATAGTCCTTTAGGTGAAAAAATCATCGATTACAATGTAAACTGACTCTTTATTCTTATTGGTTTTTATTGTATACAATATAAGTGAAAGAAATGACAATGAAACGTGGTGTAAAAACATTTACTATTAAGAACTTCGTATCCACTTCACCACCTGTAGTAAGCACATTTAGCTTGATAACTATAAAAACAATTTTAGAATGAACTTATAGCTAATGAACACAAGACTCGGGTCCTTTCATATTGGATATACACTTTTGAAATATAACTAATTTAAATGAACCAAGAAAAGTGTAAAAGTTATGATTCTTATTACATGAACTAAAGCAAACAACAATAAAGGTTGTAGCGTGATACATCATGTCTTCTTGACGTAAAAGAGACAGCATATTCATATGCCTATTTGTTTACTTGAGCACTGAGTTTGCAACATTATCACAGAACCATATATACCCCACCTTTGAATTTAACCCTTTGTACAGGAAAAAGGTAAACCATAATTAGCATGTTTGCCCAAGCCACCTTGATCGCATTAGTTGCATCTTCTCCCGTCACAACCATTGCTATATTAGATGCCATGTGAAGGTGTTCCTCGGAGGAAGTGGTTTGGGAGAACCCGTTATGAAAGGTGTCCAGTCATGACCATAGAAATATAAGTCACTGCTCTTAATCCTCTGTTGTTTTCTCGAGTTATACATTTTCTTTGATTGGATAGATTTTTGTCTTGGGAATTGATACCTGAAATCATTTTAGAACAATGAGCAAGGTTTATATGCGGATGGTGTAAAGATAACCGCCACAAGAAGGAAAACATAAAGTGACATCTCATTAGATGTGGATGTTTGGGATCGCTTATATAAACTGCTCATGTTTTTTGAAATTATCAGATAGATAGTTTGGCCTTCTATATTAAATGGTTTTTATAAGTTTGCGGTAAGTTAATCTGTGTATGTCTAGATTTAGAACAGAGGTATAGAGTGACCATGTTGGCCCAAGTAATGTAAGCTTATATGATTTCTATAATAGCTATACCAGGACAACATCACAACTGATTCTTATAGAATCTAGTTGGCATTCACTTGCATCCTAAACTCATATTTAGAGTCCATATCATGTAAGAACCATATATAAATGCACAAAAAACTACTCAACTACCTAAATGCTAAGAATTTTGTTCAGAACGTGAAACAAAATTTCTACTATAACCAATATCATTAATAAGAACAACATAATATATGCATATATGATCACATAAAGAACGGATACCAGGTTAGCTTCATAATCATTTCATCAAACAATAATACCACCTTTTTATCAAGAGCAAGAGTTAGCTCATAAAGGGCATGTATATCATTTTCTCTAGCCTGAACACTTTTAATCAAGTGCTTTTATAGAATTTAGATCTTGTTCAGTTTTAACACCATTTAAAGCTGAGATTTCAAAACTTTACTCGTAGATTAGAAAATTGAGTATAATTTGAAGTTTTATTAGTGCTACATTCATTCCTATAATAAAAACATAATCTTAAATAGGAATACCTTGACATTTTGAGCTGCAGTAGTCTTAATCTTGCTACCTATGGCGCTGTTTCCAGTAAATGCAATCTGTTTAAGAGCGCATACCATTATTAGAATGTCATTTTGGACAAACAAAGCATGAAATATGTTGAACCATCAAATGTTTCCGGTGAATGCAATATGTTTAAGAGTGCTTTCTTATAGAGTTGTCACATATAACTTTTTCTTGTTAATATATACAGAAGTACAGTTTTTTCTCTATACTTTGGGCAGGTTGACTTCGAGCCATTTAATTGTGACTTAGAACTTCCCTCCATTGGTGTTCGTCTTTCCTATCTAAAAGTATGTAACAATCAAACAGATGAGTTAGAATGTTATATTTATTAATCATGTATACTGATAATCAATTGACTAAATACTTACCCTCGATATTGCTCAACACTCACCCCACGCATATCGATGAAATGGCGAGCCTTTTCCAGAATCTACATCAAGGGTTAGTGTGAAAGAAAAATATCAATATTTTAACATCAAGCTGTAATTTAGAAAACGATTTAATGCAAACAATCGCGACATAAAAAGAGAAACTTACAGCTGCATCTGAATCAATTAATACCCTTCTGACCACACAACATCGTGATAAGATGTTGTGTGGTCAGAATGGTATTAAAGTTGATTTCAACCAGATGTCGGTTACATTAAGAGTTCATCAGCTTCTTCCATTGTGTGTTACACTTGATCATAAAGATTATTTCATTTCCTTCCTATACAAAAAATGAGAATTGGTTATTCAAATCACAAAATCCAATAGGCGATAAGATGTTTTGGTAAAGCATGTTGCGTAAGTGAACTAAAAACGTTACAACTATGCTAGTTGGCACCATTCAAAAGCTACATATCGTTTGGTTAAAAGATTATTTCATTCAAAAAGCTCATGAAAAAACCTTAATCCATTTTCATTTGTTGCAAACACACCTACAATGATCGAGAATATAGTTATTATCAATTACATATCGTTTGGTTAAAAGATTATTTCATTCTTTTGCTTTGATCTGTACCTGATCCACAACTCCACTTTCATTGTGTCTCAAGCTTGTGCTATGTTCACTTCGTGTATACCTTGAAGCTTGCCTTGGACCATCATCGTGGGGTATTGGGTTCTTTTTCCAAAATATGACATCACCACCAGTGACTCTACCCTAATAGCCAAAAAGAAAAGATAAAAAATGACTAAAATTATATGTATTTGGGATACAGTAAAGATTAGTTACGCACAGGAGGTGCAAAGCCGTCATCATCAAACTTGTCGTAACATCCAGGTCTCATTCCAGTGGTGGTATCCCTATTAGAATAACAGAAATCCTCTTTGCCCAAACCAAAACTATCTAAAATATTACTTTGAGTAGTACTAACCAAGATGGAGTGGTTGATAAATGACATAACACCAGGAACCATCCACACCTTTGATTAGTTCTTCTGCATCAAATGAAAAACGACATAGATTATATCTATAAAAAATAGTAGCGAAATCAAGTTCTTAACCAAAAAATGTAGTGGAAATTGTCAGTTAGAGTTTTATTCGTCTAGGCCCAAAATTAAACTTCAGATAAACCCTAATTTATTGAACCAAATGGAAAAACACAATACAAAATATTTTATAGAAGTTATCTAACACAAACCTTTAATGAAATTCTTGATTTATGGTTGCGGATGAGATGCGTGATGATGAAAACTTTGTAACATAATGTTCTGGTTTCCTGTAACATGTTGAAAATGAAAAAATCAAACCAAATATGAGAAACATAAAGTTGGAACGGATTGATTTGGTGATATTGATAGACAGAAAATGCCAGAATTTTAGGGGATACGTTATTGAATGAGAATGTGCATTGAGGTACAAATACTTTCAGTTTCAATTATGTTTGTGATATTATTTTCAAAATGCAAATAGATCATATTGATTGGGAGGATAATGATTGACTGCATTCAAATTTTTGAGTGAAAAATGGAAGGTAAGATCCGGTTTCAAAAAATAGCTGAAATTTTGGGATAAAGAGTGAAAGTGTTGAAATGGAAGTCAAAAATAGCTGAAATTTTAGGATAATGATTGACTGTATGTGTTTGTATGGAAAGGCCTTTCGAAATTAAAGCATGACAATATTGTTTTTAATTGTTTATCACAAAAAACTGGGTTGGTCAGTGGTTGGAGTCTTCATTTGTGGATGTGGAGACTCATGTTCGAATCTTGGCAAGGCCAAAATTTTTTAAAAATTTCCGAAAATTTGCATGAATTGTGATTGCCTACATGGCCTTTATATGATTTAGTGCCAAGTGGCGTTTCTAAGTGTCAAGTGGCATTTCCCTCTCATTGTACAACTTTCAAAGCATCGAGTACAACCCAAATCTTGTCTCATATATATGTAAAGATTATTTGATGTAAAATGGCACTTATTAATTATCAACATCATAATTATACTTGTTCACGTCAATAATTTAATTTTGTTGTCACCAACAAGACATTTTTGCAAATAAATCTTGAATGTCCATATCATGATGCCATATATATCATTTAAACAAAAACCTTACCTAAATCTTTTTAGATATACATGAGAGTAAAATCTAAACTTTGAATGAATTAATCAATCATATCATAAGGTAATGCGTATTAATCAGCTGATTTCTAGCATAAACAAAAACGGAGATATGGAAAACAAAAGAATTTTTTCTCCAACTAAACACACTATACAGTAGAAACTCTATAATATAATACACTTGGGACCACCAAAATTTATCAATTAAAAGAGTTATTAATTAATCGATAAATTAATAATTATTAATTTATATATTAATTAATATTTTATTAATTTATAGTAGAATATTTAGTTTACAAACACCTTTCAAGTTTTCACTTAATTATTGTATACAATGCATGTATATCAAATGAACGGCCCAATTTGAAAGAAACCTTCAATATCCCACCTTATTATGCTTCTTGTGTTCAATGTATCACTTTATGGACATTAAAAATATTTTCTATATAAATACAAGATCAAAATAGGTTAACACAAACAAATCATACACACAACATGGCTTCCCATCTTAAAGCGTTATTGGAATTAATAAAGATGATATCGATGATGAAAGTTCTACAATGGACCCCCTTCGCGAAACGAAGCTATTAAAGCGGCAATCACATTGAACAATTTCTTGTTGAGCTATGAGAAAACAACACCAGAAGTTCTTACCATGCTAAGGAAAATTAGAGACGAGATTCAAGGGGAAATTGATTTCAACAAAAAACAAAAGACAACTGAGTCATTTTTCAAGAAACCTTCATAAATCATTCATGTAATATGCTATATATAAGGAATTATTAATTTATATTTTATATGGGGTCTAAAGAAATTATCAAAAATGTATTATCTTATAATTTTAGCGAATTATTAATTTAGCACCCTATCCCCGAGTCGGGACCGGCAAAAAATATTATCTTAGAGAGTTTATTAAATAATCGAGTATTAATTTATCGAGTTTCTACTGTATATGTTTGATTTGCTTACATCATTTTGCGTTGTTTTTTTTATATAGAAATATAAAGATGGCATACAAAGTTTCCTCAAAACATTTTTATTATAAGTTTTGTTGGGTAATATGATGTTGTTGTCTTTATTTTTGTTCTTTTTTTATATTTAAAGGAAAAATGAAAATGAAAACAACAGTATCCTACCACCTAAATAACTTACTACGGAGTAGTATAATAGAAATGTTTGACTTAAAAAAGAATGAACGAAAATGAAGACAAGAATATCATATCACAAAAAAAACTTATAATAGAAATGTTTTGAGGAGACTTTGTATTTCTTCTATTAAAGGTGTTAAAATAATTCAGTTAACTACATAAATGGTCCATATGGTTTGTTAGGTATTACGAATTCAGATAATTTTATTTCTTCGTATCAGATCAAGCCACTGTGGGTTCGACCCGTTGCGAAACCTGTTACACCCCAAAACCGGGTTTTTAAGTATTAAATAATGATAAAGTGACTTGAAATAGTTTGACTAAGATTTTATATGTCTGAAGCTCTAATGTGGTTGGTTAGTCAAATTGTGGTAAATTAAAAGTCAAACCCGTTAGTCATACTATAAGTCAAGATATTATGTAAATGGTTTTAGAAAGTATTATGTGGCCAAAATAGGAAGAAAAGAATTTGAGGGACCTAAGTTGACAGAATCCCAAACTGGTACTAGAACCAACTTGTTCTAGTACTAGAACCAACTTGTTCTAGTCTGCAGGGACTATTCTTGCCAAAACCTCAAACTGGCACTAGAACCAACTTGTTCTAGTACCAGGACTAAATTCTTATAGCAATTGAGGGACCAAAAGTGCCAAATGGTGATATAACTTTGGTATGAAGTAATCTTGGTCTAGAAATCTCCAGGTTCTTTGGGATATTTCAGTATTATCAAAGGTGTGTGAGTGTGTTCGGTTCAGAGAAAAAGGAGGGAAACAAGGTTCTTATAAAAAGACCAATTTGATGAAGAATTAGTGCTCCAATCAAGAGATAAGCTTGTATTGATCATTACTACAAGTAAGTAACTTATCTATTGTGCTTAATTAGTGAATTGAGAGGTTAGGTTTTATGAACCCTAATTTGAAGAATTGGATAAAAGATGATTTTAAGCTAATTAATAAGGTTATAGTAATTACAAGACAAGTTATGTGGTTTTAAAGTTAATAATTTTATGGGTTAATTATCATATGATCAATATACGATTATATGATAATTAGAAGTTGATGCGTAGGGATTGCACCAGGCTTTACCTCTCAAGGGATCTTGAGAAGCTTACAACCCCCACCAGGCAGTATACCTGATTGATGTAGTATAGTATAATGACAAGTACCGGGGGATTGATCGTTCAGCTAGAAATAGTGTCGCTAGGATTAGAAAACCTAAATACTAGATCTAAAGATGAGGGATGATTCTTTTTGTATTTTTATATTTTTTTTAGAAAGCAAGTTAAAATCTCGGGTTTGAAGGATTTGGGCGGAATTAGTTGCTAGTCAACTAACCCAATACTAAAGATGCAATCAAAATAAAATACTTAAAATGAAAATAAAACTAAATTAAACTAAGGTTGTGAGCAATATGTGGGAAAAATGTGTTTACTTAGATTTCACTACTCCCTAGATATCTTTTACACGTTAATTACTTGTTATAGTTGCGTGGATGACGGATTGTATTCCTTAATACCATTCATGGGGTGGCGTACTTACTTCCCCAATCCTATGAGTGCCTACTTCACTCCTATGTCGAGCCTGCAAGAAGCTCCTAACATGGGATCTTTAGAATTTACTCATGCATTAAATACAACCCTAGTACACATCGGTTCATGTTTTCTAAGATGTTCAAGCATGTTACCAGTTGGAGATCTGCCAGTTTTCTTAAGCCTAACATTGAAATCATTCATCCAATACAACCATAAACAAGTAATCAACACATAATTAACATCTAGGTTTCATTAGATCTAAGCAAACACAAGATAAATCTAGCCTAGCATGGTGGAATCAAGACAAGCACAAGATATAGACAACCAACACATAGACATATTGATTGAATTAAGAGAAGACTTATCTCAATAACACATGTAAGGATTCAAGGGTTGAAAACCCTTGAAAAGCTGTAAAATTCGTATAAGGTTTGGCCCTAGGGTTTCTCCACACTTGTTCCTCTCAATGAATGAAAATTAGAAAATTATATATAGATATTAGGAGGTGACGGCGCCAAGAACAAAGGTGTGACGCCATCATCTCGCCGCCAAATAAATCCTCGGACTGCCTAGATCTACATCTGACGCCGTCATGTAGTCCATTTTTGCAGGCCGTCACACATTTAACTCTTGACGCTCTTCTTGTGACGCCTTCATGTTTGTACTGGGTCGTCATGGTTTTTACTCTTGACGCCGTCAGAAATGTCTTCTTGACGCCGTCATACACTGTTCTCAGAATGGAAAATTAAGTCTTTGGCGTTTTCTTCACTTTTATGCTCCAAAAACGTCCGAATTGCTTCCTTTTCCAGATTTCACTCCCAAAGTACCTAAAATCATAAAAGGAACGATTTAGGGCAATATTTGATCAAATAAATTCAATTCCGGGCTTAAATGACCCCCCTAAAAACGGATCATTTTTCGCCTCATCAGAAGTGTTAAAAGGTGAGCTATGGTTGTATTAACTATTGTTATAGTAGTTTGACTAAGTGTTTACGTTGATATGATTTTGACCTAGATTGCAAAGTGTGAAGGATGCTGATGATGTTAATGATAGCTTAGCTTGGATTCAAGGTAAGTAAAATGGTTATGACATGAGATTATATTGATTTATTCATATATGTGTTATGTGGAAGATGATAGTGAAGGTTTATGAAGCATTTGGTTTAGTATGCTTGGATTAAGAATAGTTTAAGGCTAGTTTGGCAAGACTAGCCAAAGTTTTGGTTAAGTCCATTGTGACTTATGTAAGGTATGTAAGAATTATGTTTGATTGACGTTATGTGCATTTAGTGTGATGTGCAAGTATTGATGAAAGTAGTCTTATGGACTAATGTATTGTGAATGATGCTTATGTGATTAATGACGTATAATATCATGTGATTATCCTTTTTACTTACTAAGAGTAATGCTTACGGTTTAGTTGCATAACCGTTTTGTAGGTACTTTTGTGAAAGAAGGCAAAGTCGTGGTAAAGACATAGGTATTGGGTACGGGTTGAAAGTGGTAAGATATGAGTAATTATGATAGATACTGAGCTCGAAGTAATGTTGAACCCCCAAGCTTTGTAAATGGTTTGTAAAAGTTGCTTTGTAGTGTCAAAGTTCAGTTTTAAGTATGTATATGAGCTATGCTCAAGTTCTGTTCAAGTTGTATTGAAAATGGGTCAAAAAGGGGTGCTTGGCAAAACACCCATAGCTTTGTAAAGTCTATGATCATGGGTCATTTAGACAACAAATGATTATCAAAATGATGTAATATGTTGAGTTTATGATTTCTAGGAAGTTTCGTTAATTGTCGAGTTATAGAAGTTGTTTTTCCGGAAAATGGGTCAAAAGTGCATAAAAGGAATATGCAGAAAAAGGGGTGTTTGGGACAGCAAGTAGTGCAAAAAATGGGTCATGTTAGAAAAACCATATCTTTTAATCCGTGAGTCATTAGAGGTCGTACCACCCGTCGTTTCGAAGGTAATTGAGTTTAGTATCATTTAAAAATGGCCTAAAGGTCTGAGTCTTTATATATTTTTGTTAATGGTTAAAAGAGTAATAGTAGGTCAGTTTTGATACGTCGTTTCCATGCAAAAAAGTTTTAAATTTTTGGTCAAATCGGAAAAGGGGCGTTTCAACTTGGTATCAGAGCTTCGGTTTAAGTGAATTAGGTTTCCATTGTAGGTTACCTAAACTTAGACCACTTGTAGTTGCGTGTGCCGTAAGTGTATGTGGTGTGGAAAGCGAATGCCTTAGTTATAAGGTAGACTAGTACTTGCGGCTAATTAGAATGTTGATGCTTAGACATAGATTGATTGTGAAATGTGGTATATGAGCCATAGACTATATGATTTAAATATGATTTTTAATGTTTTAACACTTGTTGGATAAGTGTTAAGTGTTATTCTTTATATGATGTTAAGTCTATGGTATGTATGTCTAAGTTGAACGTGATTGTGCCTGATAGCACGAGGCATAGAAGTGTATGAGATAAGATTGATGCATTTGAATGCATATTATGCAAGATTGATCGGAATGCATGAATAATGTTTATTGTATGGCTGATAATAGAAGTTGCTTAAAAGGCACAGATTTAGTTCAATGTAATGTATAATTGTCACATTATATGTGATGACCTAGTGATGGAAGAAAGTTGAAAGAACACATTGACGTGTGAAATAAGTTACGAAGCGTGATAAGTAGAAGTGATAAATGAGATATAGTTTGCAATAAAAGTCATAAGTGATATGAAGTGTGCTAGAAAGAATTGTAAAACATGAATCGAATCATGTTAAGATATTGAAATATGTAAGTTGATAAGATGTACAATCTATGTGCATGAAAGAATTGAGTAAGCCAATGTGATGATGGCATATAGTGAAAGTGTGAGTCAACTTGGGGTTGACGAATAAATGATAGATTGCATTGTGGAATGCAAGTATAATAAAATTGAAAAGTGTTATATAGAAACTTGTCTAGATGAAAGTAAACATGGTAGTGAATGTTGAAATTGCTTAAGGGAATGAGAAATGTTGAAATGATAGTGTGTACTTAATGATAGAAGTACATGAAAGATAAAATGAGTAAAGATGAAAAAGTAAGCATACCTTGGATCCAATGCTCTAGTTTTGGCATCCTTCGGGATGGCCTAGCTTGCCTTCATGGCATGGTTATTAGCTTGCCTTCATGGCATGGATGTTTAGCTTTCCTATATGGCATGGTTGTTAGCTTGCCTTCATGGCACGGTTGTTAGCTTGCCTTCATGGCATGGATGTTTAGCTTGCCTTCATGGCATGGTTGTTAGCTTGCCTTCATGGAATGATTGTTAGCTTGCCTTTACGGCATAGATGATAGCTTGCCTTTATGGCATGTTGTTTAGCTTGCCTTCATGGCATGGATGAAAAGTTATAGAGATTGGATCCAAGGCTAGAAAGGATGGAAGGTAAAGTAAGTATGATTGTTGTGTTGGAAATGCTTAAGTAGGATGATTTGCCCTAAACTGTTGGTGAGTGCTTATTTACTCACCATTTTATGGCCAAACACCAACCCAAAACGACTATTTGAGCTTATAATCGCCAAGAAAACATGTGTTTTTTGTGATTGTGACATGCAGGTACGGATGAATAAGAATTTGACGAAAAATCATCAAGAAACCGGAAAAACGAGCACGAGATTAGAAGACGGTCAAATAGTCAAAGCCTGGGATCCAAGAATCAGTTTTAGTCCTTCATTTTCTCAAATTTGGCAAGAAAAGTCCTTGGAATATTATTTTGGAGATTGGTAGAATTTACTCTTGAAGTTTGGAAAATTGGCATTTTTAGTCCTTATATAAAAGCTGAGAATCAACAAGCCTTGGTCCAAATTTTATAAGTCCAATCCATTATTAGTTTTAGTCCAAATCCATTAAACACTCAAAGCCCACTCTTAAAACACTCCAAGCCCACATCCTAAACTAACCCGAGCCCACCCATTTACCCCTTCGGTCAATAAAGTCAACAAATAAATAAATAAACTCAAACCAAACGCGCCTAAATGTTTTCCCCAATTCCTTTTCTACCCAGAAATCCCCAAACCCCCCAAGAACCCTAAAATTACTAAATCCCCAGTTACCCTTCTCCCAATTAAATTACTACAATCAACCAAATGAGTATCCAATTATTTGAGCTTCTAGAACCCCACGTGACCCTGCACATGTCAGAGAGTGCAAGGGGATCTATCAGGGTCACGTGTCAGACACCCATTGGCTATGGCACGTCATGCCAATCATTGGGATAACTTCTAGAAGGTGCTGACACCCATCTGACACGGAAAGAGAAGAGTACAAGCGTGGATTGGACAGGTGTAGCCATTTGAGTGGACAAGCCACATCACGGATCATCATCCTATGGCTCATATTGAATCGAATTAGTACAAGTATCATCTGAGGGCTCACATTGCTTCAAAGTAATACAAAATTGACGCGGATTGCCAGCTTGGCACTTGACTACCCAAGCACTCCTCATTTCCTATAAATAGGTCTCCAATTCTCTCATATTGTATGTAGTTTTTTATGCAATGTTATGCTGTCAAATTTAATTCAGAAATGTAATTAGTCTAGTTTTTGTAATTTCTTTCAGTTTCAATAAAATTCCAAGTTAATTGCCAATTGTTTCAGCTTATATTTCATTTTATAATTGCTTATTCTATTTTCTAGTTAGCTTATATTTAGCTTATAATCATTCAGTTCAGTTTATTATCTCTTAAATTCTCTAAATAGTTTTCAAAAAAAATAGCTTAATCATTTACTATTTTCAATTTAGTCAATAGAATGTTCAAATAAAAGAAGATAATGAAAAAAAATGGAAAAATTATAAAATAAAAAAAATGTTTCAATCCAGTTGTTTTCAAGTCTGAGATAAGCTGATTAGCTTATAGAATAGTATATTCAAGCTAATATAGCTTGTTGTATACTATTAACCGTTTCATTCCAAGGTGTTTGGATCCTGAGTTTGCAGTGGAATACATTGGATAAGCTTGGTCAGATAGGGAAGGGCCGGCCTATCCTAGAGATAGGCGACTGTGAGCCCCCTCTGTTCATGCTGAGGGGGAATATCTTGGTAATCTCTTGGTTTTATTATTACTTTTGGTTTGAATTTAGAATAGTCATAGTTACTTAAATATTTCTTAGCTCAGTAGTTGAAATAATTGATGTAATATAGTTTGATTGATCTTTAGGTTTTAACTGTTTGATTGAGAAATAAGTAGTATAGAGCTTGTTAATTACTGATTTGGAGTTAGATTGTGAAATTGAATATCTGTGGTATCTCATTTAGTGTCATTGTGTTTAGATTAAAGTGGATAATTGTAAGTTTGATATTTCATTTTGAGCTATTGAGTTGGTGAATCTGATTTACAGCTTGTTACTCAATCTTATTGTTTGTGGCATCATTTGTAATAGTTGAGTGATTCTGATTTAATAGAGTTTCGGATTGATAAGAGCAACAATTCTTAGTTTCACTGTTTCATTTGAGAATTTTAATCATAGTGAGTCAGTTTAATCAGCTTGGATCTGTAACGTTTTGGGATCAATTGTGAGTTTTGCTTGACACTGCTTCATTAGGGGTGTTTGGATTAATGATCAGCTGAGCTTTGTTGCTTATTTGTTGTTGTTCATTGTTACACATAGGTAACTTAGGTATAATATTAACTAGTTAAGTCAATAAAACAGTAGCTTATTCCTTAATTAGTCATTAATTAGATTTCATTTCATTAACTGTTAGCTTAAATTGAAATCAGTGGTTAAACTAGTTAGCGTAATTACATATCAGTCTTCATTTAGTTTAATTCAGCTTAATTTCATCTTAATAAAACATTTAGGAGTAGAATCTAGTAGTCTAAATTGGATTTAATCAAGTTTATGTGCATTCTCACTAGTCTACTGTTTCTTACATTCAGTTTATTGCATGAATTCATTTGAACTTGTAGGTTTTTATTAGTTAGACTAAATAGTTGGTAATTGTGGATTTGTAATAACTGGTAGCTTATAATTCATTTTCAACAAGGAAATCTGTTTTTGGTACTTTCTAGCTTATCTGATTCACTGCTCAAAGTTGACTGCGTGAGCACATATCTCCCCTGCACCATTGTTGAGAATCTGTTTTCTTGGACTGATTCAAGTGATTTAAAGTGTTTAGATATCTTAATTGTTGTTTGATTTGAGTTCTCTAGTTGGTAGAGTTAGAGTTGGCACTTTTAGTTTCTCAGTAGAAGCTTATTTCCATAGCTTTACTTGTGCTTTTAGTTCTTAGCCTAGCTGATTTTTTGGATTAATTTCTTTGGCCTGCTAAACTTGTTCTGAGCTTATATCTGAGTTTTCTCTAGTTATTTGTGTTACATTTGAATAGTATTAGCTTGGAGGTTGGTTTCTGAGTTACTGAGTTAGCTTAAACTACCTCTGCATAGCTTATTGAGCTTATTCATTAGCTTATTGCTTAATTTCTAAGCTTTTGTGTGAATCTGTGCTTTATTATCATCATATTCTGTTGCATTTAAAGTTTTCACAACCTCAGTTACCTAAGTTTTTAATTTCATCAAGTTTTTATCACAAGTGCTTATTAATAAGCACTTGTGATAAGCTGTTTTGCTTAAATAAGCAGTTCCATAACTAATTTTTCTTTCAAAATTTTATTTTAATTTCCTTTTATTATTTTTGATTTTCTGGAATTTTTCCAGATTTTTCTAAATAGTTTTACTATTTTTAATAATTACTTTTGGTTATTTCCAATTTTTAAATCATTTTTAAATTCCAAAAATCAATAAAAAATACAAAAAGGTTCAGAAAAATACAAAAATAATTTTTAAATTTCTTTTATAATTAGTTAGAATTTTTAGAATTTTATTTTCAATTTTTACCACTTAATTTTCTATTTTTCTTATTTTTAAATCACTTTTTAATTCCAAAAATACAAAATAAATTCTAGAAAATAAAAGAAAAGTCAAAAAAATATTTTTTTCTTTTTCCTAAAATTCTTTTTATAAGTTTTTAATTTTTAGAAAATAATTCCAAGTTTGTAGGGTCAATTTTCATAGAATGTTACGTTTTAGTTTTTACGTGTGCATTACCGTTTTCGCGTTTTTCAACTCGGTGCATAGTTAGCTTGTAATCTTTGCATGCTTTATTGTTGTTTGTTAATATTTGATTTCCTTGATTGCTATTTTCACTATATCACTCTTTCACAACTCACTTTCACTACACGATTCCCGATTCGATAATTCAAATATTCCATTTGAGCTTTCGTTGGGAAGAACGACCCGGGAATTACTTTAACCGGTATTTCCTCGGAATAATAATATACTTATAATTGACACGTATCAATTTTTGGCGCCGCTGCCGGGGAAGGCTTAAAGTGAATTTTTGAATAATTGTTTTGGAAAATCGTGTTTTGATAAGCCTTCTTCTACTTTGTATATATATTTCTATAAAAATTGAAAAATCAAAAACACTTTTCCTAAAGTGTTTTCAAAAATACCAAAAAAATAATAAAAGTTACAGCCTCGACTCGATCGCAAGAAAGGGCGTTGTAAACCAAATAAGTCTCGCAATATAACGAAAACGTAATTTAGTTGTTTATCGGACTATTTCAATTACTACAACCGAATAAGCGGGAAATACGGAAGCTAAGACATTAAATTGCTAGCTGAAGAGAGATCCATTCTTCTCTCCCGTCCCGTCGCGCGTGGTTTTGAAAGAAACGGTTTTCGATTAATATTACGTTTTAAGAAAAGAAAAACAAAAGAAATAAAAAGTTTTGTAAAAAAAATATAAAAAACAAAAAGATTTTCCTTTTCCTTTTTCTTTTCTTTTAAATTTTGCTTTTGGTGTATGCACACCCGCTCTTCTTTTGAGAGTCTTATATCACCGTTATCAAATCCCGAAAGGGTAATACGACACACACACCGTGTCCATTTCCTTAACGTTGAGGAAATGGATATGAATGATCAACACCCTCCGGTGGGTGGTGATGTAAACCAACACATGCCGGCTCCCGATCTCCGAACGATGGAGGAGCTGTGCCAACCCACGATGCATGGTAGAGGTGGCCCGATTGCCCCTCTAAATATTGAGGCTACGGATTTTGGACTTAAGCACCACATGATACAACAAGTCCAAAATTCGTGCCAATTTCACGGATTACCGGGTGACGATGCAAATAAGCATCTCGATAAGTTCTTAACCGTCACCCAAAATATGAAACAAAACGGGGTCTCCGATGACGCCCTCCGTCTTTCTCTCTTCCCCTATTCTCTTACGCATCATGCCACCGCGTGGTTTGATCGTCTTCCCAGGAACTCGATTCATACTTTCAATGAAATGGTTTCTAAGTTCCTGGCGAAGTATTTTCCACCATCGATGGTGACGAAATTAAGGAACGATATTAGCAATTTTCGACAACTCCCCGATGAGTCTTTGTTTGAGGCTTGGGAGCATTACAAGCTTGCCATTGATCGTTGTCCGAATCATAATATGCTTCTCGTTACGATAATCGATACGTTTTATAATGGATTGACTTTACGACATAGGGACACGATCAATGCTGCAGCTGGTGGTACTTTTATGAAACGTCGTCCTGAGGATTGTTACGAGCTAATTGAGAATATGACGGCCCATTACAACTATTGGGATTCCTCAGCCGAGAGGAATGAGCCAATAAGATCGACTGCGACTCTTAACTCTACTTCTAACCCCGAGTTAGCCGTCTTGAGTAAGAAAGTTGACGATTTGTCGACGGCTATGCTAAGAATGTACCAAATGATGCCTAATCAAGTTAAAGAAACACAAGTTAATGTGGTCAATATCGTTTGTGAAACTTGTGGTGGTCCACACCCGTATTATGAATGTCCGACGACCGGCTCTTTTGCTCAAGAGAACGTGTATGCTGCGAATATGGGTGGCAACGGTTACCCACCTCTTCAAGGAGACCGTAATCTCCTCAGCTACCGTTCGAGCCATTTTCAAGGACCACCCGGGTTTAATCAACCTAATCTAGTGAATCAGAATAACAATGTGCAAAACCGTAATTATCAATTCAATAATAATCAAAGTCACAACCGTGGAAATAATGGTTTTCAAGGACAAAATCAGAATTTTCAACAAAATCAAAACCGGGGAAATTATCATCAAGGCCCGCCTCAAGGGAATAATTTTCAAAACAATGGGAATTTTCAGAATAATAATCATGGAAATCAGAATAATGGCAATTTTCAAAACCGTGGGCAAAGTTTTAATCATCAAAATCAAGCTGCTATTCCAAATCCGTCGTCCACGGAAGAGTTGATTAAACAATTGCTTCAAGGACAACAAGCCTTAATTGCTAAACAAGAAGAAACAACGAAAATGTTTGCAACTCAAATAAATGATATCAACAAGCGTTTAAATGATCGACCCTCGGGCTCTGGAACGTTGCCTAGCAACACGATCGCTAACCCGAGGGGCGATGCTAAAGCGATCATAACAAGGAGTGGTGTTACTTATGATGGACCAACGGCTCCGACTACCTCTTCTTCTCTACCTCCAAAGGTAGTCGTCCGTGAACCTGAGGCAACAACGGATACGGAAATTCCTATTAATAATGGAAGGACCGAGAACATCCAACCTCCGGTGGTCCCAACGTCTAAAGGAAAAGAAAAGGTCGTTAATGATAATGAAAATGAAACACCCATCAAAACAAAGTTGCCATATCCATCACGCCTAAATGAACAAAAGCACCGCGAGAAAGATAAAAACCAAATGGAGAAGTTTTATCAGATTTTTCAAGAATTACATTTCGATATAAGTCTCGCGGATGCTATACTTTTGATGCCGAAATTTGCTTCAATGCTAAAAGGTCTTCTGAATAATAAAGAAAAACTTTTTGAAATGTCGAGAACTCAAATGAACGAGAATTGCTCAGCGGTCCTTCTTAAAAAGCTACCCGAAAAGCTTGAAGACCCTGGCAAGTTTCTTATACCATGTAATTTTCCGGGTATGGTTCAATGCTTCGCCTTGGCCGATCTTGGTGCTAGCATTAACCTTATGCCATTGTCGATATGGAAAAAGTTGTCTCTTCCCAATTTGACACCAACACTTATGACCCTCGAGCTAGCTGACCGATCTACTTCCCGCCCGATGGGAATAGCCGAGGATGTTTTTGTCAATGTTGGGAAATTTCATTTCCCTGCGGATTTTGTGGTTGTTGATTTCGATGCCGATCCACGGGTTCCTCTTATTCTCGGGAGAGGTTTCCTAAGGACCGGTCGTGCTTTGATTGATGTTTATGACGAGGAGATTACTTTACGTGTTGGAAACGAAGCAATCACTTTTAATCTTGATCAAACCGCGAGATACTCCTCCGATTACGATGTTTCTTCCGTTAACCGTATCGATGTTATTGATGAACTTTCAGAGGAGTATGCTCAAGAATTTCTGGGTTTTACCGATAATGCTTCGAGTGGCAATCCCACTCCTTCTTTTGAACCAATCGTCTCCGATTCTTCCCCTTCCCTTACTCCGTTTGAGGGAAGTGATCTCGCTTGGGAAGAAATCAATGCTTGTCTTGCAAACGAATCATTTTCACCGGAATTTGATAATAACAACTTTGATCCGGAGGGGGACATTTTACTAATTGAAAAATTGTTGAATGAAAAACCGATTGTTTCTTCCCCTCCGGTTGACTTAAAAATGGCAGACGTAAAAGAAGTTAAGCCGTCTATTGAGAATCCTCCGGAGCTCGAGCTCAAGGATTTGCCTCCTCATCTCGAATACGCATACTTGGAAAAAAATGAAAAATTACCGGTTATAATTTCAAAAGGTCTTAAAGATGAGGAGAAGTTACGACTCTTAGATGTGCTTCGGAAGCATAAAAGTGCGATTGCTTGGCAAATATCCGACATTAAGGGAATCGACCCTCGATTTTGTACTCATAAGATTCTTCTCGAGGATAATCACAAAGCTTCTGTTCAGCAACAACGACGGGTTAATCCACAAATCCATGAAGTGATCAAAAAGGAGGTTATTAAACTTCTTGATGCTGGAATGATTTATCCAATCTCGGATAGTTCATGGGTTAGCCCGGTTCATTGTGTGCCAAAGAAAGGCGGAATCACTGTTGTGAAGAATGACGATAATGAGCTTATACCGACTCGACTTGTGACTGGATGGAGAGTTTGTATCGACTACCGCAAATTAAATGATGCGACACGTAAAGACCATTTCCCGCTTCCTTTTATGGACCAGATGCTCGAACGTTTAGCGGGAAATGAGTTCTATTGTTTTCTCGATGGCTTTTCTGGGTACTTTCAAATTCCCATTGATCCCCAGGATCAAGAAAAGACCACTTTTACTTGCCCGTATGGAACGTTTGCCTATCGTAGAATGCCCTTTGGCTTATGTAACGCTCCAGGCACGTTTCAACGGTGTATGATGGCCATTTTCTCCGATATGATTGAAAAAACCATGGAAGTGTTCATGGACGATTTCTCCGTCTATGGAAATTCTTTCGACTCTTGCCTTTCCCATTTGGAAAATATGCTAGTTCGGTGTGAAAACACTAATTTAGTTCTAAATTGGGAAAAGTGCCACTTCATGGTTAAAGAAGGAATAGTCCTCGGCCATAAGATATCCAAATCTGGGATTGAGGTGGATCGGGCAAAAGTCGATGTTATTGCTAAATTACCACACCCGACTACCGTCAAAGGAATCCGAAGTTTCCTTGGTCATGCCGGCTTTTACCGACGTTTTATTCAAGATTTTTCTAAAATAGCCCGGCCTCTGACCCACCTTTTAGAGAAAGATGCTCCGTTTAACTTCTCAAATGAATGCATCGAAGCATTTAATATTCTTAAAAAGAAGTTAACGGAGGCTCCCGTCTTAATTGCCCCCGATTGGGACTTGCCCTTCGAGCTAATGTGCGATGCTAGCGATTATGCCATTGGTGCAGTTCTGGGGCAACGTAAGAACAAATATTTTCAGCCTATACACTATGCAAGCAAGACCTTGAATGACGCCCAACATCACTACACAACCACCGAAAAAGAGATGTTGGCGGTCGTCTATGCTTTTGAGAAATTTAGGTCTTATTTGCTACTTAAAAAATGCATAGTGTATACGGACCATTCAGCCCTAAAGTACTTAATGGCTAAACAAGATGCAAAGCCACGTTTAATGCGGTGGATTCTTCTCCTTCAAGAATTCAAAGTTGAAATTCGAGACAAGAAAGGAGCTGAGAATCTTGCTGCCGATCACCTTTCTAGACTTGAGAACCCCCACCAAAGTGTTCTCGAGAAAAAGGAAATTAATGAAACATTTCCTCTTGAGACACTTGGGAGTGTGACCAAAATAGACCAAAGTACCCCATGGTTCGCCGATTTTGCGAATTACCATGCGGGGAATTTCATTAGACAAGGGATGTCGTCCCAGCAAAAGAAGAAATTCTTTAAGGATGTCCAACATTATTTTTGGGACGACCCCTACTTGTTCAAAGTCTGTGCGGATCAAGTGATCCGGCGGTGTGTTCATGGTACGGATGCCGTTGAAATACTTAAGGCATGTCATAGTGGACCCACGGGGGGACACCATGGTGCAAATTTCACCGCTAAGAAGGTTTTCGATTCCGGCTTCTATTGGCCGACGATATATCGGGATGCCCATGAATTAGTGAAAACATGTGATTCATGCCAACGTCAAGGGAAAATCTCTCAAAAAGATGAAATGCCGCAAAATGCGATTCAAGTTTGTGAGATCTTCGATGTCTGGGGCATTGATTTCATGGGGCCATTCCCGTCGTCTAGGGGTAATAAGTATATTCTCGTGGCCGTCGATTACTTATCAAAATGGGTTGAAGCGAAGGCGCTCCCCACCAATGACGCTCGAGTGGTTGTTAAGTTTTTAAAGAGTCTCTTTGCCCGATTTGGTGCACCTCGAGCCATCATAAGCGATCGTGGGACCCATTTTTGCAATGATCAATTTGCGAAAGTTATGCTTAAATATGGTGTCACACATCGTCTTTCCACGGCTTATCACCCACAAACGAGTGGTCAGGTTGAGGTCTCCAATCGTGGTTTAAAACGTATACTTGAAAGGACCGTAGGTGAACATCGTGCCTCTTGGGCCGACAAATTAGAAGATGCATTATGGGCTTTCCGGACCGCTTACAAAACCCCAATTGGGTGTACACCATATAAGTTGGTTTACGGGAAAGCTTGTCATTTGCCCATTGAACTAGAGCACAAGGCCTATTGGGCCTTAAAACATGCCAACTTTGACTTGAAAACCGCGGGTGATCATAGAAAAATTCAATTGAATGAGTTAGTAGAACTCCGTGATCAAGCTTACGAGAATTCTTTGATTTACAAAGAGAAAACGAAAAGAATTCATGATGCCAAGATCAAAGACCGCGTTTTTAACGTTGGTGATCAAGTGCTACTTTTCAATTCTCGGTTAAAGATATTCTCAGGGAAGCTTAAAACCCGTTGGTCTGGACCATTCACAATAACCCAAGTTTTTCCTTATGGAACCATTGAGTTAGCTCAACAAGATGGTCCCAATTTTAAGGTGAATGGTCATAGGTTGAAACATTATTTTGGAGGGGATGTACCGACTATGGTAGTCCCGGATCTCCAAACTTTCCCCAAGGACAATTGAATTCGGGGATCGAGTCAAGCTCATGTGACTCGGTGAACAAAAACAAGCGCTTCGTGGGTGGCAACCCATGCTTATCCAATTTCATCTTCTTATTTTCTATTTTCTAACGCCTAATGTGAGGAGGGGGTGCCTCTTCTACTATTATGTTTCGTGGTTGTTTGTGATGATTGTTCAGGATTGTCCATGATTTATGATGACTCTCGTGCTCGTTATACTTGGAGTCTCATTCATCGGTGCTACTTGGAAATCCTATATCCGTTAAATCTTATCGACTAACGTTTTCTTTGGCATAATTAATAAACGGCCTAGAATTTTGTTAGGATTACCTTAACCCGTAAAACATTGAGGACAATGTTTCGTTCTAGTCGGGGGGAGGGTGAATCTTCAATTCGATTTTGACCTTGCATGTTTCACAAGTCGTGTACTCTTGCAACTCCGTTTTTCCTCCAAAAATAAAAAAAAAAATTGAAAAAAATTGGAAAATTTCAAAAATTTTGATGAAAAAGCAATGAAAAAGTACAA
This sequence comes from Artemisia argyi, assembly GCA_030686995.1. Taxonomy (NCBI): domain Eukaryota; kingdom Viridiplantae; phylum Streptophyta; class Magnoliopsida; order Asterales; family Asteraceae; genus Artemisia; species Artemisia argyi. Next base: position 99,536,025 of record CM060699.1, on the reverse strand, counting down.
AAAGATGTGAAAAAGTTGAAAAAGTTGTACAAAAATATAATAAAGTTTGAATAAGTGTTTTGACACCTTGTTGACTTTCTTGCTGACGAGAGTAGGAATAATTATTTTGACTTGACCGGGCATGTTGAGCCCTAGCTTGTTCCCTTAACCAATGATGATCACATAAGCTTGTGCTAGTTTTGTACACAAGGAGCTATAAAATGCGAATTCTTTCTTAAGAATCTGCAAGTTCCCGTACTTGACTTTATACATGCGCAGCTTAAAAGCTTTCGCTAGTCTTTTACATAAGGAGCTAGAAAACGCGAATTCTTCTTCTAGAATTTGCAAGTTTCCGTATCTGACTTTATATATGCGTGGCTGATTATCGGCTAAGTATTCGCTGGTTTCATTATTTGGAATCTTAAATTGCGAAGAGCGAGAAATGATAGAGTTTATTTAGAAGTTAGATGCTAAACGTGGAGTAGTGGTTCTCTTTAGAGCTCATGAGAGGTACTTGTGGCTTTTTACTCCCATCAGATACGTCACCAATATATATAATAGATGTTCTAGGTTAATTAGTGGTATTTCGGTTTGAATAATATTTAGTTCTTTGTTTTCTTAAGAGAATTTTTGCTTTAGAAATTGGGTACATATCAAGGAACACCAAAAATAAGAGCGAAAAGTGAAAAAATCAAAAGTCAAAAGTTGATTATCTATGTGGTTTTGGAGCTACCCGTTAAGCTTCCATTGATGTATTGAGAAAAAAGTCAAGAAAGAAAGAAAAAAAATGAAAAGTGAAAAAGTGAAAAAAGTGAAAAATGAGAAAAATGAAAAAAAAAATGAAAGTTGTAAGTATTGTCGAATAAGAGCTATGTATGTAAATAAGTTGTTGGCGCGTGAGGTGCATGTGATACGTGATTAGTAATCAGTCACATGAGGTGCACGTGATCGTACTCCGCAACTTATATATTTGATATTGTATGTACCCTCATTCCTTGAAATGGACCGAATTTCTATTGCAGTGGTTCTTAAGAGAAAATGAATAACTACTTATCGTTTAAACTTAGGTGTCACTATCGGACTTAAAAGTATTCAAACGAGAAAATATGAAGCAATTCATTTCTCAACAAAAGTAAAATATTGAGATACAAAAACCTAGGAAATGGGAGTAAGAAGTTTCCACAAGTAACTGTTATGAGTAGTGTTAGCATCTAATTTGTAGATAAGCTGTGATCTCGTTTGTACGCTTAGTTTGGGGACTTGTGAAAAGTCAAGGATGACGATTTTTATCCGTATGGTCGTTTCTTAAATAGAAGTGTTTCTACTCGTTGACCCTAATAATTATTGCAAAATAATGAAAGTTCAACAAACCGTCACAAGTATAAAGTATGAAAAGTCCAAAAATAGAATAAAGTAGAATAAAGGAAAATTTTGGAAAACGGAGCGTTTTCGGGAATAAATGATTTTGTAATCTCTTTTGAACCTCCTTGCTACTTTTCAAAGTTAGTAAAAAGAGTATCGAAATTATTTATCCCAAAAGCGTGAATTGATCACATTGCGTGAGGACACGGCAATACTTTAGTCGGGGGGATTTTGGTGAGTGCTTATTTACTCACCATTTTATGGCCAAACACCAACCCAAAACGACTATTTGAGCTTATAATCGCCAAGAAAACATGTGTTTTTTGTGATTGTGACATGCAGGTACGGATGAATAAGAATTTGACGAAAAATCATCAAGAAACCGGAAAAACAAGCACGAGATTAGAAGACGGTCAAATAGTCAAAGCCTGGGATCCAAGAATCAGTTTTAGTCCTTCATTTTCTCAAATTTGGCAAGAAAAGTCCTTGGAATATTATTTTGGAGATTGGTAGAATTTACTCTTGAAGTTTGGAAAATTGGCATTTTTAGTCCTTATATAAAAGCTGAGAATCAACAAGCCTTGGTCCAAATTTTATAAGTCCAATCCATTATTAGTTTTAGTCCAAATCCATTAAACACTCAAAGCCCACTCTTAAAACACTCCAAGCCCACATCCTAAACTAACCCGAGCCCACCCATTTACCCCTTCGGTCAATAAAGTCAACAAATAAATAAATAAACTCAAACCAAACGCGCCTAAATGTTTTCCCCAATTCGTTTTCTACCCAGAAATCCCCAAACCCCCCAAGAACCCTAAAATTACTAAATCCCCAATTACCCTTCTCCCAATTAAATTACTACAATCAACCAAATGAGTATCCAATTATTTGAGCTTCTAGAACCCCACGTGACCCTGCACATGTCAGAGAGTGCAAGGGGATCTATCAGGGTCACGTGTCAGACACCCATTGGCTATGGCACGTCATGCCAATCATTGGGATAACTTCTAGAAGGTGCTGACACCCATCTGACACGGAAAGAGAAGAGTACAAGCGTGGATTGGACAGGTGTAGCCATTTGAGTGGACAAGCCACATCACGGATCATCATCCTATGGCTCATATTGAATCGAATTAGTACAAGTATCATCTGAGGGCTCACATTGCTTCAAAGTAACACAAAATTGACGCGGATTGCCAGCTTGGCACTTGACTACCCAAGCACTCCTCATTTCCTATAAATAGGTCTCCAATTCTCTCATATTGTATGTAGTTTTTTATGCAATGTTATGCTGTCAAATTTAATTCAGAAATGTAATTAGTCTAGTTTTTGTAATTTCTTTCAGTTTCAATAAAATTCCAAGTTAATTGCCAATTGTTTCAGCTTATATTTCATTTTATAATTGCTTATTCTATTTTCTAGTTAGCTTATATTTAGCTTATAATCATTCAGTTCAGTTTATTATCTCTTAAATTCTCTAAATAGTTTTAAAAAAAAATAGCTTAATCATTTACTATTTTCAATTTAGTCAATAGAATGTTCAAATAAAAGAAGATAATGAAAAAAAATGGAAAAATTAAAAAATAAAAAAAATGTTTCAATCCAGTTGTTTTCAAGTCTGAGATAAGCTGATTAGCTTATAGAATAGTATATTCAAGCTAATATAGCTTGTTGTATACTATTAACCGTTTCATTCCAAGGTGTTTGGATCCTGAGTTTGCAGTGGAATACATTGGATAAGCTTGGTCAGATAGGGAAGGGCCAGCCTATCCTAGAGATAGGCGACTGTGAGCCCCCTCTGTTCATGCTGAGGGGGAATATCTTGGTAATCTCTTGGTTTTATTATTACTTTTGGTTTGAATTTAGAATAGTCATAGTTACTTAAATATTTCTTAGCTCAGTAGTTGAAATAATTGATGTAATATAGTTTGATTGATCTTTAGGTTTTAACTGTTTGATTGAGAAATAAGTAGTATAGAGCTTGTTAATTACTGATTTGGAGTTAGATTGTGAAATTGAATATCTGTGGTATCTCATTTAGTGTCATTGTGTTTAGATTAAAGTGGATAATTGTAAGTTTGATATTTCATTTTGAGCTATTGAGTTGGTGAATCTGATTTACAGCTTGTTACTCAATCTTATTGTTTGTGGCATCATTTGTAATAGCTGAGTGATTCTGATTTAATAGAGTTTCGGATTGATAAGAGCAACAATTCTTAGTTTCACTGTTTCATTTGAGAATTTTAATCATAGTGAGTCAGTTTAATCAGCTTGGATCTGTAACGTTTTGGGATCAATTGTGAGTTTTGCTTGACACTGCTTCATTAGGGGTGTTTGGATTAATGATCAGCTGAGCTTTGTTGCTTATTTGTTGTTGTTCATTGTTACACATAGGTAACTTAGGTATAATATTAACTAGTTAAGTCAATAAAACAGTAGCTTATTCCTTAATTAGTCATTAATTAGATTTCATTTCATTAACTGTTAGCTTAAATTGAAATCAGTGGTTAAACTAGTTAGCGTAATTACATATCAGTCTTCATTTAGTTTAATTCAGCTTAATTTCATCTTAATAAAACATTTAGGAGTAGAATCTAGTAGTCTAAATTGGATTTAATCAAGTTTATGTGCATTCTCACTAGTCTACTGTTTCTTACATTCAGTTTATTGCATGAATTCATTTGAACTTGTAGGTTTTTATTAGTTAGACTAAATAGTTGGTAATTGTGGATTTGTAATAACTGGTAGCTTATAATTCATTTTCAACAAGGAAATCTGTTTTTGGTACTTTCTAGCTTATCTGATTCACTGCTCAAAGTTGACTGCGTGAGCACATATCTCCCCTGCACCATTGTTGAGAATCTGTTTTCTTGGACTGATTCAAGTGATTTAAAGTGTTTAGATATCTTAATTGTTGTTTGATTTGAGTTCTCTAGTTGGTAGAGTTAGAGTTGGCACTTTTAGTTTCTCAGTAGAAGCTTATTTCCATAGCTTTACTTGTGCTTTTAGTTCTTAGCCTAGCTGATTTTTTGGATTAATTTCTTTGGCCTGCTAAACTTGTTCTGAGCTTATATCTGAGTTTTCTCTAGTTATTTGTGTTACATTTGAATAGTATTAGCTTGGAGGTTGGTTTCTGAGTTACTGAGTTAGCTTAAACTACCTCTGCATAGCTTATTGAGCTTATTCATTAGCTTATTGCTTAATTTCTAAGCTTTTGTGTGAATCTGTGCTTTATTATCATCATATTCTGTTGCATTTAAAGTTTTCACAACCTCAGTTACCTAAGTTTTTAATTTCATCAAGTTTTTATCACAAGTGCTTATTAATAAGCACTTGTGATAAGCTGTTTTGCTTAAATAAGCAGTTCCATAACTAATTTTTCTTTCAAAATTTTATTTTAATTTCCTTTTATTATTTTTGATTTTCTGGAATTTTTCCAGATTTTTCTAAATAGTTTTACTATTTTTAATAATTACTTTTGGTTATTTCCAATTTTTAAATCATTTTTAAATTCCAAAAATCAATAAAAAAATACAAAAAGGTTCAGAAAAATACAAAAATAATTTTTAAATTTCTTTTATAATTAGTTAGAATTTTTAGAATTTTATTTTCAATTTTTACCACTTAATTTTCTATTTTTCTTATTTTTAAATCACTTTTTAATTCCAAAAATACAAAATAAATTCTAGAAAATAAAAGAAAAGTCAAAAAAATATTTTTTTCTTTTTCCTAAAATTCTTTTTATAAGTTTTTAATTTTTAGAAAATAATTCCAAGTTTGTAGGGTCAATTTTCATAGAATGTTACGTTTTAGTTTTTACGTGTGCATTACCGTTTTCGCGTTTTTCAACTCGGTGCATAGTTAGCTTGTAATCTTTGCATGCTTTATTGTTGTTTGTTAATATTTGATTTCCTTGATTGCTATTTTCACTATATCACTCTTTCACAACTCACTTTCACTACACGATTCCCGATTCGATAATTCAAATATTCCATTTGAGCTTTCGTTGGGAAGAACGACCCGGGAATTACTTTAACCGGTATTTCCTCGGAATAATAATATACTTATAATTGACACGTATCAACTGTCAACTTATATTGACCAAAGAATGGTCAACAAAGTCAAATAGCCTAGAGTCAATCTCCGGGTAATATAAGGTATCACCAGGTCGTTAAGTCCCGACAAGGTGTGAATTGTAACTGGGCGTGCTTTGTGATCGGGTGATTATTCACAAGAAAGGGTTGTTATGAGAATTATTTGGAATTTATTAAACAAAATAGCTTAGGAAAGCTATGTGATTGATTACGGGAATTAAGATTATGAAGATGTGATCTAAAACCTAAAAACGTACGTTTTAATAAAAAAACGTACACTAAAGAACGTGAAAGAAAGTACAACTGATGAACAGAAAAGGCTATGAGTGTGAAATTTGTATTTTTACAATCCTAATAAATAAAGAAAATTTTAAGAAAAAGAAAAATTATTTTTACACTATTTAATTATTTATTATTAATTAATCACTAATTATCTATTTATTAACTAATTATATTAATTCAAATTATTACAAATTACTAAAAAGACTTAGATAATTAAAAAGATATTTATAAATATAATTAACTATCACAGAAATCCTAAAAATTATAAAAAGTTGATTTTATGTATTTTTAAACTAATTTACTAATTATTATTCTAATTATTTATTAGTTACCAATTTAACTAATTATATTATAAAAAATAGAAAATGAACAGTAAAAATTCTAGAAAAATTTATAAAAATGTTTTAACTTATATAAAAGCGAGAAAAATTATAAAAACTAGGTATTACTTTATAAAATCTAATTATGCTATTTAATTATTTAATATTAATTAATAATTAATTAAACTAAAATTAATTCTAAAAACCACTAAAAGACAAAAGAAAAATCTGGAAAAATTTATAAAATTACTTTAATATAAAAGAGATTTAATAAAAATATAAAAATGCTAAAGTGCTTATAAATAAGCTAAAAAGAAAATTAAAAAGATAATTTCTATTAAATAGAAGCTATCACTAAAATTAAAATTGGTTTTTTGTGTTTTTTCTTTTTCCAAACTATTAATACACTAAAAACTAAAAACTTTTACAAAGACACTTTCACTGAAACTCAAGAAATAACATTTGAGTGCTTATTAGCTTAAGCAGTTGACTTTCTTTGACTGAGGAAGGAAATAAGCACAAATGGGCTTATGTGGGGTCCACAGTGGTTAATTTTGATTTCACTGAGTTACTTGAACAATTTTGAGCAAGATTCAATCAATTAAGCTGGCTGAATAAGCTAAAAGACCACAATAAGCACTTGCTTATTTGGTTTCTGAGACAGAAAATGGGACAACCTTTGGAAGGGGTTTCAAGTGGGGTCCACAGGGTCTAAAGTCAAACTAGTGGTCAAAACCTGAAGCCCACCAGGAGGGGGTTGAATGAACCCAAAATGGGTCAGTGGGACCCACTGAGGTGGCCACAATGAGCCACCAAAGTAGTGGTGGTGACTGGTGGTCTGATGCACAGGGCAGGGCCTTGCCCTGCAGGTAACTTTGAGGGGCAATTTGGTCCACAAGAAAAATTCACAAAAATACAACAATTATGGAAATCTCAAGTTTAGCTAATAGATTATGTACCCAAAAAGTTTCATAGTCTAAAATCAAACACAAAAATCAGGACAATTCATGCCATATTTGATATTTCTGCACAATGCGACTTTTGACTTTTAAGAAAATGAGTTATGTTGACTATTATGAACTTTAATCTCAATTTAATGACTGAAAATACAATGATAAGCTTAGATAAGGTTAAACTAATGCAAATCAACAACTTTTAACCCAACATAAACACCTTTTGAAGTCCAAATCCCACACAGTTAACTGTGTGGGTGAGTTTTTTATGATGTTGACTATTTGATGTAGGAGGCCCAATTTCTGTGACCTAACTAACTTCTAATGACCTAAAATGAGTTGATGAAGCAATTAACAACAACCAAGAACCCTCTGAGCCTCTTAAAAAGCTTATGCCAAAAACCCCTAATCCAACTGACTTTTGAAGATTTTTGAAACAAAATGAGATTCAAACCTAAAAAACCACTACCTACTGACTTGTTATGTTCTAATAAGTTATTATAAACTAAAAAACACAGGTATAAACTACAAACACTTAGAATTACTAATAAGACTAAAATGATAGTCAACTAGGTAAGTTGAGCAACAAGCAAATCCAAGGAACAACTACCCAATTTTAAGCAATAGATAGACTAAGCAATACCAAATAAGCCTAGAAACACAGAAAAGTAAGCTAATAAGCAAGCTACAGTGATTATGCAAAAATTGAGTAAATTGCTTACAAAGTGTTTTCCTGTCAAACCCAATGAACCATGAACTATGTACCACTCCTATTGGTTTCCACAAATCACTAATACCCACAGCAATCCAAAATCAACCATAATCCAAGCTTCTTCAACCTTTATCCATATTTTTTTAATTTATTTTCATTTTTTTGAATTTTTGCTATTTTTCTAGAAACTTGAGCTTGATTAACACAGAAGCTTATACAGCTTCTAAAAACTTGTTATTTAAGCTTATGAAACTAAATTAAAACTTTAAAACACTTGATGAAATGTAAACAACACACTTGAAATTCAAACTTAAAACTTGAAAATTGAAATTGATATTAAACTTAAAACTTTGAATTGCATTAACTGAAAATAGAGTACAAATGATAACAGAAAGATTACAAAACTAAATTACATACTACACACTAAAAAAAGGGCTCATATGAGCTTACATATATATAACGAGATACAAATGCTCACATCTTCTCCCACATGGCTTCTTTTTGAATTTTTTATGTCCCAGTGGTGTTTGTGTTGACCCTTGACCATATCCTCACCATCAATTCCATCATAGATTCATCCTAGCCTTTGATTAGGATTTTGGCGCCAAAAACTAAACGGGGCAATACTAGTGGGACGGGTGAGAAACATTTGTTGTGGTGGTTGGGGTTGGTTAGGTTGGTGAGGGATATTTATTGTGGGGGGTATAGGTGAAAAAGGTGAGGAGGAGGGGGGGACATGGAGCCCTGGTTTTGCGTTGGGTGTTGGGAAGAAGACGGGTCAAAGGGAGAGTTGACCCCTTTGACCGTTTGACCCTGGCTTTAATATAAAAAGGGAAGTGGGCCTGATGGGAGATGGGTTGGGGATGGTTTTGGGCTTGGGGTGGTTTTGGGTTGGATTTGGTTGTGTTTTGATAATAATAAAAAAGGGGTCCGTTTGGTTAAGTGTGTCACAAGGACCAATTTTGTAATTTACCAAACATGAGGGACTGAAGTTGATCATTCTCCAAAGCTCTCATAAGGACCAATAATGCCAATTACCATAATTCCAAGAACCAATTTTGCATTTTTCCACTTTTTCAAAACTTCCAGGGACTTAATTTGCCATTTTTGAGATCTCAGGGACCAAACATGTAATTTTGGAAAACTTATGAGCCAAGTATAATATTTTGTGATATTTGACTTTCAAAAGCTTGGGTTGACTTTTCCTTTCAAAATAAATGCATAGGGACTATTTTTGACAAGTTTTGAAACTTGGGGGACTGAAACTGCCAATATTGTAAACTTTGTACGTTTTTCATTTGTTTTTGCTCATTTTACATTTAAAACACATAAAACACAATCCCTGGGATAATTTAAGTATTTTGATAACTTTTTGATTGTTTTTGTATGTTTTGGCAGTTTAAATACGACAAAAATGATGAGTGTTTGAGCACTCATCAATCCCCCACACTAAACTATTGCTAGTCCCTAGCAATCTTTTTAGAAAACATGGATTTGAAAACTCTTTACCAAAAGCCATCACTTCTGGAGTAGCCAAATATTTCGATTCAAATAAGAACTATGATCCACTTGATAACCATGTGATTTTTAGCAAACAACCAGCTTTCAACGGTTTTGATTAGTCTTTACCAAGAGCCGTTTGCTCCTGGACTAGCTAACTCTTGATGGACACAGTCGACATCTTGGTGAGCTGATTACCAATTATGGATTTTCCACCGCCTTTACCACAAGCCATAATCTTGCGGGCTAGCCAACTCATTCACTTTTTAGGATATGGCGAGTTGACTTACCATACAATTTTGGGCAAATTGAAAGCCGTCAACGGATTTGAGTTATCTTTACCAAGAGCCGTTTGCTCCTGGATTAGCCAATCCCTTTGTCGGTTTGACATGGCGGACTGATAACCACAAAAATTTTGAAATAAAGTGAAAAAAATTTTGAAAATTTTGGCCAAAAACGGGGGTACTAGAAGATATATTTTGATAAAATTCGCTAGAATTTCCCCCCCACACTTAGAAATGAATATTGTCCTCAATATTCAAAGTCCCGGCTATTTTGCCGACTCTTTGAACGGAAGAAGCCAATATTTGAAACTAACTGTGGAAACACCATATTTCACTTTATTTCTATATATATACTTTTATTTTTTTGTTTTTATTATTTTTTTTTTGAACTTATATACATTTTCAAACAGCGGAGGGTTGGCCATTCCCCCACACTAGGTGGTAGAAAGTAGAAAGAAATCAGAGATACAGGTGAAAACCCGTATTGTGCTATTGTTTTTGTTCATCGATTCGCTAGCTTGACTCGATCCCCGAATTCAATTGTCCTTGGGGAAAGTTTGGAGATCCGGGACAACCATGGATGGTATGTCCTCGCCAAAGTAATGCTTCAATCGATGCCCATTCACTTTGAAATTTGGACCGTCATTTTTAGATAATTCGACGGTGCCATAAAGATAAACCTTAGTGATAGTGAATGGACCAGTCCATCGGGTTTTGAGCTTTCCCGAGAATATCTTGAGTCTAGAATTGAAAAGAAGGACTCGATAACCAACGTTAAAAACGCGGTTCTCGATTTTGGAGTCATGAATCTTCTTTGTATTTTCTTTATAGATCAAAGAGTTCTCGTAAGCTTGATCACGAAGTTCATTTAATTCATTTAGTTGAACTTTTCTATGATCACCCGCAGTTTTGAGGTCAAAATTGGCATGCTTGAGAGCCCAATAGGCTTTGTGCTCAAGCTCAATCGGAAGATGTCACGCTTTCCCGTACACAAGTTTGTAAGGCGTACACCCAATGGGTGTTTTGTAAGCCGTACGGAAAGCCCAAAGTGCATCATCTAATTTATCCGACCACGATGCACGATTTTCACCTACGGTTCTTTCCAAAATTCTTTTAATGCCCCGATTGGAAACTTCTACTTGTCCACTTGTTTGAGGGTGGTACGCAGTAGAAAGACGGTGAGTCACACCGTACTTTTGCATGACTTTTGTCGAATTTGTCATTACAGAAGTGCATACCACGATCACTAATAATAGCACGTGGAGTTCCGAATCGGGCAAAAAGAGCTTTCAAAAATTTCACAACTACTCGGGCATCATTTGTGGGTAAAGCTTTCGCTTCAACCCATTTTGACAAATAGTCAACAGCCACGAGTATGTATTTGTTGCCATGAGAAGATGGAAATGGCCCCATAAAATCGATGCCCCAGATGTCAAAAATTTCACAAACTTGAATTGCATTTTGAGGCATTTCATTCTTTTGTGAAATGTTCCCGTGACTTTGACAAGCGTCACAGGACTTGACCAGTTCTTGGGCATCCTTGTAGATCGTGGGCCAATAAAAGCCGGAATCAAACACCTTTTTGGCAGTGTAGTTGGGATTGTGGTGGCCCCCCGTGGGACCGGCATGGCAAGCCTTTAAAATTTCAGTGGCTTCCTGACCATACACACACCGCCGGATGACTTGATCCGCGCAAATTTTGAACAGGTAGGGGTCGTCCCAGAAGTAATGTTTTACATCTTTGAAGAATTTATTTTTTTGTTGGGACGACATCCCTTTCACAACAAAGTTACCCGCAAGGTAGTTTGCGAAGTCGGCAAACCATGGGGTAATCGAGTCTCCACGAAATGAAACCGCATTGAGGGTTTCAAGAGGAAATGTTTCGTTTATTTCCTTTTTCTCGAAAGCATCTTGGTGAGGGTTTTCAAGACGGGAGAGATGATCAGCAGCTAGGTTCTCGGCTCCTTTTTTTATCACGGATAATGATATCAAATTCTTGCAGGAGGAGAACCCAACGGAGTAGTCTCGGATTTGCATCTTGTTTTGCAAAGAGGTACTTCAAAGCCGAGTGATCCGTATACACTATGCTTTTGGTCAGTATCAAGTATGGCCGGAATTTTTCGAAAGCATACACCACAGCTAATAATTCTTTTTCAGTGGTGGTGTAATGGCTTTGAGCCTCGGTCATAGTTTTGCTGGCATAGTGTATAGGCTGAAAATGTTTTGTTTTTCGTTGCCCCAAGACTGCCCCTATCGCATAATCACTAGCATCACACATGAGCTCGAAGGGCAAGTCCTAATCGGGGGCAACAAGAATCGGTGCCTCGGTAAGCTTTTTCTTTAATGTTTCAAAAGCTTCGATGCACTCAGGGGAGAAGATAAAAGGAGCATCCTTTTCGAGGAGATGGGTCATAGGCCGGGCGATTTTAGAAAAATCTTGAATAAACCTACGATAGAAACCGGCATGACCCAAAAAGCTCCTAACACCTTTTACGGTTGTGGGATGAGGCAATTTTGCAATGACGTCCACTTTGGCTCTGTCAACCTCAATCTCGTTTTTTGAAATTTTATGGCCGAGGACAATGCCCTCTTTGACCATAAAGTTACTCTTCTCCCAATTTAGACATAACTTTGTGTCTTCACAACGTTTTAGCATGATGTCTAAATGGGAGAGACATAATTGGAACGAATCCCCAATGACCGAAAAATCGTCCATAAAGACCTCCATAGTTTTCCCGATCATGTTGGAAAATATGGCCATCATACATCTTTGAAACGTGCTCGGAGCATTACATAAGCCAAATGGCATACGTTTATATGCAAAGGTTCCATAGGGGCACGTGAAAGTGGTCTTTTCCTGATCTTGCGGATCAATGGGAATCTGAAAGTAACCCGAGAAACCATCGAGGAAGCAATAGTACTCATTCCCCGCTAATCTCTCGAGCATCTGATCCATAAAGGGCAGAGGAAAATGATCTTTACAGGTGGCGTCATTTAACTTACGATAGTCAATGCAGACGCGCCAACCCGTAACCAATCGAGTTGGAATCAACTCATTCTCCTCATTTGTGACAACAGTAATGCCACCCTTTTTTGGAACACAATGAATCGGGCTAACCCAAGGATTGTCCGAGATAGGGTAAATCAATCCGGCATCAAGAAGTTTTAAAACCTCTTGTTTGATAACCTCGTGAATTTTTGGATTCACTCTTCTTTGTTGTTGGCCTGCAGGTTTGAAGTCGTCCTCCATTAAAATCTTGTGAGTACAAAATTCAGAGTCAATGCCCTTAATGTTGGAGAGTCGCCAAGCAATTGCTTGTTTATGTGACTTCAAAACCTTTATGAGATCAGCCTTTTCCTCAACACTTAAGTCTTTAGCAATTATGACGGGTAATTTATCATCACCCTCCAAAAATGCATATTCAAGATGAGGCGGCAAGTCCTTAAGTTTAACCTCGGGAAAGTCATCAGTTTTCTCAACATTTTTGACTTCCTCCTTATGAAGTGGTTGTGGTAGAACAGGAAGAGGAGAGGGATCTTCGTTTAATAATTTCTCAAGTAGGAGAATATCCCTCTCGGGGTCAATCTCTTGGTTATCGACTCCGTCAGGAATTGAATCACTTTTGAGAAAGGCCTCAATTTCTTCTAATATGAAGTCACTTCCCTCAAACGGAGTGAAGGAAGGAGAAGAATTGGCAATGATGGGATGAGAAGAATGAGTGAGGTTTTCACTCGAAGAATCATCAATGAAACCTAAAATCTCTTGAGCATACTCCTCAGCAGCAACATCGATGACATCTATTTGGTTCACCGATTCACAGTCATAATTGGAGGAGTACCTCGAAATTTGATTTAGGTTGAAGGTGATGGCTTCCGTTCCAACACGTAATGCTCAAATACATCGATAAGAGCGCGCCCAGTCCTAAGGAATCCCCTTCAAAGAATGAGAGGGACCCTAGAATCGGCATCAAAGTCAACAATCACAAAATCTGCCAGAAAATGGAACTTTCCCACTTTAACGAATACGTCCTCGGCAATGCCAAGGGGACGAGAAATCGAACGATCGGCAAGCTCTAAAGTCATGCACGTGGGAGTGAGTTCGGGAAGAGAAAGTTTCTTCCACACAGAATATGGCATCAGGTTAATGCTAGCACCTAGATCGGCTAAGGCGAAGCATTCAACCATGCCCGGGAAAGTACAAGGAATGAGAAATTTCCCGGGGTGTCCAAGCTTTTCAGGAAGCTTTTTCAAGAGAACTGCTAAGCAGTGCTCATTTAGAGGAGTTCTTGCCATCTCGAAGAGTTTTTCCTTATTACTTAACAGATTTTTGATTGTTGATGCAAACTTGGGCATTAAGAGAATAGCGTCCGCAAAGCTAATGTCAAAGTGCAATTCTTGGAAGATTTGGAAAAATTTATCCATTTGGTGACTAGCCTTTTCGCGGAGCTTTTGTTCATTGAGACGTGATGGATAAGGAATAGAAGTTTTGGATTTGTCCACCGGAGTTTCTGGTGGTTCAAAGACAACTCCAGGCTTACATCTGGTTTCAGGAATAACCTGAGGTTGGACGTGTGCTGTACTTCGTGGGCTAGGAGTTTGCACCTTGTCCTTTGTCACCTCAGGTTCACGTTCCACTACCTTTGGAGGAGAAGGAGAAGAGGTAGTAGGAATCGCGGGTTCATCATATGAAGCACCACTTCGTGTTGTGATCGCCTTAGCATCGCCCCTCGGGTTAGTGATCATGTTGCTCGGTAAAGTAGTACCTGAGCCCGAGGGTCGATCATTTAAAGACTTCTTGATATCAAAAATCTGGCTGACCAGCAACTTGTTCAACTCTTCTTGGGACTTCATGAATTGCTTTAACAACTCATCAGATGAAGGCCCGGTTGGAACAATGGCTTGATTCGGATTAGGAAGATTTTGAGCTCGATTGTTCGGATTGGGACCTTGGTTGAAATTTCCTTGGTTTTAATGATGGAAATTCCCTTGATTCTGGTAATTGTTTCCATGAAAATTCCCGGGATTGAAATTACCCTGACCTTGGTTCCGGTTAAAGTTCCCTTGATTGTGATGTTGGAAACCTTGGTTTTGATTTTGGAAACCGTGACCCTGATTGAAGTTACCTTGGTTTTGAAGACCTTGGTTCACTCTATTTTGATTCTGGCCACGGTTTTGGACATTTTGGTTTTGATTAAAACCGGGAGGTCCAGGATAATGATGAGGACGATAGTTCGGGTCCATAGGAGGGCGGTATTGATTGCCTCCTTGATTTTGGGACCCGACAACAGCATGAGCTTCATATGGAGTACCATCAGTAGCTGTGCAATTGTAGTAGGCATGCGGCGCACCACAAGTCACACAGACTTCCACTTTTTTAACCTCAGCAGGGGGAAGATGTTGTGGAAATGAAACTTTCTTTGTTTGGGTGAGAACCAAAGCTTGGATCGCTTCAGTGAGCTTGTCAAGCTTAGCATCCGTGCTAGATTGACCCACAGAAGATGAAGTGGAAGGACCCGCATTGATTTGAGAAACAATCGATTTGCTTCGTGTAGAGCGGACCTTGGACTTGTTTTCTATGATCTGTAAAGCTTCTTTTGTGGTTCTACTCAAGAAATTACCTCCCGTGGAGGCATTGAGAGAATCCTGATCAGCTTGGCTCACGCCATTGTAGAAAGTATCGAGTTGCATCAACTCTGAGAAACCATGATGTGGACACTTGCGAAGTAATTCTTTGAAACGATCCCACGCTTCACCAAAAGATTCATCATATTTCTGAGTGAACTTGGTGAATTCGTTCTTAAGACTCGTGGTCTTGGAAGGTGGGAAGAATTCATTCACAAATTTTTTCACAAGATCTTCCCATGTCTCAATAGATCTAGGAGGTTGTTTTTCAAGCCAAATCCGGGCTTGTCCCTCCAGTGAGAATGGGAAGAGAAGAAGTTTGATTGCTTCACAAGGGACATTCTTGTATTTGATGGTCGAAGTGATTTTATTGAACCATCGAATGTGAGCATGAGGATCGTCTCTCTCAAAACCGTAGAATTGACTTGAAGTTACAAGATTGAGTATCCCGGTTTTGAGCTCAAAATTATCAGCCACGATGGCTGGAACAACAACGGCATCTCCGTAACCCTCGATGGGTGCTTGGAGAAGCTCACACATGGGGCGGTCTTCCGCCATGGTGACAGTGGGTGTAGCAACAGTACGGATCTCAGATCCGACTGTTGGTGCTGAACGTCGACGAGGTCTTCGAGGTTGATGCGTGGGGATCGCACCAGGCTTTACCTCTCAATGGATCTTGAGAAGCTTACAACCCCCACCAGGCAGTGTACCTGATCGTTGTAGTATAGTATAGTGACAAGTACCGGGGGATTGATCGTTCAGCTAGGAATAGTATCGCTAGGATTAGAAAACCTAAATACTAGTTCTAAAGGTGAGGGATGATTCTTTTTTATATTCTTATATTTTTTAGAAAGCAAGTAAAAATCTCGGGTTTTGGGAGAGTGGGCGGAATTAGTTGCTAGTCAACTAACCCAATACTAAAGATGCGATCAAAATAAAATACTAGAAATGAAAATAAACTAAATTATACTAAAGTTGTGAGCAATAAGTGGAGAAAATGTGTTTACTTAGATTTCACTACTCCCTAGATATCTTTTACACGTTAATTACTTGTTATAGTTGCGTGGATGACGGATTGTATTCCTTAAAACCATTCATGGGGTGGCGCACTTAACTCCCCAATCCTATGAGCTCTTATCTCCTCCTATGCCATGCCCAGCACAACCATAGGGATTGTAAACAGTGGCTCATGCATTAAATACAACCAATAAAACCTAGTGCACATCAGTTCATGTTTCCTAAGACGTTCAAGCATGTTACCATTTGGAGATCTGCTAGTTTTCTTAAGCCTAACATCGAATTCATTCATCCAATACAATTATAAAAAAGTAGTCAACACATAATTAACATCTAGGTTTCATTAGATCCAAGCAAACACAAGATAGATCTAGCCTAGCATGATGGAATTAAGACAAGAACAAGATATAGACAACCAATACATAGACATATTGATTGAATTAAAAGAATACTTATCTCAATTACACATGAAAGGTATCAAGGGCTTAGAACCCTTGAAAAACCTGTAAAATTCGCACCAAGTTCGTACTTAGGGTTTCTCCAAAACTTCTCTTTTTTTAATGTGAAAATTAGAAAACTATATATAGGAAATAGGGTCTGACGGCGTCAAGACAAATCTTGTGACACCGTTATCTCGCCGCCAAAATACTTCTCGGACTGCCTTGTTCTACTTTTGACGCCGTCATATGTTATGCATTTCCAGGCCGTCATGAATTTTACTCTTGACGCCCTACTTCGTGACGCCGTCAATTCTGTACTGGGTCGTCATGGAAATTACTCTTGACGCCGTCAAAAATTCCTTCTTGACGCCGTCACCTACTGTTCCCAGCAAGGAAAATTAAGACTTTGGCTTTTTCTTCACTTTTATGCTCCAAAAACGTCCGAATTGCTTCCTTTTCCAGATTTCACTCCCGAAGTACCTAAAATCACAAAAGAAACGATTTAAGGCAATATTTGATCAAATAAATTTAATTCCGAGCTTAAATGACTCCCTAAAAGTGGTTCATTTTTCGCCTCATCATATACCCTTACACTTGAGATTTGCTTGTCCTCAAGCAAATGCGCTTTTATTCTTGTCAAAATACAAGTTAGGGGTCATTTAACACTAATATAAAAGTAATTACAACAAATAATCATTCCACTAAAGACCAATAGACAAGCACGGAGGTCATACACTAGCACCTCACAAATAGTGTTTAGATACTCACATCTCTCGGGTGTAATAAAGTAGAAATTACAATATGGAAACGGAAGATATCTCTCACTACCTGTCATAGCAAAATAGATTACCATAGGCTTGGGAAAGGATCAAACCTCCACCACATGGCGTAAGCACCTAGGATAAACTATCAAAGAGGTCTTTTAAAGGGTTGTAACGTTAGGTGTAGGGATATGAAATACACGGTTTTGTTGGATAAAGGAAGTTTTACTGGTGGCGAGCTAACAATCTTGGTTAATTACATGTACAATATGGCGTTGCTAAGCCAAGACTAGACTCGACTTAAGCTAATAAATGAAAAATAACAAAAACATAAAATGAACATAGAATAAAAAGGGATGGTAGTCCGTATGTTTTTTCTCTTTTCTTTTTTTTTTTTCTATTTTTTTTTTCTTTTTCTTGATTTTTCATTTTTTTTTTCTTTTTTTTTTTTTTTTTTTTTTTTTTTTTTGCATACACTCTTACCCTACCATCCAAAATAATACATAATAGGGAATGAACATTCCCCTTACACTTGAATCTTTACATACTTTACAATGAACTAATCTATTGACTCGAATTAAGATAATCAAAACACTTGGAGTACCTTTAAGATTAACGTACGTATGGGGGTAATAAATGATGTTCTTCCCCATTACTCCATAAAATAAGTACTTTACCCATGAGTCCCAATCGTCCCAAAACAATATGTACAAGGATATGACTCGACTTAGCAACCATGTAATCAATTAGATAGTTAACTTAGGGTTTAACAAATAACAATAATGCACTAAAAATGAGCGCATACACGGAAGGCTAAGGCGATTTGGGTGTACATTTAAGTGGGGTGTAACAAATTCTTCCTTTAAGTAAAATGCTTAAAGTTAGAAACGAAAAGATAGGCTTGGAGGGGTGTACTAGGGGTTTCGTGTACTAAAAATGAGTACAATGCTAAGGGTGTGGGAAAAATTAGTTGACTTAAATAGTCAAGTAATATGACTTAAATGGTCAAGTAATCATAATACGGGTTTAACACAAGGGTGGTCCTAATGCCTCTTATCATGTAGTAAATCCTACCACACGAATGTAGTCTCACTAGCAGTCTCGGGATGCATCACTAACGCAAGTTCTAGAATCTAAATGCTACCGGTACACTCATAAGCACTAATAGTAAATGCTTTTCCTATCAAATCTAAAGGCGAACCTCACATATTTGGGTGGAAAATTTTTCTGAATATACGGTTATGTGCTAGTCATACAATCTCCTATCCATGAGACGCTTGCTATGGCTAAAGTTTCACTCCTAAATGTTGTAAAAAATTTTAAATTTGGCGCTAAAATTGCACTAACAAGTATTTCTCATAGTTTTCTTACACATCTACCATTAAACAGAACAAACTCAAGCGAAAGTGCATATGTAAGGTATCATCTTTTTACCCTCCCCTTACACTTAAGATGAACATTGTCCCCAATGTTCAAGTAAAGAATGTAAAAGTGAAATAAGTAAAAAGAATGAAATCAAATACTCCCCTGATTCGCTAGGTATGGATAATAAGGTGGCCAGAATCTTCCTCCAAGAAAATGAACAATCAAAACTTCCCTTCCAGAATATAAATCATCTTCTTGTCATACATAACCTGTAAATCTGAGAAAACAAACAAGACAACCTCGCATAAAATCGGCGGCATCCTATATAAGTTACTAAATCCTAGAAAACAAGATAAGATATAATGCTTGTGGAATGAAGTTTGCAGATTTCCTGGAGATTATAAAACTTAATAATTCACAAAAACTATAAGACTCCGTTAGAAAAAACAAAACTGGTAAAATTTCCAGATTTTTACACTTGACGCCATCAAGAATTAACTCGTGATGCCGTCAGAAGTGACCTGCAGAAATTCTTATGTTAAGTTTCCGGAAAATTTCTGGAAAAACTTGGTCTCACTTCCTGGAAAATCCTGCAAAACTTCATTATAACTCAATACAAGCATTTGACTCTAACAAATACGAATATACATGTTCATTTAATATTGTGGAGAATCATAATCGGTTTGTTTCTTAAAAACATATTTGGGGTTTCCCCTTACACTTATCTTTTGCAAAAATACTTTTAGGTGGAGTTAAGACTAGGCCAAAACAACAAAGTAAAGTATTTTCACTATTTAATTGAAAAACATAGTCTACCAACAATAAAAATAAAGCATGCATACGGAAGCAAATAACAAACAAACAAAATAAAATCACACAAAGCATGGGTTGCCTCCCAAGAAGCGCTTGTTTTTGTTCGAGTCACGAGCCTGACTATACCCTTATTTAACGGATAAAGGGGAGGTTTTCCTTACACTTAGGATTAAGTGTGGGTGGAAGTAGCGATACATACCCTTAGGGTGAAAATATGCCTCATGAGGAACGTGTGGTGGATGAATTACATGCTCAAAGGGGTGTGCTCCTATCATCATAACCTTACCTAATTCAATCGGGTTAATGGGTGGATTAAGATTTTCTCCTAGAAAGGGATCATTTTCAATCAACTTCAAGAGATTACTAGTTGGGAATCCATCTTGACCTAATAAACCCGGTTTAAACCCATAATGTTTCTTATGATCAATCATAAATGGGTGATGTAAGCATATAAGGTCATTTTCCACTCCTATATTGGCTTCCTCTCTACAAGGCTTAGAGTCCACTACCTTTGTCCTAAGACTACCAGGACTATATGGTTTGATGGGTGGATCGGAACCTATTTCAATTCCTAAATTTTCATCCAAGGATGGAAGATTTGGTAACGGTTTTGGTTGAGGCTCCGATTCATCAAAACTAGGAACTTCCTTAGGACTAAGAGTAAGGTTATCATTACAAGTATTCAAACCTATATCCTCTAGTGGTGCTTGGTCCAAGGGTTCTACCTCAATTGGGGTTCCTATAGTCTCCTCTACTTTATCTGGGTAAGTCACGGGCGGTGTGTATGCCTCAAATGATGGTAGGACTTGTGGGGTACTTGATGGGCTTACGTTACTTACCTCATCCTCCATTTTATCTAGATTACCTATGTGTTTGTTTTGTACTATGGCATTACATGACAACCACTTAGGTATCTGATACGTGGGAATCGCACCAGGCTTTACCTCTCAAGGGATCTTGAGAAGCTTACAACCCCCACCAGGCAGTGTACCTGATCGTTGTAGTATAGTATAGTGACAAGTACCGGGGGATTGATCGTTCAGCTTAGGAATAGTGTCGCTAGGATTAGAAAACCTAAATACTAGTTCTAAAGGTGAGGGATGATTATTTTTGTATTTTATATTTTTTAGAAAGCAAGTACAAATCTCGGGTTTGAAGGATTTGGGCGGAATTAGTTGCTAATCAACTAACCCAATACTAAAGATGCAATCAAAATAAAATACTAGAAATGAAAATAAACTAAATTATACTAAAGTTGTGAGCAATAAGTGGAGAAAGTGTGTTTACTTAGATTTCATTACTCCCTAGACATCTTTTACACATTAATTACTTGTTATAATTGCATGGATGACGGATCGTATTCCTTAATACCATTCATGGGGTGGCACACTTAACTCCCCAATTCTATGAGCTCTTATCTCCTCCTATACCATGCCCAGCACAACCATAGGGATTATAAACAGTGGCTCATACATTAAATACAACCAATAAAGACCTAGTGCGCATCGGTTCATGTTTCTTAAGACGTTCAAGCATGTTACCAATTGGATATCTGCCAGTTTTCTTAAGCCTAACATATAAATCATTCATCCAAGACAAGTATAAACAAGTAATCAACACATAACTAACATCTAGGTTTCATTAGATCCAAGCAAACACAAGATAGATCTAGCCTAGCATGATGGAATTAAGACAAGAACAAGATATAGACAACCAACACATAGACATATTGATTGAATTAAAAGAACACTTATCTCAATTACACATGAAAGGTATCAAGGGCTTGGAACCCTTAAAAAACCTGTAAAATTCGCACCAAGTTCGTACTTAGGGTTTCTCCAAAACTTCTCTCCTTTTAATGTGAAAATTAGAAAACTATATATAGGAAAAGGGGTCTGACGGCGTCAAGAATAAACTTGTGACGCCGTCACCTCGCCGCCAAAACTCTTCTCGGACTGCCTTGATCAACATTTGACGCCGTCATGTGATAATCATTTCCAGGCCGTCATGACTTTTACTCTTGACGCCCTACTTCGTGACGCCGTCAATTCTGTACTGGACCATCATGGAATTTTGCTCTTGACGCCGTCAGGATGTTACTCTTGACGCCGTCACCTACTGTTCCCAGCATGGAAAATTAAGACTTTGGCGTTTTCTTCACTTTTATGCTCCAAAAACGTCCGAATTGCTTCCTTTTCCAGATTTCACTCCCAAAGTACCTAAAATCACAAAAGGAACGATTTAGGGCAATATTTGATCAAATAAATTAAATTCCGGGCTTAAATGACCCCCTAAAAGTGGATCATTTTTCGCCTCATCATATACCCTTACACTTGAGATTTGCTTGTCCTCAAGCAAATGCGCTTTTATTCTACTCAAAAGACAAGTTAGGGGTCATTTAACACTAATATAAAAGTAATTACAACAAATAATCGTTCCACTAAAGACCAATAGACAAGCACGGAGGTCATATACTAGCACCTCACAAATAGTGTTTAGATACTCACATCTCTCGGGTGTAATAAAGTGTAAATTACAATATGGAAACGGAAGATATCTCTCACTACCTGTCATAGCAAAATAGATTATCATAGGCTTGGGAGAGGATCAAACCTCCACCACATGGCGTAAGCACCTAGAATAAACTATCAAGGAGGTCTTTTAAAGGGTTGTAACGTTAGGTGTAGGGATATGAAATACACGGTTTTGTTGGATAAAAGAAGTTTTACTGGTGGCGAGTTAACAATCTTAGTTAATTACATGTACAATGGCGTTGCTAAGCCAAGACTAGACTCAACTT
The DNA here is from genome assembly GCA_030686995.1 of Artemisia argyi. Classification (NCBI taxonomy): domain Eukaryota; kingdom Viridiplantae; phylum Streptophyta; class Magnoliopsida; order Asterales; family Asteraceae; genus Artemisia; species Artemisia argyi. The sequence goes on along the minus strand of CM060699.1, from coordinate 99,513,721 downwards.
AAGCTAATAAATGAAAAATAACAAAAATATAAAATGAACATAGAATAAAAAGGGATGGTAGTCCGTATGTTTTTTTCTCTCTTTTTTTTCTTTTTCTATTTTTTTTTCTTTTTCTTGATTTTTCGAATTTTTTTTTCTGTTTTTTTTTTGTTTTTTTTTGTTTTTTTTTTTTTTGTTTTTTTTTCATACACTCGTACCCTACCATCCAAAATAATACATCATAGGGAATGAACATTCCCCTTACACTTGAATCTTTACATACTTTACATTAAACGAACCTAATGACTCGAATTAAGAAAATCAAAACACTTGGAGCACTTTTAAGATTAACGCACATATGGGGGTAATATATGATGTTCTTCCCCATTACTCCATAAAATAAGTACTTGCCCATGAGTCTCAATCGTCCCAAAACAATATGTACAAGGATATGACTCGACTTAGCAACCATGTAATCAATTAGATAGTTAACTTAGGGTTTAACAAATAACAATAATGCACTAAAAATGAGCGCATACACAGAAGGCTAAGGCGATTTGGGTGTACATTTAAGTGGGGTGTAACAAATTCTTCCTTTAAGTAAGATGCTTAAAGTTAGAAACGAAAAGATAGACTCGGAGGGGTGTACTAGGGGTTTCGTGTACTAAAAATGAGTACAACGCTAAGGGTGTGGGAAAAATTAGTTGACTTAACTAGCCAAGTAATATGACTTAAATGGTCAAGTAATTATGATACTGGTTTAACACAAGGGTAATCCTAATGCCTCTTATCATGTAGTAAATCCTACTACACGAATGTAGTCTCACTAGCGGTCTCGGGATGCATCACTAACGCAAGTTCTAGAATCTAAATGCTACCGGTACACTCATAAGCACTAATAGTAAATGCTTTTCCTATCAAATCTAAAGGCGAACCACACATATTTGGGTGGAAAATTTTTCTGAATATACGGTTATATGCTAGGCATACAATCTCCTATCCATGAGACGCTTGCTATGGCTAAAGTTTCACTCCTAAATGTTGTAAAAAAATTTAAATTTGGCGCTAAAATTGCACTAACAAGTATTTCTCGTAGTTTTATTACACATCTACCATCAAACAAAACAAACTCAAGCGAAAGTGCATATGTAAGTTATCATCTTTTTACCCTCCCCTTACACTTAGGATGAACATTGTCCCCAATGTTCAAGTAAAGAATGTAAAAGTGAAAAAGTAAAGAGAATGAAATCAAATACTCCCCTGATTCGCTCGGTATGGATAATGAGGTGGCCAGGTTAAATCTTCCTCCAAGAAAATGAACAATCAAAGCTTCCCTTCCAGAATATAAATCATCTTCTTGTCATACATAACCTGTAAAACCTGATAAAATAGACAAGACAACCTCGCGTAAAATCGGCGGCATCCTATATAAGTTACTAAATCCTAGAAAACAAGATAAGATATAATGCTTGTGGAATGAAGTTTGCAGATCTCCTGGAGATTATAAAACTTAATAATTCACAAAACTATAAAACTCTGTTAGAAAAACAAAACTGGTAAAATTTCCAAATTTTTACACTTGACGCCGTCAAACTCTTGACGCCGTCAGAAGTGACCTGCAGAAATTCTTATGTTAAGTTTCCGGAAAATTTCTGGAAAAACTTGGTCCTACTTCTTGGAAAATCCTGCAAAACTTCATTATGACTCAATACAAGCATTTGACTCTAACAAATACGAATATACATGTTCATTTAATATTGTGGAGAATCATGATCGGTTTGTTTCTTGAAAACATATTTGGGGTTTCCCCTTACACTTATCTTTTGCAAAAATACCTTTAGGTGGAGTTAAGACTAGGCCAAAACAACAAAGTAAAGTATTTCCACTATTTAGTTTAGAAACATGATCTACCAACAATAAAAATTAAGCATGCATACGGAAGCAAATAACAAACAAACAAACAAAATCACACAAAACATGGGTTGCCTCCCAAGAAGCGCTTTTCTTTATTTACGAGTCTTGTAGCTAGACTCAAGGTCATGGGTTAACGTGTATCGCTTATGCTCACATAACCAAGTGTGAGCCATTTAATAGTCGCCTCATCTTTCTTATATTCGTCTCCTAGCTCTAAGCATCCGCGATAGTATCTTTTATTCTTTTCATGCGTGTACTTAAGTCCTTTTCTCTTATCATTCTCACTTAACATTTCCATGGGCGGATACCTACTACACTTTTCCATGGAAAAATCTTTGAACCTAGGGTGTGTGCGGGGCATTTGATAGACAAAATCTTCATCCCCATCCGAGAATGTAATTAGCCCTTCTATGAGTTTTTCATCGAGGTTGGTCAACCATTTGAAGGGTTTTCCAAACACAACTTGGGTCAACTTATTATCAATAAACTCTCCTAGATTCTCCATAACCATGAACTTAACAAGATAAACCAAGCTTCCTACAAACACATGCAATGGTATTGCCTTAGCAATAATGTTTTCTCCTTTGTATTCTAACTCATCTACCATGATTTTATTGTATTCATTACGTGAGATTATGTTCATTGGAAGAGATGAGTTGAGATAGGCGTTAAAGCTCTTAAATCCGATCTTACAAGGGAATTGCATGTTAAATGAACTATCACACTCAATCCTAGTTCTAGGGTCAACATATCTAAGAGGGTTTATTTCTTCTTCCATCCTATTCTCATTAATCACATCACCATCATCAAGATCCTCATCGGAGTCTGAATAGTAGAAAGGACTAGCCCTACGGTCATCATCATGATCAGACTCTTCTAACTCAGAATTATTGTCAAAGTGGTGGTTGGGTGAGAGGTTAGGTGGGTTCTCATTTTCTACTAAAGGAAGTGGGGCGAGCATTTGGAAGATCCTACGACGAAAAACACGAATAACAGGAATCAACCGATCAATGTTATTGTGATCCATCGAAATATTTTACGAACAAAGGCACAAAGAAATAAGATAGACTAAAGAGAACCTAAAAATAAAAATAAAATCTTACTAGAAAGGAATCTAGCAAGTAGACATAATAAAAAGAAATTCTAACCTAGACAATAACTATTCCCCGGGCTGCGGCGCCAAAAACTTGATACGTGGGAATCGCACCAGGCTTTACCTCTCAAGGGATCTTGAGAAGCTTACAACCCCCACCAGGCAGTGTACCTGATCGTTGTAGTATAGTATAGTGACAAGTACCGGGGGATTGATCGTTCAGCTTAGGAATAGTGTCGCTAGGATTAGAAAACCTAAATACTAGTTCTAAAGGTGAGGGATGATTATTTTTGTATTTTATATTTTTTAGAAAGCAAGTAAAAATCTCGGGTTTGAAGGATTTGGGCGGAATTAGTTGCTAATCAACTAACCCAATACTAAAGATGCAATCAAAATAAAATACTAGAAATGAAAATAAGCTAAACTATACTAAAGTTGTGAGCAATAAGTGGAGAAAGTGTGTTTACTTAGATTTCACTACTCCCTAGACATCTTTTACACATTAATTACTTGTTATAATTGCATGGATGACGGATCGTATTCCTTAATACCATTCATGGGGTGGCACACTTAACTCCCTAATTCTATGAGCTCTTATCTCCTCCTATACCATGCCCAGCACAACCATAGGGATTATAAACAGTGGTTCATGCATTAAATACAACCAATAAAGACCTAGTGCGCGTCGGTTCATGTTTCTTAAGACGTTCAAGCATGTTACCAATTGGAGATCTGCCAGTTTTCTTAAGCCTAACATATAAATCATTCATCCATGACAAGTATAAACAAGTAATCAACACATAATTAACATCTAGGTTTCATTAGATCCAAGCAAACACAAGATAGATCTAGCCTAGCATGATGGAATTAAGACAAGAACAAGATATAGACAACCAACACATAGACATATTGATTGAATTAAAAGAACACTTATCTCAATTACACATGAAAGGTATCAAGGGCTTGGAACCCTTGAAAAACCTGTAAAATTCGCACCAAGTTCGTACTTAGGGTTTCTCCAAAATTCTCTCCTTTTAATGTGAAAATTAGAAAACTATATATAGGAAAAGGGGTCTGACGGCGTCAAGAATAAACTTGTGACGCCGTCACCTTGCCGCCAAAACTCTTCTCGGACTGCCTTGATCTACATTTGACGCCGTCATGTGATAATCATTTTCAGGCCGTCATGACTTTTACTCTTGACGCCCTACTTCGTGACGCCGTCAATTCTGTACTGGACCGTCATGGAATTTTGCTCTTGACGCCGTCAGGATGTTACTCTTGACGCCGTCACCTACTGTTCCCAGCATGGAAAATTAAGACTTTGGCGTTTTTTTCACTTTTATGCTCCAAAAACGTCCGAATTGCTTCCTTTTCCAGATTTCACTCCCAAAGTACCTAAAATCACAAAAGGAACGATTTAGGGCAATATTTGATCAAATAAATTCAATTCCGGGCTTAAATGACCCCCTAAAAGTGGATCATTTTTCGCCTCATCAGTATCTCAACACTAATATATTCATCCCCAAATAAACTTGTTTCATGATCTTGGAAATTTATACTCAATTGACTTGTACTAACGTTTGTTGGGTTGTCTACCCTATAATAATATTGGGCACAATCTTCTATGGCATCCCATGCTTCTTCAGCACTTAATTCCCTAAAGTCCCCATTGGCAAAATCCTCAATGCGCATTTGGTCATATTGGCCAACACGATAGTAAAAGGTTCGGGTTAGGGATGCTAAAGTGAAACTATGATGAGGGAATTTTCGGAGTAAATTTCTAAAACGAGTCCATGCATCATATATGGGTTCATCTCGATATTGTTTGAAATTCGAGATGTCAATAGGGTAGAATGGCCTTTGTGGTTGGTGGTATGGTGGATTCGCGTACTCCATAATGGTGAACGGAAGAGTCAATGGAAATTACGAACAAACACACAAAGAAAAAGATAGACTAAAGAAATCCTAAAAAAAAAAATAAAATCTTACTAGAAAGGAATCTAGCAAGTAGACCTAATAAAAAGAGATTCTAACCTAGACAATAACTATTCCCCGGCAACGGCGCCAAAAACTTGATACGTGGGGATCGCACCAGGCTTTACCTCTCAAGGGATCTTGAGAAGCTTACAACCCCCACCAGGCAGTGTACCTGATCGTTGTAGTATAGTATAGTGACAAGTACCGGGGGATTGATCGTTCAGCTAGGAATAGTGTCGCTAGGATTAGAAAACCTAAATACTAGTTCTAAAGGTGAGGGATGATTCTTTTTTGTATTCTTATATTTTTTAGAAAGCAAGTAAAAATCTCGGGTTTTGGGAGAGTGGGCGGAATTAGTTGCCAGTCAACTAACCCAATACTAAAGATGCGATCAAAATAAAATACTAGAAATGAAAATAAACTAAATTATACTAAAGTTGTGAGCAATAAGTGGAGAAAATGTGTTTACTTAGATTTCACTACTCCCTAGATATCTTTTACACGTTAATTACTTGTTATAGTTGCGTGGATGACGGATTGTATTCCTTAATACCATTCATGGGGTGGCGCACTTAACTCCCCAATCCTATGAGCTCTTATCTCCTCCTATGCCATGCCCAGCACAACCATAGGGATTGTAAACAGTGGCTCATGCATTAAATACAACCAATAAAACCTAGTGCACATCAGTTCATGTTTCCTAAGACGTTCAAGCATGTTACCATTTGGAGATCTGCCAGTTTTCTTAAGCCTAACATCGAATTCATTCATCCAATACAATTATAAACAAGTAATCAACACATAATTAACATCTAGGTTTCATTAGATCCAAGCAAACACAAGATAGATCTAGCCTAGCATGATGGAATTAAGACAAGAACAAGATATAGACAACCAACACATAGACATATTGATTGAATTAAAAGAATACTTATCTCAATTACACATGAAAGGTATCAAGGGCTTAGAACCCTTGAAAAACCTGTAAAATTCGCACCAAGTTCGTACTTAGGGTTTCTCCAAAACTTCTCTTTTTTTAATGTGAAAATTAGAAAACTATATATAGGAAATAGGGTCTGACGGCGTCAAGACAAATCTTGTGACGCCGTCATCTCGCCGCCAAAATACTTCTTGGACTGCCTTTATCTACTTTTGACGCCGTCATGTGTTATGCATTTCCAGGCCATCATGAATTTTACTCTTGACGCCCTACTTCGTGACGCCGTCAATTCTGTACTGGGTCGTCATGGAAATTACTCTTGACGCCGTCAGAAATTCCTTCTTGACGCCGTCACCTACTGTTCCCAGCAAGGAAAATTAAGACTTTGGCGTTTTCTTCACTTTTATGCTTAAAAAATGTCCGAATTGCTTCCTTTTCCAGATTTCACTCCCAAAGTACCTAAAATCACAAAAGGAACGATTTAGGGCAACATTTGATCAAATAAATTCAATTCCGGGCTTAAATGACCCCTAAAAGTGGTTCATTTTTCGCCTCATCAGAGGTTTCCAAACAAGCTCACGTAATGGGCTCGTGGACCTTGAAGAAAGAGTGCGTATGCACTAGAGATAAAAACCAATCAAAACAAAATCGAGGCAAATCCACAATGAACTTAAACCAATAATTACAAGCAAGTGGCTTCTTTAAGAAAGGTACACCACTCACAGGGATACAAAGGCAAGTTTTAAATCTTAGGTTTGGGAACTTATTATGTTCACACCCCTAATTGGTAGGTGTTCTGTCTTGGTTTGCGACGGTTGGTTTTTATGTTTTTATTATTATTCACAAGAAAATACGGATGTTTTTGTGTTTTGTGTATGGGTGAAAAACTTTTGGACAATATTTTTGGTATCGTCTCGTAATCTAAAATCGTTTCTCTTTAAGAATCACCTTAAAATAAAACCGATTCAGAAAACGTTACGATCTGTTTTGTTGTTTTTGATTTTTTTGGTGTTTTAACACTTTAGGAAAAGTGTTAATGACTTTTTTATGTTTTGATTTCAAAATTTACAAAAGTGGTGGTATTTGTACAGTGATGATGGTGAGATAACACTAATCTCAAAAGACGCTGCAGAAACGCGCACACCTCCCCGGCAGCGGCGCCAAAAATTGATTTGCCCTAAACCGTCAACTTATATTGACCAAAGAATGGTCAACAAAGTCAAATAGCCTAGAGTCAATCTCCGGGTAATATAAGGTATCACCAGGTCGTTAAGTCCCGACAAGGTGTGAATTGTATCTGAGCATGCTTTGTGATCGGGTGATTATTCACAGGAAAGGGTTGTTATGAGAATTATTTGGAATTTATTAAACAAAATAGCTTAGGAAAGCTATGTGATTGATTACGGGAATTAAGATTAAGAAGATGTGATCTAAAACCTAAAAACGTACGTTTTAATCAAAAACTTACACTGAAAAACGTGAAAGAAAGTACAACTGATGAACAGAAAAGGCTATGAGTGTGAAATTTGTATTTTTACAATCCTAATAAATAAATAAAATTTTAAAAAAAGAAAAATTATTTTTACACTATTTAATTATTTATTATTAATTAATCACTAATTATCTATTTATTAACTAATTATATTAATTTAAATTATTACAAATTACTAAAAAGACTTAGATAATTAAGAAGATTTTTATAAATCTAATTAACCATCACAGGAATCCTAAAAATTATAAAAAATTGATTTTATGTATTTTTAAACTAATTTACTAATTATTATTCTAATTATTTATTAATTACCAATTTAACTAATTTATTATAAAAAATAGAAAATGAACAGTAAAAATTCTAGAAAAATTTATAAAAATGTTTTAACTTATATAAAAGCGAGAAAAATTATAAAAACTAGGTGTTACTTTATAAAATCTAATTATGCTATTTAATTATTTAATATTAATTAATAATTAATTAAACTAAAATTAATTCTAAAAACCATTAAAAGAGAAAAGAAAAATCTGGAAAAATTTATAAAATTACTTTAATATAAAAGAGATTTAATAAAAATATAAAAATGCTAAAGTGCTTATAAATAAGTTAAAAAGATAATTTCTATTAAATAGAAGCTATCACTAAAATTAAAATTGGTTTTTTGTGTTTTTTCTTTTTCCAAACTATTAATACACTAAAAACTAAAAACTTTTACAAAGACACTTTCGCTGAAACTTAGGAAATAAGCATTTGAGTGCTTATTAGCTTAAGTAGTTGACTTTCTTTGACTGAGGAAGGAAATAAGCACAAATGGGCTTATGTGGGGTCCACAGTGGTTAATTTTGATTTCACTGAGTTACTTGAACAATTTTGAGCAAGATTCAACCAATTAAGCTGGCTGAATAAGCCAAAAGACCACAATAAGCGCTTGCTTATTTGGTTTCTGAGACAGAAAATGGGGCAACCTTTGGAAGGGGTTTCAAGTGGGGTCCACAGGGTCTAAAGTCAAACTAGTGGTCAAAACCTGAAGCCCACCAGGAGGGGGGTTGAATGAACCCAAAATGGGTCAGTGGGACCCACTGAGGTGGCCACAATGAGCCACCAAAGTAGTGGTGGTGACTGGTGGTCTGATGCACAGGGCAGGGCCTTGCCCTGCAGGTAACTTTGAGGGGCAATTTGGTCCACAAGAAAAATTCACAAAAATACAACAATTATGGAAATCTCAAGTTTAGCTGATAGATTATGTACCAACAAGTTTCAAAGTCTAAAATCAAACACAAAAATCAGGACAATTCATGCCATATTTGATATTTCTGCACAATGCAACTTTTGACTTTTTAAGAAAATGAGTTATGTTGACTATTATGAACTTTAATCTCAATTTAATGACTGAAAATACAATGATAAGCTTAGATAAGGTTAAACTAATGCAAATCAACAACTTTTAACCCAACATAAACACCTTTTGAAGTCCAAATCCCACACAGTTAACTGTGTGGGTGAGTTTTTTGTGATGTTGACAATTTGATGTAGGAGGCCCAATTTCTGTTACCTAACTAACTTCTAATGACCTAAAATGAGTTGATGAAGCAATTAACAACAACCAAGAACCCTCTGAGCCTCTTAAAAAGCTTATGCCAAACACCCCAAATCCAACTGACTTTTGAAGATTTTTGAAACAAAATGAGATTCAAACCTAAAAAACCACTACCTACTGACTTGTTATGTTCTAATAAGTTATTATAAACTAAAAAACACAGGTATAAACTACAAACACTTAGAATTACTAATAAGACTAAAATGACAGTAAAGTAGGTAAGTTGAGCAACAAGCAAATCCAAGAAACAACTACCCAATTTTAAGCAATAGATAGACTAAGCAATACCAAATAAGCCTAGAAACACAGAAAAGTAAGCTAATAAGCAAGCTACAGTGATTATGCAAAAATTGAGTAAATTGCTTACAAAGTGTTTTCCTGTCAAACCCAATGAACCATGAACTATGTACCACTCCTATTGGTTTCCACAAACCACTAATACCCACAGCAATCCAAAATCAACCATACTCCAAGCTTCTTCAACCTTTATCCATATTTATTTTATTTTATTTTTATTTTTCTGAATTTTTGCTATTTTTCTAGAAACTTGAGCTTGATTAACACAGAAGCTTATACAGCTTCTAAAAACTTGTTATTTAAGCTTATGAAACTAAATTAAAACTTTAAAACACTTGATGAAATGTAAACAACACACTTGAAATTCAAACTTAAAACTTGAAAATTGAAATTGATATTAAACTTAAAACTTTGAATTGCATTGACTGAAAATAGAGTACAAATGATAAAAGAAAGATTACAAAACTAAATTACATACTACACACTAAAAAAAAGGCTCATATGAGCTTACATATATATAACGAGATACAAATGCTCACATCTTCTCCCACATGGCTTCTTTTTGAATTTTTTATGTCCCAGTGGTGTTTGTGTTGACCCTTGACCATATCCTCACCATCAATTCCAGCATAGATTCATCCTAGCCTTTGATTAGGATTTTGGCGCCAAAAACTAAACGGGGCAATACCAGTGGGACGGGTGAGAAACATTTATTGTGGTGGTGGGGGTTGGTTAGGTTGGTGAGGGATATTTATTGTGTGTGGGGGGGGGGGTATAGGTGAAAAAGGTGAGGAGGAGGGGGGACATGGAGCCCTGGTTTTGCGTTGGGTGTTGGGAAGAAGACGGGTCAAAGGGAGGGTTGACCCCTTTGACCGTTTGACCCTGGCTTTAATATAAAAAGGGAAGTGGGCCTGATGGGAGATGGGCTGGGGATGGTTTTGGGCTTGGGGTGGTTTTGGGTTGGATTTGGTTGTGTTTTGATAATAATAAAAAGGGGTCCGTTTGGTTAAGTGTGTCACAAGGACCAATTTTGTAATTTACCAAACATGAGGGACTGAAGTTGATCATTCTCTAAAGCTCTCATAAGGACCAATAATGCCAATTACCATAATTCCAAGAACCAATTTTGCATTTTTTTCACTTTTTCAAAATTCCCAAGGACTTAATTTGCCATTTTTAAAATCTCAGGGACCAAACATGTAATTTTGGAAAACTTATGACCCAAGTATAATATTTTGTGATATTTGACTTTCAAAAGCTTGGGTTGACTTTTCCTTTCAAAATAAATGCATAGGGACTATTTTTGACAAGTTTTGAAACTTGGGAGACTGAAACTGCCAATATTGCAAACTTTGTACGTTTTTCATTTGTTTTTGCTCATTTTGCATTTAAAACACATAAAACACAATCCCTGGGATAATTTAAGTATTTTGATAACTTTTTTATTGTTTTTGTATGTTTTGGCAGTTTAAATACGACAAAAATGATGAAAGTTTGAGCACTCATCATAGGATGATTTATAATCTCCTTATTTAAATGGATTGGGACGCCTTTTCATCTAAATAAAGAAGTTATACCATAAGTTTATAATTCCTTACTTGCATAGATTGGGACGCCTTTTTATGTAAATGAAGAATTATAAATAAGTGGGCTTATGTGTAGCCGATATGACATGAGTACGGATAGTGAATCGAGAAAGTGGAAATTAAAACCGGTTTACGTCATGAGAAAATATTGATATGAATATAATTTATAGCGGCATTAAGGTAATGTGTGAAACCTTAAGATAGACGCCTAAAATGAGTTTGTGCTTAAGTTGGTAAGATAATGGGTAAGCAATTCCAAAGATTTAATAAGAAAGGTTGCTTAAGTGCTGCGTGAGAAAGATTTTGAAGTGCCGTTTATATGGTACAATACTACTATGTATAAATTTTGAGATAAGTAACCGGTTTTTGAATTGGATACGTGTTGGTATTTGAGTAGAATGCGAAATTGACCGGTATATGACTTTATGTCATGTTAGTGCATTGGTGAATGAGGTGGAAATAGTGTTGAAGTTTGACTAATATAAAGTCAAAATAGTGAATTTTCCATATGACAAGTCGTCATTTGTTGGAACTTTTAGATAAGTTTATAATGTGAAGTGTTGTTTATTGTAGAGAATTAAATAAAATGAAAGATTTCCAAACTATGATGTGATACTAATGGCACAATAACATTAGAAATACTTGAAATTTTATGAAATTATGTAATTAAAATGAGTTGTTAGCAATTCGACTATGACTTAGTTGAATTGAGATTTCTACGTTGGGTGATATGTAGAAATTAACTTGATAGTAAATGGGCATATAGCTATGATATGGGCCTAAGACATAAAAAAAAATTATGTATAGATGCAAATGTTAAGCGGAAAAGATTTCGAGGACGAAATCTAAATAAGGGGGATAGATTTGTTACACCCCAAAACCGGGTTTTTAAGTATTAAATAATGATAAAGTGACTTGAAATAGTTTGACTAAAAATTTATATGTCTGAAGCTCTAATGTGGTTGGTTAGTCAAATTGTGGTTAATTAAAAGTCAAACCCGTTAGTCATACTATAAGTCAAGATATTATGTAAATGGTTTTAGAAAGTATTATGTGGCCAAAATAGGAAGAAAAGAATTTGAGGGACCTAAGTTGATAGAATCCCAAACTGGTACTAGAACCAACTTGTTCTAGTCTGCAGGGACTATTCTTGCCAAAACCTCAAACTGGCACTAGAACCAACTTGTTCTAGTACCAGGACTAAATTCTTATAGCAATTGAGGGACCAAAAGTGCCAAATGGTGATATAACTTTGGTATGAAGTAATCTTGGTCTAGAAATCTCCAGGTTCTTTGGGATATTTCAGTATTATCAAAGGTGTGTGAGTGTGTTCGGTTCAGAGAAAAAGGAGGGAAACAAGGTTCTTATAAAAAAACCAATTTTATGAAGAATTAGTGCTCCAATCAAGAGATAAGCTTGTATTGATCATTACTACAAGTAAGTAACTTATCTATTGTGCTTAATTAGTGAATTGAGAGGTTAGGTTTTATGAACCCTAATTTGGAGAATTGGGTAAAAGATGATTTTAAGCTAATTAATAAGGTTATAATAATTACAAGACAAGTTTTGTGGTTTTAAAGTTAATAATTTTATGGGTTAATTATCATATGATCAATATACGATTATATGATAATTAGAAGTGTTAAAAGGTGAGCTATGGTTGTATTAACTATTGTTATAGTAGTTTGACTAAGTGTTTACGTTGATATGATTTTGACCTAGATTGCAAAGTGAAAAGGATGATGATGATGTTAATGATAGCTTAGCTTGGATTCAAGGTAAGTAAAATGGTTATGACATGAGATTATATTGATTTATTCATATATGTGTTATGTGGAAGATGATAGTGAAGGTTTATGAAGCATTTGGTTTAGTATGCTTGGATTAAGAATAGTTTAAGGCTAGTTTGGCAAGACTAGCCAAAGTTTTGGTTAAGTCCATTGTGACTTATGTAAGGTATGTAAGAATTATGTTTGATTGACGTTATGTGCATTTAGTGTGATGTGCAAGTATTGATGAAAGTAGTCTTATGGACTAATGTGTTGTGAATGATGCTTATGTGATTAATGATGTATAATATCATGTGATTATCCTTTTTACTTACTAAGCGTAATGCTTACGGTTTAGTTGCATAACCGTTTTGTAGGTACTTTTGTAAAAGAAGGCAAAGTCGTGGTAAAGACATAGGTATTGGGTACGGGTTGAAAGTGGTAAGATATGAGTAATTATGATGCTCGAAGTAATGTTGAACCCCCAAGCTTTGTAAATGGTTTGTAAAAGTTGCTTTGTAGTGTCAAAGTTCAGTTTTAAGTATGTATATGAGCTATGCTCAAGTTGTGTTCAAGTTGTATTGAAAATGGGTCAAAAAGGGGTGCTTGGCAAAACACCCCTAGCTTTGTAAAGTCTATGATCATGGATCGTTTAGACAACAAATGATTATCAAAATGATGTAATATGTTGAGTTTATTATTTCTAGGAAGTTTCGTTAATTGTCGAGTTATAGAAGTTGTTTTTCCGGAAAATGGGTCAAAAGTGCATAAAAGGAATATGCAGAAAAAGGGGTGTTTGGGACAGCAAGTGGTGCAGAAAATGGGTCATGTTAGAAAAATCATATCTTTTAATCCGTGAGTCATTAGAGGTCGTACCACCCGTCGTTTCGAAGGTAATTGAGTTTAGTATCATTTAAAAATGGCCTCAAGGTCTGAGTCTTTGTATATTTTTGTTAATGGTTAAAAGAGTAACAGTAGGTCAGTTTTGATACGTCGTTTCCATGCAAAAAAGTTTTAAATTTTTGGTCAAAACGGAAAAGGGGCATTTCAAAACCAACCTATTTTTCCTCATTCTGCTTATGTTATTTCATACATCAAGACAAGACAAGAATAATTTGCCAACAAGACATGAATTAACTTTTGACATTATATTGAAAAGTTTATCTGAACGTACAAATGTGTTTTGAGCAATGATCATTATCAGTATTGTCAACTACCGAAATCAAAATGAAAGATAAACAATGCTTCTAAAACTTTAGCTAAATAGTATTAATTGTAAAACTTAACTAGGATCAGAGTTTCGTGGGATTGCTAAGGTATTTAGTTTCAACCGAGAGGTCCCATGATCGAATCTTGGCCATTAGCAATCCCAAGAGCTCATTCTTTTATTTCATTTTACTATCAGAATACCAATTATTTTTATATCCTACTTATTTACATCGTTGCAGGGATTAAAGATATAGGGAGGGCCCCTTATTTTTGTTATTGCTTAAAATCATGTTAAAAACATGCACTGGTAAGGCGAACCGCATAAAAAAGGCAGCATATCCAATTAGTTTACTTTTTTTTAATGGTTATACTTGTGGTTAACGTCAAGGATCGCCAGAGGTGCGTGGTTGTTAACATATTGTTTGTCTAGAGTTTATTGATATAAACGCATCGGTTCTAAAATAAATCTCGGGTCATGATGGTTCGTAGAACCAACATTTTGGTGAAAAGAGAATGTTCTGAGTACCATCTCCCATGCGCACGGATAAATCCCCAACTTTTTGGTTTTGTAAGTAATCATTATTATAGCATAAAACTAACCATCCTCCCAGTTATCAATTACTTGGGAGGTTCTTTGATCTTTTTGCTAATATAGATGAAAGAGGGATTTTAAATGATTTTTTGGTATTTTGGTTACACCTAGGGCAATCAAAAACTTGTGATAGTCTAGATTGGTCAAGGATGGTGTACAATAAGTTTGTGTTCCAATGATTCCAGATATTGATGTGGATGCTGGAGTATTACGGTCAAGCAAGCTCTGATTTAAAAAAAAATGGAGATGCAAATAGTTATGTGATGTTTTAGCGTGAGTTATGTATGCCTAGCATCATGATAGCCTCGCTTGTTTCAAGCGTTAGCAAATGTGTTCTAGTGTGTAACAGAAAGTAGATGACTGAGCCTTTGCATCTGTTTGAGCCTAATATTTGAGTTTGGTTTATCCATATCCGTTTTAGCCTATGTTTTGGCATATATTGAAAACATGTGGTGCATTCATGTTTTAGCATCACACACTTGTGAGTTGTGATGTTTTAGCATAAAAGCAAGTTCTATACATGGAGTTTTTTGAGTGAGCTGTCTGAGCAAAACCATGGTTTTACCAAGCATTTGTTGGTAATTGTAATGCGTCTCCCTGTGAGATGATAGCGGGATCGAATAACAAAGAAGATAAGCTTCAAGGACATTGTGTAGGCAAAGGTTCACCAAGTCAACAAAAATGTAAAAGGGCTTACATGTCTGGTATTGCTTTTATTAAAACTGCTTATGTGACATAAGAGATAAGCATATAACAATATGAGAGCTTTTGAGTGCTTATTTGCTCTAAAATAACTTAATAAGTGGGTAGTTCTAGTGACGACCAAAATGGCAACCTTTGGTTGAGAATTAATCAGTCGAATCGACAAAAAAGTGACAGCAGTAACCATATAACCATAGATTCACTCTTCTTTTGCACACTAAACAAACTAATTATGGAATTAAACACTTAACTAGAAGATGTAACCATGAGGTATTTACTCCACACACATAATTCGTCTTAACAAAAGGAAAAATTGAATTCTAATAACATATATCCCACCAAAGTTAATTCATAATGTACACGTACCAAGCAACAAACTGCATATTTTGGAATGTCCGCTCCACACATAATGTACTCTAACGGGAAGTTTTGAAAAAATAAACACACTGTTGATTAATTTGGTGATAATACTAGGAAAACATTTGAAATACATAGCTTTTAGATACTAATTTCATCTCCCAATAAATACATATCTTCTCTTGTTTCGCTTTAAAATCATATGCTCCCCTGCATCAGCAATTGCATTGAACCACTTGAATCTTCTTGTTGACAACATGAGATATCCCATCACTAATCCAAGGAGGGTACCACATCCATATCCCAAGGTCACTACTTCCCATGTAAATCCACTTTTATCCTCATGATTTTCATGTGCTTCAAGTTGTGGTTTGCGTGTTTGCCTGTTGCATTTCTTGGGCATTGGGAACCCACATAGTCCCAAATTTCCTGCAAAAGAGCTCTCATCAAATGTGTTAAACTGTCTTCCTTCTGGTATACGCCCCACGAGACGATTTTGTGAGAGATTTAAGACTGAGAGACCTTTGATGCCTGTAAGACTGTGAGGAATTTGTCCTGTGAGTTGGTTCCAAGATAGGTCCAATGATTCAACTTCTGATAGTTTACCAATAGAATCTGGGATTTGACCATTGAGGCTGTTGTGAGATAAGTTGAGCACTTTCAAAGAACTAAGTCGTCCGATAATATCCGGAATCTCCCTTTCGAAATTATTCTTTGATAGATCAAGAATCGTGTAATCAACCCAAAGTTGAGCAAAATATTGATCCACCCCTTTCACCACAACAAAAAATGAGTAAAACCTAGAACCTATGAGCAAATATTTTGGTTTTGTGTTGTTTTTTACCACATTCTTTAAGGCTTTAGAGTCCTGAAAATATCTTACAGGAAGTTGGCCAAAAAACCCATTATGAGATAAGTCAAGAACTCGCAGACTTGGAAAAGAGAATTTCATTGTTGAAGACGTTTGAATGATACTGCGCATCTTGTTTGATTTAAGGACAAGAACCTCCAGATTTGGAAGTTCTCCCAACCATTCAGGAAATGTACCATTTAATTGGTTGTTTCCCAAATCAACTACTCTCAAGGATTGACATTTTGAAAAGGAACTTGGCACTTCTCCTTCTAATTGATTTCCATTCAATATAATCCCCTGTAAGTATCTACAACCCTTGTGTATATTTGGAATGGCTCCCTGAAAATGATTGTTCGACAAATCCATCATTACAAGTAAGGACGAGATATTTCCCACACATTGTGGAATCAATCCACCAAAGCTATTATTGGACATGTCCAAAGAAATAAGACGGCTCATGTTGCAGATTGATGGAGGGAATGGTCCCTGAATCAAGTTTGACTGTAGAAATAGATGTTCTAATCTATACCATTGAATTTGAGGCAAGCCTGTTATGAAGTTATGTGATAGATTTAAATGATACATAGCATTACGTCCTACCTCCCCTACCCAGTGAGGAATTTGGCCTTTAATTTCGTTGCTAGCTAGATTTAATGCTACAAGATTTTGCATAAGTCTTAATGACTCCGGAAACGTCTTTAGCTTGCAAAAGGCCAACTTTAGAATTAAAAAACCAGGGTTGACATAATGATTGGCATTCTTAGTTGTAACAGAGAAACCGTTGTATGAGAGATCGAGATATTCAAGGTCTGTGAGGCTTGAAAACAGTTTATCCAACTCCAATGCACCACTAAAATCATTTAATGAAAGGTCCAAGTAAGTGAGGTTGGGGAGTTTTCGAAATATGTGCACATCAATATGGCCAGCTAACTGATTTTGATTCAGGCGTAACACTTTTAATGATGGAAGATCAAACAAATCAAACGGTACATCCCCGCTGAACTTGTTACCATTTAGACGGATAGTTTGTACATAGGGAAGAGTAAACAACCTAGATGGCAATGGACCAGTGAGATTGTTCTCTGACAGGTCCAGTTGTTCTAAATATTGAAGATTGAAGATGTTATCAGGTAAAGTCCCTTGCAAATTAGTACGTCTGAGGTCAAGTGATTTTAAAGAAGAAGCATTAAGATAAGTTGGTAAGACCGAACCTATATTAACTTGGTAAAGCGAAATGTCTCTCAAAAGGGTAGAGTTTTTTAGGAGATTTTCAAACACATGAGGCAGAATACGCAAATTATCAATCCCATTCCTAGAGAGATCAAGAAAAACCATTTTAGGAAGAAGTGAGATTTCCAAAGGGATATTGCCCGTGAAACTGTTATAAGACAAGTCGAGCTGTTCCAAAGAATGAAGATTGAAAATATAATGAGGTAATTCTCCTTGCAATCCAGTATGCGAAAGATTTAGAAATTTCATAGAAGAAGATATATTAAGACTAGAAGGTAAGACCGAAGAGATATTAACATTTATAAGCGAAAGTTCTTCCAAATTAGTAGAATTTCTTAGTAGATTATTCAGAACATCAGATTCAAGCGTAAGTGGATTCAAAGACATATCAAGAGAAACCAATTTATGAAGGAGTGTGATGTTCCTTGGGACTTGGCCAGAAAACACACAAAAAGAGATGTTAAAATGTGTGAGACTATTTGAAAACCTTCCAATTTCATGTGGAAGTTGGGAACCGGTAAAAAAATTGTAAGCTAGGTTGAGTTTTTGGAGGCGAGGAAGGTTGAAGAGGGAAGTGTTTGGATGGATGATACCTTGTAGCATACCACAGCTAACGTCGATGCCGATAACATCACCGGTGGAGAGGTCACACGTAACACCATTCCAATCACAACAATCTGTACTCGTGTTCCAGTTCGTCAGTATTGGATAATAAATTGAACCAAGCCAATCTTTACATGGGGTGAAGCCACTCATGGGAATATCGATTGTGACGTTAATAAAGAGGAGGCTCTTTTTAAACATAAGCAAAGAATTGCTCTGTTGAGCAGAGCATTTGATCTGAGTGGTAGTATTCAAAGACCAAGTGGAAGAAGCAAAACAAAAGAAAAGGAAAACTGAGTAAAGCAACTTTAAACTCATTTTCTGATTTTTTGGATGTGGATGTTTGCTTGCTATTAAACATTCACCCTTGCTACAACTATATATATGCTACTATTAGTATAGTATTATATGAAATTATTAATCAGAAAAGAATCTTACGGTGCCGCCCTCCTTCCGTTCTATTATAAGAAATTGGTTTGAAAATAGTTATTGGACTTTGTCATATGGAGGATCAAGCCTCCTACATAGGATTTTAAATGGTCATGATAAGAACTGCTCAAATTCAACCTTAAGAAAATTAAAGTTATTAGAGATGTTTGCCATTTGGGCATTTTTTGGACGAATGGCGCCGCTATTCACACCATGCTGCACCGGTTCCGTTCGTAGTTCGTCCCCTCACCGTTACAGTGGCGAACGCCTTTTTTTTTTTTTTTTTTTTTTTTTTTTTTTTGTGAGTGACCGGGGAATTTTTGGTGAGGTGTTTTGTGGGACTTACATGCACCAATAAGAGTTATTGGTGTTATTGCTACTTTGCTAGAGATGATGTTTTAGTTATTGAGTTATTATTGGTAGGATGATAAGGTAGCGCTCAGATAGGACACCAATAATGGTTATTGGTTTATTCCTTCACCTACCTCTCCTATAAAAATTGAAGTTATTTAGAGATGTTTTAATTAGGCGCAATCACCGTTACATGACCACAGTATTTGCTCACCTTGTCGTTGTTGATTTTTGTACAACAGTGGCGGCTCAGTGAGTCAAATGTAGTATTCAGTATTCCCAAGTCATAAAAGAATGTCAGCTCTTTTACATACCAGCTAGGTTGATTAAAGAAAAGATTGGGACATCTGATTATTAAAAAAAAAATCTAAACGTGGCAATCATTAATTCCCATTCTGATACCTACTTTTAAGTAAACATTTTTATTCTATTGTTTCGGCAGTCTTGAAAGTTGGTCTAGCATATACCATAATCGTTTGATATACATTGTTGGTAATCGTTTAAATATCCTAACGGCTTGTTATTCTAGCTATTGCTTGGTTGGTCCATCAATAAGTGAATAGTGAACGTAATATTTACTAAACTCGATCGTTTATATTGAAATCGCATCTTTTTGTTAATCTTTTTCTTTGTGCTGCAATTAAACACAATTGTGACCCCAGTCACTTTTAGCCCTGGTTTAGAATCGGCACAGGTGGTTGTCAACAAATGGTTAATTTGTCTAGAGTTTATTGATATAAACGCATCGGTTCTAAAATAAATCTCGGGTCATGATGGCTCGTCGAACCAACATTTTGGTGAAAAGAGAATGTTCTCAGTACCATCTCCCATGCGCACGGATAAATCCCCAACTTTTTGGTTTTGCAAGTAGTCATTATTATAGCATAAAACTAACCATCCTCCCTGTTGTCAATTACTTGGGAGGTTCTTTGGTGTTTTTGCTCATATAGATGAAAGAGGGATTTTAAATGATTTTTTGGTCTTTTGGTAACACCCAGGGCAATCTAAAACTTGTGATAGTCTAAATTGGTTAAGGATGTTGTACAATAAGTTTGTGTTTCATTGATTCCAGATATTGATGTAGATGTTGGAGTATTACCGAGTCAAGCAAGCTCTGATGTTTAAAAAATGGAGATGCAAATAAATATGTGATGTTTTAGCGTGAGTTCTGTATGCCTCGCATCATGATAGCCTCGCTTGTTTAAGCATAAGCAAATGTGTTCTAGTTGTGTGTACCAGAAGCGTCTGCATCTGTTTGAGCCTAATATTTGAGTTTGGTTTATCCGTTTTAGCCTATGCTTTGGCATTTATATTGAAAATATGAGGTGCATTCATGTTTTAGCATGACACACTTGTGAGTTGAGATGTTTTAGCATAAAAGTAAGTTCTATACATGGAGCTTTTTGTGTGAGCTATTGGGGCAAAACCATGGTTTCACCAAGCATTTGTTGGTGAATGTAATGCATCTCCTTGTGAGATGATAGTGGGATCGAATGACAAAGAAGATGAGCTTCAAGGACATTGTATAAGCAAAGGTTCACCGAGGCAACAAAAATGTAGAAGGACTTGCGTGCCTGGCATTGCTTTTATTAAAACTGCTTATGTGACATAAGAGAAGAGCATATAACAATATGAGAGCTTTTGAGTGCTTATTTGCTCTAAAATAAGTTGCTAATTCTGGTGACGATCAAAATGGTAATCTTTGGTTGAGAATCAAACTGTAGCATGGACCTTAACGTGGATTACGCTATTTCAAAGAGATAGCAATGCTAAAAGAAAACTCCAGCAGTTCATAGGAAAGAAAGATGCTAGTATGTGACATTGTCAAAAAACAAAAAAAAGATAGATCAAGTAAAACGAAAGGAACCAAATACACGTTAATCGTCGTATTTTATAAGACAAGATGTGTGATATTCTACTAGTTATTTACAAAATAACTGCTGCAGAAAACGAACATTTTGGGAAGTTTGTCCTTGTTTGGCAAAGCACGTGTTCTGTGATTGAATCACCACATCCATCATTAAGTCATTAACTGCAAAAACAATCAGATGAAGATGGTCAAAATCACATGAACAAGACTGGTAAAAGAAGTTTTAAGTAAATCACGTGTAAATCACAAAGAGAGGTGTTTGGATGGTCATTTCAAAAGTGATTTGCCATATAAAATAACATGTGTCAAAAGTTTGGCTAAGTTTTTGCTTCTACTATCAGAAGTTGCAATAATCAAATAATCAAATTTAAACGTTGGAATTTTGGCAACTTCTGATTAATTGAAAAACTAATAAATAGAATGACGAACAATAAGATTTCTTTGATTATTGTACCTTTGGAAAATCAATTTTGCTGCATCATTAAGAAATTAATCAACATTTGACCCCTATATAATGTAATCAAAGTAGAATATCTTTATCCAAATATAAGCTGAGTTGCAACTTCAA
This sequence comes from Artemisia argyi, assembly GCA_030686995.1. Classification (NCBI taxonomy): domain Eukaryota; kingdom Viridiplantae; phylum Streptophyta; class Magnoliopsida; order Asterales; family Asteraceae; genus Artemisia; species Artemisia argyi. Next base: position 99,492,310 of record CM060699.1, on the reverse strand, counting down.
TTAACAATAACCTAGTTAATAAATTTCAAAAAGCCATAATGTTTACCATAAAGCATTATACTCCGTAATATTCTTTTAATATAACAAGTGTAGCTCAAAATCAACTTGGATATGGCATGAAAGAGCACTAAACACATGCATAAGAAGACTTACCTTAACATTGCAGTCAGGGAGGGGCGCCTTGATAAACTTTTATTGAGCGGAGTAGATGATGATATGCAACCCATTTATAATTAGTGATTCGAAACGCATATTGTTGTCCCAAAGTAGATCAAATATAAGTTGCAAAGTTGAATAATGAATAAGTAAATTGTATTATGTTTGTAACCATTCAATCGATACAAGTATATACATATATATAGGTTGTGAATCGGTATGATTCAACCATCATGTCTTTTCGAAAAAGTCAACTAACATAACTAACTTTTTATAACTAACTTGTAACCGCTATAACTAACTTTCGGTTACAAAGTTTCTAACTAACATATTTGGTCCTTTGAATTTATAAGAAGCAATGGAGCGAGATTACTTGGTTCACATTCTCCTCCTTAATCTTGATCGTTGCTTCTTCCTAAATCTTGAACTCCGAGCATTTGTTTCATTGTCGTGAACTTCAATCTTGGTAGAGCCTTTGTTAGTATATCTGCTCTTTGTAGTTCTCCGCTAAAGTGTTCCACATTGATGTGCCCATTCTCTACGCATTCTCGAATGAAATGATAGCGAATGTCGATGTGTTTACTTCTTCCATGAAAAACTGGGTTCTTGACTAGTGCTATTGCTGAAACGTTATCTACCTTCAACGTTATCTTCTTTTCTTCACTTCCAGTTAATTCACTAAGTAATCTTTTTAACCATAAGGCTTGACATGCTGCTACAGTAGCCGCCATGAATTCTGATTCACATGATGATAGTGCCACTGTTGGTTGTTTCTGAGTACACCAGGTAATGGGTGACTCTCCAAAATAAAATACTATCCCAGTAATTCCTTTTCCTTGATCAGTGTTGATTCCATAACTACTATCGCTGTAACCTGTAATCTTGCAGCCGCCTTCTTTCTTGTAAATTATACCATGCTCCTTTGTCCCTTTGATATATCGGATTACTTGCTTTACCGCCTTTAGGTGATGTTTCTTCGGGTCTTGCATCCATCTGCTGAGTAGTCCGACTGAATAACTAAGATCTGGTCTTGTATGTAGTAAGTACCTGAGACTTCCAATTAAGCTTCTGTAGTAAGTTGCGTCAACTGAGTTACCATCTTCCGCCTTGACCAACTTAGTACCGGGATCCATTGGTATCTTCGTATCATTACTATCCATCATACTCGTCTCCTTCAAGAACTTGTTAATATAACCTGTTTGCTTGATTGTAATCTCTGCTCCTGTCTGTGTAACTTCTATCCCTAGGTAATAAGCTAACAATCCTAAGTCGCTCATTTCAAACTTTTCTTCCATCTGGGATTTATAAACTTCTAATTCCTTCCTTGGAGTGCCCGTGATTATCAAATCATCTACATAAACTCCAACTATAATCGTAGAAGTCTTGTTTCTCTTCGTATAAACTGCTTGTTCAAGATTACACCTCTTAAAATCTAATGACTTTAACGTTTTATCAAGCTTCACATTCCACGCTCTCGGTGCTTGTCTTAAACCATATAAAGCTTTAATAAGTTTATATACTTTTCCTGAATTTCCTGGCTGTACAAATCCTTCAGGGTGTGTAACGTAGACTTCTTCCTTTAAGTCTCCATGTAAAAATGCTGATTTTACATCCAAGTGATGAACTTGCCAACCATGATATGCTGCTAATACTAATATCAACCGTACTGTTTCTATCCTAGCAACTGGGGCAAATACTTCATCGAAGTCTATTCCTTGTTCTTGTACATATCCTTTTGCTACTAAACGTGCCTTATATCTGATGATCTTTCCTTGTACATCCCTCTTGGTTTTAAAAACCCATTTGAGTCCAATTGCCTTCTTATTTTCTGGCAATGTAGTAAGAATCCATGTGTTATTCTTATTTATTGAATTTAATTCAATTTCCATAGCCTCAATCCATTTCTTATCTACTGATGCTTCCTTATAGTTACGAGGTTCTTCTTCTGTGAAAAATAAGCTTGGTGTTTCCACTATACGTGCAGTTTCGTAGATTTCTGCTAAACCTTTCAATCCTCGTACTGGTCTATGATCATATATTTCGCCATAGCTCTCTAATGAGCTAATAGTAGCCTCTTCTTTTTCGTCCGAGTTAGGGTGGTAAGTGTATGTTGGTGGTGTAATTGGTGTAACTGGATCTGGTATTACATCTGGTTCCTGATAATGTTATCATTGATTTCTATGTTGACTGGTGTAACATTCTCATTGTCAACTCCTTCTACCACAAAACTAGCCCAAAATGTGTCTTGTGTGCTCGTATCTTCTCCATCCTTATCCCCATCCCATGGTTTCATTTCCATAAACTTAACATCCCTACTAACGTGTTTCTTTTTTGCTATTGGGTCATATAACCTACATGCTTTTGATCCTTCCTCTACTCCTAAGTAAATCATTGGTATGCTTCTGTCATCCAGCTTCTTTAAGTGAGGTGTCGTTATCTTTGCATAAGCTGTGCATCCGAATATTCTTAGGTTTTCCAAGTTTGGTTTTCTATTGTAGAGTGCCTCATATGGAGTTTTATCTATCAGGGCTCTTTTAGGTATCCTATTGAGTATGTAAATGGCATGTTTCACTGCTTCCGCCCAAAAAGTTAAGGGTAACTTCATGGCTTTCATCATACTCCTCATAGTTGATAACACTGTCCTATTTCGTCTCTCCACTACTCCATTCTGTTGTGGTGAATAAGGTGTTGTCAACTGTCGTGCTATTCCATTCTCTTTACATTAATTGGTGAATTCATTAGATGTAAATTCGCCACTTCTATCTGTTCTTAGCATCCTCACTTTCATTCTCATTTCCATTTCTATCTTCTGTCTAAATTCTTTAAAAGTACTAAGTGCTTGATCTTTCGATGTAAGAAAGTAGGCCCACATAAAACGTGTACAATTGTCTACTAACAAGAATATGAGTTTCTTGCCTGAGTGTGTTGTTGGACTAATAGGACCACAGAGGTCTCCATACACTAAGTCCAACGGGTTCTTTGATCTGAATTTAGCTTGGTTTGGAAATGGTGTTCTACTGTGCTTTCCTAATAAACATGCATCACAAATCTGTCTGGCATGATTTATTCTTGGTATTCCATCCACTAGACCCTTCCTAGTCATCTTGTTGATATCGTCAAAGTTTAGATGACCTAATCTAGCATGCCATAACCATGCTTGGTTATCTACGTTTGCTAAGAGATATATAGGTGTGTCTATTTGTAGTCTAATACTGTAAAGTCTATTTTTAGATCTTTCTACCTTCATCAACAATTTCCTGCTCTTATCATACAAAGTCAATTTATCTCCGTCCATTATGACCTTACAACCTATTTCCGTAAGTTGTCCTAGACTTAGTATGTTGCTCTTAAGGTTTGGTATATAGTATACATCCGATACTACCTTCTGTTCTTGGTTTCTACAACCTAATAATATAGAGCCTTTTCCCTTTATCTGTACATACGATCCATCTCCAAAACGTACTCGTCCTGTTACGCTCTCATCAATATCCTTAAAATGACTCCTAGTACCCGTCATGTAGTTACTTGCATCGTTATCTAAATACCATATGCTTGCATCCTTTGAAGCATATTTCCCTGGTTGAATTTGGCCGTCATTCAACAACACTTCCTCGTGTTCGGTTTCGTGCATAGTCAGTAATAGTGATGGTTCATCGTCTTCTAAGATAAGGTTTGATTGTTCCTGAGCTGTTGATTTTACTCTACAAGTACTCATAAAATGTCCAAGTTTGTTACATTTGAAACATTTAATGTTACTCAAATCCCTGTTACTTGTATTCCTATTTGGGTTTCCCTTATGATTTGAGTTTCCTACTTGTGAGTTAGTTCTGTTTTTATTATTCCGCCAGTTTCCTCGTGAATAATTTGATCTACCTCCGCGTTTATTAAAATGCTTTCCTTTTCCCGAGTGTTCGCCATGTGCGAATAGTATGTTCTCCTGGATTTCAACTTGTCCTCCCTTCCAGAGTTTTATTCGTTCCTCAAATGCCTTGAGTTTTCTAGTGATCTCATCTAGGGTAATGTCGTCTAGATCACTTGTTTGTTCTATAGATGCTACTATCTGAATGAATCTATCGGGTGTGGAGTCTAATAGTTTTCTAACTAAAAGTGATTCATCTATTGTTTTCCCTAGTTCCTTTGCCTTCGTGACATATCCGTTTAACTTGTCTGCAAATGCATCCGCCGTCTCATCTTCCTTCATCTGAAGTGAGTGAAATCCAATCATCAATGATTGTAACCGTGCTTGCTGCACTCTTTCTTCTCCAACGTGTCGTTTCTTTAATGATTCTCATAATTCCTTAGTCGTTTTACAACCCGCTACTTGTAAAATCACATCTTCGGTCAACGCTTGATATAACAAGGCCATTGTTGCCTTATCCTTCTTATCATCTAATTGCATGTTTTCCTTAGGTTCTATTGTTTCCCACAAACCATGTGCTTCTAGTATAACTTTAATTTGTATAGCCCATACCGTGTAATTTGTGTTTTTCAACTTAGGGCATTGGTATTGTGCAATAGGTTTTAAGGGTTTTAATGTGGTTGATGTGCTTGTATCGTCACCAGCCATCTTAAAAGTATTAATTATCTTCACTTTCTAGTGCGTATGGGAATTATTCTTTCTAGTATGGTATCTCTTCCACTATGGGAATATATATATATATATATATAGTTTCCGGGAATCCAAATAATACGGGATCAATAATAGTTTTCGGGATTTCCTAATAGTACAAACTAATATATCTATACTATTCTAATGTAATTGAAATCCAAAAAAAAATGTAACTTGTGACCTTGTTTATTGTGTTGAATACAAGTTGTATTCCCTTGTCTCGTTAGTAAATCGTTCGCCAACGTTTTTTATTCCCACTTAGTTCCCTTTTTGTTTCTTTTGCCTCGTTGTCTCCTTTTTCAAACCCTATTCGACTTCAATCTTCAAGCAAAACACTCGGATTCTTTTGCCTTGCCGTTGTTGTTGTTTTTTTTCGAACCAAAACTTCACAACAGTTCCTGTGACAACTGGCAAAATAGGGAGCTGTTTTTGAAACCCGCATTACATTAAAAATTATAATTTTGGAATTTTTGAAAAGTTTATTGTGACGAGATGTTTTATGAACGTTGGAATGTGAATTTGATCGTACGTTAATTATGAGAATTTGATTATTTATTTATGGTTTGGTTTGGTTCTGTCGTGATGATTTATTCTGAGATCGTTATTTTGGCACTACATTGACTCCGGCACTAGGTTAACCTAACAATTTTAATTATTTTTAAATATCGGTTCGGATATTATTATTTTTGGGACGTATCGCGAGGTTTTGATTATTTTGGAACGAGTTCGGTTTGAGAAAGTTGATTGGCTATTTAAAGTTTCGGGTTTTGGTCCGTGTATGTTACACCGGGTTACCTCACCCACCCTAATAATAAAACTATTATTATTAATATAAAAATTTTGTTTTCTTTTTTGAGGAGTAATACAAAAATCGTCCATGTGGTTTTGACCACACAACACAAACACAACACCCTCACCATTTTCACGCTCTCTCTCTCAACACTTCACCTTCATCCCCCCAAACCCTAGCCGCCATCTTTTCCGGCCACCACCGCTGTCACCACCGCTCCCCCATCAACACCGACACCACAAATCGACTCCCCACATCATTCTCTACCCGATCTACATAAACACGCGCCCTATATCTTACTTTTTCATCTCGATTTCACCACAAATTCGTCATTATTTTTCTTGGTTTTGAAGGTCCTTTCGATTTGGTCTTGGGAATCGAAGGTAGGACGAGTTTTGACTCGTATTTTGGTTAAAGTTGTGACCTAGGGTCACGAATTCGTTTTCTTTTCAGGTTTTAATGGATATAAACGCAAGATTTAAATGGGTTTTTGATGAAATGGGTTAAGAAAAGTGTTTGGTATCCGGGTTCATGATTTTTCTCGATGGGTCGAGACTTAACCGAGAGCTATTGCTCTCGGCTTAGGTTTTTGGTTGTGTTATTTTGGCCATTTGATGAATATTGGACTCTTGGTGCTCGATTGTGATGTTTGGTTGACCCATGTGGTCGTTTGGATTTTCGGCCGACACCCCAAAGGGGTTGTTTGGGTCGGTTTTGGCTCGAACTAGAGCAAGCCGAGACCTAATGGTCTCGGGTGGGACCCACGTCCTTGTTTCGAGTGTAATATTGACCCGGGTTGACTTGGTAAATCAACCCGTAAGTGGTTATGTATTCGGTTGTTATCGCTACTTGTCGGATTATTGTTGTTGTCGTGGTTGTTATTTTTGACCATTGATTACTTATTTGGACTTGTTGTGGTATATTTGGATTTATGAGATATGTTGGAGATGTGTTGTCGAGTGTGGAATTGGGGACCGATTGTGAGACGATCATTAGATGACGAAGATAGGTTAGTTGGGTGCCGTAGTCAGACCCTCATGTTGTAGCACGTGGATATGGGATTGTTTTGGACGAAATTGATTTATTTATTTTGAATTGATTATTATGTTGGACTTGAACTATGAGCCGAGAGTCATGACTCGGACATGTGACCAAATTCAATGACTCGATAAATATTTAAAAGTCAAACATTAAAAATAATACTCGTAATAATATTATTGATAATATAATCGTTTATATACGTATATAGACGTGATAAACGTGTATATATATATATATATATATATATATATATATATATATATATATATATATATATATATATATATATATATATATATATATATATATATATATATGCGTATATTAATAATAAAACGATCACGGGTAAACGTATAATAATATAACGATAATTCTTATACTATGCAAATAGTGTAATAAATGTCGGAATATTGTTATAGATAAATAACTCGAAATAATGTCGAGAACTAATAAGTCGGGTGAGTAATAAATAAAAACATAACGATTTTTATAAATTTAGAAACTTATCGAGTTATACGAGTTGTGGTTATTTAAAGTCCAAGTGGGCTTTATATTGTGACTTTTGTGTTGTCACGGATATATGACGATTAATATAAACGTTCTCTATAGCAAGTGACTTATTTAATCGACGGATTAGATCGAGTTATTTGACTATATAAAATGAGTATATTAATGGGCATTGTATCCCACGACGCCCATAAGATGTGGTATATGTTTTAGGGTAATAAATTACTATGTATCTCGTGGAATTTGGCCGATTCGACGATATATATAGGGAATTTATTGGACTACTATATATACCAAATAGAATTCTTTGTGCTATGTGCTTTAGGTTGGGTATAATCTTAGGACGATACATTACGTAAATAAATATGGGAGATTTCCAAATCGACGGATTTGATAAGCTTCGATGATTTATTTAAATAATATATTGGGCTAATATTAGACCTATAGTTGGTTTATTATTTCGTTCGTTGTGGCTTCTTGGTTTGAGTTGTGTCGACCCTTCACCCATATGGATACCAAACGTCGAATTTCAAATTAATATGAAGTTAATTCGAGAAATGGATATTTTTGGAAAGTAAAATGGAATACGTTCGGGAATGGGAATATTTGATTTTTGAGGAAATGATTTCTGAACGAGTTTGATATTGTTAGGAAGTGCCGAGTCTGTAGTTGCCGTTACGTGAGTTGCTTGAGTTTGCTTACGTCTTTCTTCTATCGATTTCTTTTGAGGATTTTCTGGACTTGAGGTGAGTCATAGCCCCACTTTTACTCTTGAACTTTGTTTTCAATACTTGGGGTGAGAAACGTGCAAATGTTTTATGTGGAATATTATCACTTTATTTATTTTAAAACTTGCTATGCTTATAGAACTAGGTAGGATTAAGCGAGGCCTAGTCCCGAACTAGGTAAGCTATTGATTTAGTTGTTGAGCGAGGCCTAGTCCCGAACTAGGTAAGCTATTGGATTGATTATAGAGTGAGGCCTAGACTTGAGCTAGGTAAGCTATTGATTGGATTGATTTGAGCCATAGCGTGCACCTATAGGGTTGATTTGATTTGGTTCATTTGATTTGGTTGGATTATTTTGGTTGGATATTTCGGTTGGATGATTGAGGCCTAGTCTAGCAAGCAAGCGTTTTGCGCATAAGTCCACTATATTGAATTATGAACTTAAACCTATGATCTCACCAGTGAAAGCTACTTTTAGCACGTTTTCTCAGGTAATTAAGTGATGCTCTATGGATGCTTGGGGTTGGAGGCTTGGCAATGGCACCGGTTATGGATCTATTTTTCTAAAACTCTGATAACTATTGTGGACCTATGTTTATTTCTCTTGGACCTTACTCTGGATAATTATTGGGATAAATGTAAACTTTAAAACCCGTTTTAGTTGTGTTTTTCTTATGTTTACTTTATCTCGTTCTTTCATTACTTTGAATGGATACCAATCCCCGTAGCACCCCGAAAGCTTGTTGAGTCTTCCGCTGTATCAAATTTCGGGGGTGTTACAGATTGGTATCAGAGCCAAGGTTATAGAGAACTAGGTAAATAAACACCTAAACTATAACTGATTTTTTTTTTATAGAAAACGATCCTCGACCATTGCCCGCCAGCCCGCCAAGCCGAAGCATCATTGTTATTATTGAGGTATTATGAGATTATTGAGATGATTGATAGATTTGGGATTCTTGAGATGATTTGAGGATTTGAGGTTTATTAATTTAGTGATATGATGGAGTTTTGAGGAATTTTATGCATTTTGAGGAATTATATGGCGATTTTGATATGGTATTTTGAGTTCGCTGTTTAGTTGTTTTGAAACACTTACACCTACCCTACGCCGTTGTCACAGACTATGGCCTCCCGTACACCCGATGTCGTTGAGGATATTCTTACTGCACCGGTATTCCCAGCACAGTTTACCATGGCTCCTGATGACCCTTACCAGGTTGCCATGCATTCAGCTACTGTGTCACCGACAGCTTCTACTTCAGCACCACCTGCTGCATCTACGCAGGGACCCTCATCTTCTCTAGGGCTCCCTGGTACATCGAGGCAGCTTACACTTCATCAGGCTTTGGCACGTGTGGCTCGACATTTTGCCCACCGAGCTACGGCACGTATGTCGGTACGCCCTACTTCACCACCTTTACAGATAGATGCTCACTCTCTTCTGTCAGAGGCGCCACCTTCATCATTGCGTCGTCGTCCTAGATCGCCTACCCCTTCACCACATGGTTCACCTGTTAGGAGACGACGATTGATGATGTACTCTTCCGATGAGGAGGAGGAGGAGTACGAGGGTGAGGATGAGGCTGATGACCCTCAGGAGGCTGAGCAGGGTGATGATGATGACCCTGAGGAGGAGGATGACCCTAAGGAGGAGGAGATGCCTGATGATGATGATTTGTTAGTGCCGCCAGCTCAGGCTGAGGAGCCTGATTCACCTATACATCCGATTGAGCCTGTTTCACCTGATCATCCATTTTTGTTTGAGTTGCCACCTCGTAGTCCCGTTGAGTCGGATGCACCTTCTGAGGTTTCTGCTAACCATGCAGAGTTAGGTGAGACTGGTAGGACGTGGGCTCAGATTACTGATCTTGGTGAGAGAGTTACACGTATGTCTGAGCGGATTGATAGGGTGACCGTTGAGTTCATTGGGGAGTTGAGGAGTGACATGGTTACGGCTGAGAGGAGAGTTACTAAGATGAGGAGAGGTTTGATGGAGGTTCACGAGCAGATTGAGAGTTTACAGCGAGGTTTTATTACAGCTCGAGAGTCCGACCGCAAGTTATGGCAAAGGAATGCCGAGCTGGAGAAGGAGGTGGCTGACCTCAAGAGAGACAGCGACACCCATAGTGTGGAGTTAGGATCATTATGGAGAGATCTTGATGGCTTGAGGCAGGAGTTGAGGAGCCTCCGCCAACAGCGTGGCTAGATGTTTGAGCTACGTTATCTTGTTGCTTTCTTAACTGAGGAGTGCTCGGTTGGAAAAGCTACTTACCCTATTTTGGTGTATTTTTGTTGATTATTCGTCTCGTTTGGAACAATTATTATCTTTTGTGTTTTTCGGTAGTTGGAACGATGTTGGATCCTTATTGTATGGTTGATGGTTATTATTATATGGTATTATGTGGTTTCTTTTGGATATTATGGAAATTGAGTTCCTATTCGCCTTATTGATGTCTTGTGGTGTACTGTTGATATTCTTTCCATGACTTGGCTTCGTTGATTTAATTCTTGTTGAGCATATGATAAGTTCTATCGGAGACTCACGAACTTGTATGATGTTTCAGATCAATGGCCCCACGACGAAACCCTGTTAGAGCTACCAGAACTGGTCCTGCAGCGACTACCCCTGGTCGTCGAGGACGCCGTCCTACTCGAAATATTGAGACCCCTACTCTTGATAACCTGGACACTACTAACCGCAACAACAGGAACCAAAATGTTGATGTTCAGGGAGATAATGATCATGTTCCACTTAATGCACCTACTGTGGATCAAGCACTGATCAACCAACTTGTGGAGCAACGAGTTGCTGAGCTACTAGCTGAGTCAAATCATTCCAACAATTCTGCTGGAACATTTCCACCTGTTCGTGCTAATGGATGTAACTACAAGGAGTTTAAGATCTGTGGACCCGTTGAGTTTGGTGGAACTGAAGGAGTGGTCTACTTGGTCAGGTGGATAGAAAAGACTGAGTCAGTGTTTAATGTCAGTGGTTGTGCGGAGAATACGAAGGTAAAGTTTGCTTCTTTTACTTTCAAGGATTAAGCTTTAACTTGGTGGAACAATTACCGTAACTCGGTTGGGAGTGATGTGGCTTATGCTATGACTTGGGAGCAATTTAAGTCTTTGCTGATTCAGACTTACTGCCCAAGGAATGAGATTAAGAAGCTGGAGATTGAGTTCTGGAACCATAAGGTGAAAGGTACCGATATGGCAACTTACAATCTCCGTTATCGAGAGTTAGCCTTACTTTGTCCCGATATGGTTAGGACTGAGACTCAAAGGATTGAGAGGTATACCGATGGGTTGCCGGTAGCTACAAGGAACGATGTGATTTCTGCTAAGCCTGCAAACATTCATGAGGCTATCACTATTGCTCAACAATTGATGGACTCGTTGGCATTGGAAGAAGCTGAGAAAGACAAGAATGGAAATAGGAAGAGGGATGATCACTCTAAGGGTAATGATCGTCGAAACAAGCGACAAACAACTACTAGAGCTTATGCTATGGGAGATGGAGACAAGAAGAACTACAATGGAGATGCACCCAAGTGTAACCGATGTTACAAGCATCATTCTGGACGATGTACTGTGATGTGCAAGAATTGCTCTAAGATGGGACACATAGCTAAGGATTGTAGAGCTCGACCACTTGCTATGGTTCAAGCTACTCCTGAAACTATGAGTAAAGCAAATGTTACTTGCTATGGATGTGGAAACAAGGGACATTGTAGGAATAAGTGTAGGGAATCGTGGAACCGAGGAAATCAAGGATCGGGTGGTAATGGGTAAAATAATGGAAACCGTGGAGCTGGAGGAAACCGTGGACGACAAGATAATGGGGACCAACGTGTGGAAGCTGGAGCTGCTCATGGAAGAGTGTATGCACTTGGGAATGAGAGAGGAGAAGATCCGAACGTCGTTACTAGTACGTTCCATCTCAATAATCGTTATACTTCCATACTATTTGATACTGGTGCCGATAAGAGTTTTGTGTCCACTAAGTTTGCACCCTTACTAGAGAAACCCCTGATGGCCTTTGGAATTGGTTATGATGTAGAGTTAGCTAATGGGAACATAGAGAGGATTAGAACTATCATTCGCGGTTGCACGTTAAACTTTCTGAATCGTCCTTTCAATATAGACCTTCTACCCGTCACGTTAGGAAGTTTTGATGTCATTATTGGTATGGATTGGTTGTCGAAGTATCGTGCTCATATACTTTGCGATGAGAAGATCGTGCGTGTGCCTTACGGCAAGGAGATTCTAAACATACCAGGAGATAAAAAGGATTTGAGAGGCCCATCTAGATTAGCGGTCGTATCTTGCACTAAATTGCCGAAGCTAATGGAAAAAGGATGTTACCTTTTCTTAGCTCAAATTTCTGAGAAAGGAGGGAAGGAGAAGAAGGAAAGGTGCATTGGAGATGTGCCTATAGTTCGTGATTTTTCGGATGTGTTTCCCGATGATTTGCCGGGAATCCCGCCTACTAGACAAGTGGAGTTTCAGATTGAGTTGATACCTGCTGCTGCACCTGTAGCACGAGCGCCTTATCGTCTTGCACCTACTGAATAGGAAGAGTTGTCGAAACAACTAGCGGAGTTAGCCGAAAAAGGATTCATAAGACCAAGTTCTTCACCTTGGGGAGCCCTGGTCTTATTTGTGAAGAAAAAGGATGGAACGTTTCGTATGTGTATTGATTATCGAGAGTTGAACAAGTTAACGGTGAAGGATAGATACCCGTTACCGAGGATCGACGACTTATTCGATCAGCTTCAAGGATCGAGTGTGTATTCAAAGATCGATTTGAGATCGGGATATCATCAGCTTCGAGTTCGCGAGGAAGATATTCCGAAAACGGCTTTCAGAACCCGTTACGGGCATTACGAGTTTCAGGTGATGCCGTTTGGTATGACTAATGCACCGGCGGTATTCATGGATCTCATGAATCGGGTGTGTAAGCCTTACTTAGATAAGTTTGTGATTGTGTTCATCGATGACATTCTAATTTATTCGAAGAGTGAGAAGGAGCATGAGGAGCATCTAAGACTTATCTTAGAATTGCTCAGGAAGGAGAAACTGTATGCCAAGTTTTCAAAATGTGAATTTTGGATTCCGACAGTACAATTTCTGGGTCATGTGATTGATAGACAAGGAGTTCATGTAGATCATGCTAAGATGGAAGCGATTAAAGATTGGGCTGCACCTACAACCCCAACAGAAGTTCGTCAATTTTGGGTTTAGCCGGTTATTACCGAAAATTCATTGAGGGATTTTCGAAGATAGCAAAACCGTTGACCAAATTGACTCAAAAGAGTGTCAAGTATGAATGGGGAGATAAGGAAGAGGAAGCATTTCAGTTACTTAAGGAGATGTTGTGTAGTGCTCCTATCTTGGCGTTACCTGAAGGTAACGAGGAGTTCGTCGTCTATTGTGACGCTTCTCATAAAGGTTTGGGAGCTGTGTTAATGCAACGGGAGAAAGTGATAACTTATGCTTCCCGACAGCTCAAGAAGCACGAGAAGAACTACACCACCCATGATTTGGAGTTAGGTGCTGTGGTTTTTGCTTTAAGGATATGGAGACATTACTTGTATGGAACCAAGTGTGTAGTGTTTACTGACCACAAAAGTCTGCAACACATTTTGAACCAAAAAGAGCTCAACATGAGACAGCGACGTTGGATTGAATTGCTAAGCGATTATGATTGTGAAATTCGCTACCATCCTGGTAAAGCAAACGTCGTTGCTGATGCTCTTAGTCGAAAGGAGAGAATTCCACCGTTACGAGTTAGGTCATTAGGAATGACTATCGTATCGCCATTACCGTCTCAAATATTGGAAGCTCAAACGGAAGCGTTGAAAGCAGAAAATCGACCTGCTGAGAACATATTTGGGATGGCAGAAAATGAGAAGGGGTTTGCTAAGCGTTCTGATGGAGTATTATGTTTTGGAGAGCGAAGTTGGGTACCATTGTATGGAGGAATTCGAGAGTTGATTATGCACGAGTCGCATAAATCAAGATACTTTATTCATCCTGGGTCTGATAAGATGTACCAGGATTTGAAAAAGTTATATTGGTGGCCAAATATGAAGGCAGATATAGCGTTGTATGTTAGTAAGTGTTTAACTTGCTCTAAGGTTAAGGCCGAACATCAAAGATCGTCAGGATTATTGACGTAGCCAGAACTCCCAGTTTGGAAATGGGAGCGGATCACGATGAACTTTATTACCAAATTACCAAAGACAGCTAGCGGTTGCGACGCTATATGGGTAATTGTGGATCGTTTGACTAAGTCTGCTCATTGCCTGGCGATTAGTTAAGATGATAGCATTGACAAACTTGCGAGGTTGTATGTGAAGGAGATTTTTTCTCGTCATGGAGTTCCGATATCGATTATTTCTGATCACGACAGCCGCTTCACGTCAGCATTGTAGCGATCACTTCAAACCGCTTTGGGGACGAGACTTGATATGAGTACTGCATATCACCCCCAAACCGATGGTCAAAGTGAGAGAACTATTCAGACTTTAGAGGATATGCTTCGTGCATACATAATAGACTTTGGTAAAGGCTGGGAGAAATATCTACCCCTTGCGGAGTTCTCCTACAACAATAGCTACCACACAAGTCTTAAGGCTGCACCGTTTGAAGCTTTGTATGGTCGTAAATGTCGTTCACCTATTGGTTGGGCAGAAGTTGGAGATAGCCAACTCACAGGCCCTGAGCTTATTTTGGAAACTACTGAGAAAGTAATGCAAATTCGAGATCGACTGCAAGCATCTAGAGATAGGCAGAAAAGTTACGCCAATCAGAGGCGTAAACCCCTAGAATTCCAGGTTGGAGACAAAGTGATGCTGAAAGTCTCGCCTTGGAAGGGTGTGATACCTTTTGGGAAACGTGGGAAACTAAATCCCCGCTACATTGGACCATTTCTTATTTTGGAAAGAATTCGGCCCGTAGCTTATCGATTGGAATTACCACCGGAACTGAATAAAGTTCATGATGTGTTTCATGTTAGCAATCTGAAAAAGTGTCTTTCGGAGGAAACGCCAGTTATAACAATTAAGGATATTCGTGTGGATGAGAGTTTAAATTTTGTGGATGAGCCGATTGAGATACTGGATCGAGAGATTAAACGACTTAAGAGAAGTCGTATCCCGCTCATCAAAGTTCGTTGGAATTTGCGGCATGGACCAGAATTCACGTGGGAACGTGAGGATGAGTTTCGAAAGAGATATCCGAAGCTTTTTAATTCGTAGATGGGTTGTTCCGAGAGAAACCCGAGACGGGTTCCTTCTGAAGCTGGGAGGATGTGACAACTGGCAAAATAGGGAGCCGTTTTTGAAACCCGTGTTACATTAAAAATTATAATTTTGGAATTTTTGAAAAGTTTATTGTGACGAGATGTTTTATGAACGTTGGAATGTGAATTTGATCGTACGTTAATTATGAGAATTTGATTATTTATTTATGGTTTGGTTTGGTTCTGTCGTGATGATTTATTCTAAGATCGTTATTTTGGCACTACATTGACTCCGGCACTAGGTTAACCTAACAATTTTAATTATTTTTAAATATTGGTTCGGATATTATTATTTTTGGGACGTATCGCGAGGTTTTGATTATTTTGGAACGAGTTTGGTTTGAGAAAGTTGATTGGCTATTTAAAGTTTCGGGTTTTGGTCCGTGTATGTTACACCGGGTTACCTCACCCACCCTAATAATAAAACTATTATTATTAGTATAAAAATTTTATTTTCTTTTTTGAGAAGTAATACAAAAATCGTCCATGTGGTTTTGACCACACAACACAAACACAACACCCTCACCATTTTCACACTCTCTCTCTCTCTACACTTCACCTTCATCCCCCTAAACCCTAGCCGCCATCTTTTCCGGCCACCACCGCCGTCACCGCCACTCCCCCATCAACACCGACACCACAAATCGACTCCCCACATCATTCTCTACCCGATCTACATAAACACGCGCCCTATATCTTACTTTTTCATCTCGATTTCACCACAAATTCGTCATTATTTTTCTTGGTTTTGAAGATCCTTTCGATTTGGTCTTGGGAATCGAAGGTAGGACGAGTTTTGACTCGTATTTTGGTTAAAGTTGTGACCTAGGGTCACGAATTCGTTTTCTTTTCGGGTTTTCATGGATATAGACGCAAGATTTAAATGGGTTTTTGATGAAATGGGTTAAGAAAAGTGTTTGGTATCCGGGTTCATGATTTTTCTCGATGGGTCGAGACTTAACCGAGAGCTATTGCTCTCGGCTTGGGTTTTTGGTTGTGTTATTTTGGCCATTTGATGAATATTGGACTCTTGGTGCTCGATTGTGATGTTTGGTTGACCCATGTGGTCGTTTGGATTTTCGGCCGACACACCAAAGGGGTTGTTTGGGTCGGTTTTGGCTCGAACTAGAGCAAGCCGAGACCTAATGGTCTCGGGTGGGACCCACGTCCTTGTTTCGAGTGTAATATTGACCCGGGTTGACTTGGTAAATCAACCCGTAAGTGGTTATGTATTCGGTTGTTATCTTTACTTGTCGGATTGTTGTTGTTGTCGTGGTTGTTATTTTTGACCATGGATTACTTATTGGGACTTGTTGTGGTATATTTGGATTTACGATATATGTTGGAGATGTGTTGTCGAGTGTGGAATTGGGGACCGATTGTGAGACGGTCATTAGATGACGGAGATAGGTTAGTTGGGTGCCGTAGTCGGACCCTCATGTTGTAGCACGTGGATATGGGATTGTTTTGGACGGAGTTGATTTATTTATTTTCACTTGATTATTATGTTGGACTTGGACTATGAGCCGAGAGTCATGACTCGGACATGTGACCAAATTCTATGACTCGATAAATATTTAAAAGTCAAACATTAAAAATAATACTCGTAATAATATTATTGATAATATAATCGTTTATATACGTATATAGACGTGATAAACGTATATATATATATATATATATATATATATATATATATATATATATATATATATATATATATATATATATATAAATGCGTATATTAATAATAAAACGATCACGAGTAAACGTATAATAATATAACGATAATTCTTATATTATGCAAATAGTGTAATAAATGTCGGAATATTGTTATAGATAAATAACTCGAAATAATGTCGAGAACTAATAAGTCGGGTGAGTAATAAATAAAAACATAACGATTTTTATAAATTTAGAAACTTATCGAGTTATACGAGTTGTGGTTATTTAAAGTCCAAGTGGGCTTTATATTGTGACTTTTGTGTTGTCACGGATATATGACGATTAATATAAACGTTCTCTATAGCAAGTGACTTATTTAATCGACGGATTAGATCGAGTTATTTGACTATATAAAATGAGTATATTAATGGGAATTGTATCCCACGACGCCCATAGGATGTGGTATATGTTTTAGGATAATAAATTACTATGTATCTCGTGGAATTTGGCCGATTCGACGATATATATAGGGAATTTATTGGACTACTATATATACCAAATAGAATTCTTTGTGCTATGTGCTTTAGGTTGGGTATAATCTTAGGACGATACATTACGTAAATAAGTATGGGAGATTTCCAAATCGACGGATTTGATAAGCTTCGATGATTTATTTAAATAATATATTGGGCTAATATTAGACCTATAGCTGGTTTATTATTTCGTTCGTTGTGGCTTCTTGGTTTGAGTTTTGTCCACCCTTCACCCATATGGATACCAAACGTCGAATTTCAAATTAATATGAAGTTAATTCGAGAAATGGATATTTTTGGAAAGTAAAATGGAATACGTTCGGGAATGGGAATATTTGATTTTTGAGGAAATGATTTCTGAACGAGTTTGATATTGTTAGGAAGTGCCGAGTCTGTAGTTGCCGTTACGTGAGTTGCTTGAGTTTGCTTACGTCTTTCTTCTATCGATTTCTTTTGAGGATTTTCTGGACTTGAGGTGAGTCATAGCCCACTTTTACTCTTAAACTTTGTTTTCAATACTTGGGGTGAGAAACGTGCAAATGTTTTATGTGGAATATTATCGCTTTATTTATTTTAAAACTTGCTATGCTTATAGAACTAGGTAGGATTAAGCGAGGCCTAGTCCCGAACTAGGTAAGCTATTGATTTAGTTGTTGAGCGAGGCCTAGTCCCGAACTAGGTAAGCTATTGGATTGATTATAGAGCGAGGCCTAGACTTGAGCTAGGTAAGCTATTGATTGAATTGATTTGAGCCATAGCGTGCACCTATAGGGTTGATTTGATTTGATTGATTTGATTTGGTTGGATTATTTTGGTTGGATATTTCGGTTGGATGATTGAGGCCTAGTCTAGCTAGCAAGCGTTTTGCGTATATGTCCACTATATTGAATTACGAACTTAAACCTATGATCTCACCAGCGAAAGCTGACTTTTAGCACGTTTTCTCAGGTAATTAAGTGATGCTCTATGGATGCTTGGGATTGGAGGCTTGGCAATGGCACCGGTTATGGATCTATTTTTCTAAAACTCTGATAACTATTGTGTACCTATGTTTATTTCTCTTGAGCCTTACTCTGGATAATTATTGGGATAAATGTAAGCTTTAAAACCCGTTTTGGTTGTGTTTTTCTTATGTTTACTTTATCTCGTTCTTTCATGACTTTGAATGGATACCAATCCCCGTAGCACCCCGAAAGCTTGTTGAGTCTTCCGCTGTATCAAATTTTGGGGGTGTTACAGATTGGTATCAGAGCCAAGGTTATAGAGAACTAGGTAAATAAACACCTAAACTATAACCGATTTTTTTTTATAGAAAACGATCCTCGACCATTGCCCGCCAGCCCGCCAAGCCGAAGCATCATTGTTATTATTGAGGTATTATGAGATTATTGAGATGATTGATAGATTTGGGATTCTTGAGATGATTTGAGGATTTGAGGTTTATTGATTTAGTGATATGATGGAGTTTTGAGGAATTTTATGCGTTTTGAGGAATTATATGGCGATTTTGATATGGTATTTTGAGTTCGCGGTTTAGTTGTTTTGAAACACTTACACCTACCCTACGCCGTTGTCACAGACTATGCTTCCAGTACGCCCGATGTCGTTGAGGATATTCTTACTGCACCGGTATTCCCAGCACAGTTTACCATGGCTCCTGATGACCCTTACCAGGTTGCCATGCATTCAGCTACTGTGTCACCGACAGCTTCTACTTCAGCACCACCTGCTGCATCTACGCAGGGACCCTCATCTTCTCTAGGGCTCCCTGGTACATCGAGGCAGCTTACACTTCATCAGGCTTTGGCTCGTGTGGCTCCACGTTTTGCCCACCGAGCTACGGCACGTATGTCGGTATGCCCTACTTCACCACCTTTACAGCTAGATGCTCACTCTCTTCTGTCAGTGGCGCCACCTGCATTATTGCGTCGTCGTCCTAGATCACCTACCCCTTCACCACATGGTTCACCTGTTAGGACACGACGATTGATGATGTACTCTTCCGATGAGGAGTACGAGGGTGAGGATGAGGCTGATGACCCTCAGGAGGCTGAGCAGGGTGATGATGATGACCCTAAGGAGGAGGATGACCCTCAGGAGGAGGAGATGCCTGATGATGATGATTTGTTAGTGCCGCCAGCTCAGGCTGAGGAGCCTGATTCACCTATACATCCGATTGAGCCTGTTTCACCTGATCATCCATTTTCTTTGAGTTGCCACCTGGTAGTCCCGTTGAGTCGGATGCACCTTCTGAGGTTTCTGCTGAGCATACAGAGTTAGGTGAGACTGGTAGGATGTGGGCTCAGATTACTGATCTTGGTGAGAGAGTTACACGTATGTCTGAGCGGATTGATAGGGTAACCGTTGAGTTCATTGGGGAGTTGAGGATTGACATGGTTACGGCTGAGTGGAGAGTTACTGAGATGAGGAGAGGTTTGATGGAGGTTCACGAGCAGATTGAGAGTTTACAGCGAGGTTTTATTACAGCTCGAGAGGCCGACCGCAAGTTATGGCAAAGGAATGCCGAGCTGGAGAAGGAGGTGGCTGACCTCAAGAGAGACAGTGACACCCATAGTGTGGAGTTAGGATCATTATGGAGAGATCTTGATGGCTTGAGGCAGGAGTTGAGGAGCCTCCGCCAGCAGCGTGGCTAGATGTTTGAGCTATGTTATCTTGTTGCTTTCTTAACCGAGGAGTGTTCGGTTGGAAAAGCTAGTTACCCTATTTTGGTGTATTTTTGTTGATTATTCGTCTCGTTTGGAACGATTATTATCTTTTGTGTTTTTCGGTAGTTGGAACGATGTTGGATCCTTATTGTATGGTTGATGGTTATTATTATATGGTATTATGTGGTTTCTTTTGGATATTATGGAAATTGAGTTCCTATTCACCTTATTGATGTCTTGTGGTGTACTGTTGATATTCTTTCCATGACTTGGCTTTGTTGATTTACTTCTTGTTGAGCATATGATAAGTTCTATCGGAGACTCACGAACTTGTATGATGTTTCAGATCCATGGCCCCACGACGAAACCCTGTTAGAGCTACCAGAACTGGTCCTGCAGCGACTACCCCTGGTCGTCGAGGACGCCGTCTTACTCGAAATGTTGAGACCCCTAATCCTGATAACCTGGACACTACTAACCGCAACAACAGGAATCAAAATGTTGATGTTCAGGGAGACAATGATCATGTTCCACTTAATGCACCTACTGTGGATTAAGCAATGATAAACCAACTTGTGGAGCAACGAGTTGCTGAGCTACTAGCTGAGTCAAATCATTCCAACAATTCTGCTGGAACATTTCCACCTGTTCGTGCTAATGGATGTAACTACAAGGAGTTTAAGATCTGTAGACCCGTTGAGTTTGGTGGAACTGAAGGAGTGGTCTACTTGGTCAGGTGGATAGAAAAGACTGAGTCAGTGTTTAATGTTAGTGGTTGTGCGGAGAATACGAAGGTAAACTTTGCTTCTTTTACTTTCAAGGATGAAGCTTCCGTAACTCGGTTGGGAGTGATGTGGCTTATGCTATGACTTGGGAGCAATTTAAGTCTTTGCTGATTCAGACTTACTGCCCAAGGAATGAGATTAAGAAGCTGGAGATTGAGTTCTGGAACCATAAGGTGAAAGGTACCGATATGGCAACTTACAATCGCCGTTATCGAGAGTTAGCCTTACTTTGTCCCGATATGGTTAGGACTGAGACTCAAAGGATTGAGAGGTATACCGATGGGTTGTCGGTAGCAACAAGGAACGATGTGATTTCTGCTAAGCCTGCCAACATTCATGAGGCTATCACTATTGCTCAACAATTGATGGACTCGTTGGCATTGGAAGAAGCTGAGAAAGACAAGAATAGAAAGAGGAAGAGGGATGATCACTCTAAGGGTAATGATCGTCGAAACAAGCGACAAACAACTACTAGAGCTTATGCTATGGGAGATGGAGACAAGAAGAACTACAATGGAGATGCACCCAAGTGTAACCGACGTTACAAGCATCATTCTGGACGATGTACTGTGATGTGCAAGAATTGCTCTAAGATGGGACACATAGCTAAGGATTGTAGAGCTCGACCACTTGCTATGGTTCAAGCTACTCCTGAAACTATGAGTAAAGCAAATGTTACTTGCTTTGGATGTGGAAAGAAGGGACATTATAGGAATGAGTATAGGGAATCGTGGAACCGAGGAAATCAAGGATCGGGTGGTAATGGGTACAATAATGAAAACCGTGGAGCTGGAGGAAACCGTGGATGACAAGATAATGGGGACCAACGTGTGGAAGCTGGAGCTGCTCATGGAAGAGTGTATGCACTTGGGAACGAGAGAGGAGAAGATCTGAACGTCGTTACTGGTACGTTCCTTCTCAATAATCGTTATACTTCCATACTATTTGATACTGATGCCGATAAGAGTTTTGTGTCCACTAAGTTTGCACCTTTACTAGAGAAACCCCCGATGGCCTTAGGAATTGGTTATGATGTAGAGTTAGCTAATGGGAACATAGAGAGGATTAGGACTATCATTCGCGGTTGCACGTTAAACTTTCTGAATCGTCCTTTCAATATAGACCTTCTACCCGTCACGTTAGGAAGTTTTGATGTCATTATTGGTATGGATTGGTTGTCGAAGTATCGTGCTCATATACTTTGCGATGAGAAGATCGTGTGTGTGCCTTACGGCAAGGAGATTCTAAACATACCAGGAGATAGAAAGGATTTGAGAGGCCCATCTAGATTAGCGATTGTATCTTGCACTAAATTGCCGAAGCTAATGGAAAAAGGATGTTACCTTTTCTTAGCTCAAATTTCTGAGAAAGGAGGGAAGGAGAAGAAGGAAAGGTGCATTGGAGATGTGCCTATAGTTCGTGATTTTTCGGATGTGTTTCCCGATGATTTGCCAGGAATCCCGCCTACTAGACAAGTGGAGTTTCAGATTGAGTTGATACCTGGTGCTGCACCTGTAGCACGAGCGCCTTATCGTCTTGCACCTACTGAATTGGAAGAGTTGTCGAAACAACTAGCGGAGTTAGACGAAAAAGGATTCATAAGACCAAGTTCTTCGCCTTGGGGAACCCCGGTCTTATTTGTGAAGAAGAAGGATGGAATGTTTCGTATGTATATTGATTATCGAGAGTTGAACAAGTTAACGGTGAAGAATAGATTCCCGTTACCGAGGATCGACGACTTGTTCGATCAGCTTCAAGGATCGAGTGTGTATTCAAAGATCGATTTGAGATCGGGATATCATCAGCTTCGAGTTCGCGAGGAAGATATTCCGAAAACGGCTTTCAGAACCCGTTACGGGCATTACGTGTTTCAGGTGATGCCGTTTGGGTTGACTAACGCACCGGCGGTATTCATGGATCTCATGAATCAGGTGTGTAAGCCTTACTTAGATAAGTTTGTGATTGTGTTCATCGATGACATTCTAATTTATTCGAAGAGTGAGAAGGAGCATGAGGAGCATCTAAGACTTATCTTAGAATTGCTCAGGAAGGAGAAACTGTATGCCAAGTTTTCAAAATGTGAATTTTGGATTCCGACAGTACAATTTCTGGGTCATGTGATTGATAGACAAGGAGTTCATGTAGATCCTGCTAAGATGGAAGCGATTAAAGATTGGGCTGTACCTACAACCCCAACAGAAGTTCGTCAATTTTGGGTTTAGCCGGTTATTACCGAAGATTCATTGAGGGATTTTCGAAGATAGCAAAACCGTTGACCAAATTGACTCAAAAGAGTGTCAAGTATGAATGGGGAGATAAGGAAGAGGAAGCATTTCAGTTACTTAAGGAGATGTTGTGTAGTGCTCCTATCTTGGCGTTACCTGAAGGTAACGAGGACTTCGTCGTCTATTGTGACGCTTCTCATAAAGGTTTGGGAGCTGTGTTAATGCAACGGGAGAAAGTGATAGCTTATGCTTCCCGACAGCTCAAGAAGCACGAGAAGAACTACACCAACCATGATTTGGAGTTAGGTGCTGTGGTTTTTGCTTTAAGGATATGGAGACATTACTTGTATGGAACCAAGTGTGTAGTGTTTACTGACCACAAAAGTCTGCAACACATTTTGAACCAAAAAGAGCTCAACATGAGACAGCGACGTTGGATTGAGTTGCTAAGCGATTATGATTGTGAAATTCGCTACCATCCTGGTAAAGCAAACGTCGTTGCTGATGCTCTTAGTCGAAAGGAGAGAATTCCACCGTTACGAGTTAGGTCATTAGGAATGACTATCGTATCGCCATTACCGTCTCAAATATTGGAAGCTCAAACGGAAGCGTTGAAAGCAGAAAATCGACCTGCTGAGAACATATTTGGGATGGCAGAAAATGAGAAGGGATTTGCTAAGCGTTCTGATGGAGTATTATGTTTTGGAGAGCGAAGTTGGGTACCATTGTATGGAGGAATTCGAGAGTTGATTATGCACGAGTCGCATAAGTCAAGATACTCTATTCATCCTGGGTCTGATAAGATGTACCAGGATTTGAAAAAGTTATATTGGTGGCCAAATATGAAGGCAGATATAGCGTTGTATGTTAGTAAGTGTTTAACTTGCTCTAAGGTTAAGGCCGAACATCAAAGACCGTCAGGATTATTGACGCAGCCAGAACTCCCAGTTTGGAAATGGGAGCGGATCACAATGAACTTTATTACCAAATTACCAAAGACAGCTAGCGGTTGCGACGCTATATGGGTAATTGTGGATCGTTTGACTAAGTCTGCTCATTTCCTGGCGATTAGTGAAGATGGTAGCATTGACAAACTTGCGAGGTTGTATGTGAAGGAGATTGTTTCTCGTCATGGAGTTCCGATATCGATTATTTCTAATCACGACAGCCGCTTCACGTCAGCATTGTGGCGATCACTTCAAACCGCTTTGGGGACGAGACTTGATATGAGTACTGCATATCACCCCCAAACTGATGGTCAAAGTGAGAGAACTATTCAGACTTTAGAGGATATGCTTCGTGCATGCATAATAGACTTTGGTAAAGGCTGGGAGAAATATATACCCTTGCGGAGTTCTCCTACAACAATAGCTACTACACAAGTCTTAAGGCTTCAACGTTTGAAGCTTTGTATGGTCGTAAATGTCATTCACCTATTGGTTGGGCAGAAGTTGGAGATAGCCAACTCACAGGCCCTGAGCTTATTTTGGAAACTACTGAGAAAGTAACGCAAATTCGAGATCGACTGCAAGCAGCTAGAGATAGGCAGAAAAGTTACGCCGATCAGAGGCGTAAACCCCTAGAATTCCAGGTTGGAGACAAAGTGATGCTGAAAGTCTCTCCTTGGAAGGGTGTGATACGTTTTGGGAAATGTGGGAAACTAAATCCCCGCTACATTGGACCATTTCTTATTTTGGAAAGAATTGGGCCCGTAGCTTATCGATTGGAATTACCACCGGAACTGAATAAAGTTCATGATGTGTTTCATGTTAGCAATCTGAAGAAGTGTCTTTCGGAGGAAATGCCAGTTATACCAATTAAGGATATTCGTGTGGATGAGAGTTTAAATTTTGTGGAAGAGCCGATTGAGATACTGGATCGAGAGATTAAACGACTTAAGAGAAGTCGTATCCCGCTCATCAAAGTTCACTGGAATTCGCGGCATGGACCAGAATTCACGTGGGAACGTGAGGATGAGTTTCGAAAGAGATATCCGAAGCTTTTTAATTCGTAGATAGGTTGTTCCGAGAGAAACCCGGGACGGGTTCCTTCTGAAGCTGGGAGGATGTGACAACTGGCAAAATAGGGAGCCATTTTTGAAACCCGCGTTACATTAAAAATTATAATTTTGGAATTTTTGAAAAGTTTATTGTGACGAGATGTTTTATGAACGTTGGAATGTGAATTTGATCGTACGTTAATTATGAGAATTTGATTATTTATTTAAGGTTTGGTTTGGTTCTATCGTGATGATTTATTCTGAGATCGTTATTTTGGCACTACATTGACTCCGGCACTAGGTTAACCTAACAATTTTAATTATTTTTAAATATTGGTTCGGATATTATTATTTTTGGGACGTATCGCGAGGTTTTGATTATTTTGGAACGAGTTCGGTTTGAGAAAGTTGATTGGCTATTTAAAGTTCCGGGGTTTGGTCCGTGTATGTTACACCGGGTTACCTCACCCACTCTAATAATAAAACAATTATTATTAATATAAAAATTTTGTTTTTTTTTTAGGAGTAATACAAAAATCGTCCATGTGGTTTTGACCACACAACATCCTCACCATTTTCACACTCTCTCTCTCTACACTTCACCTTCATCCCCCCAAACCCTAGCCGCCATCTTTTTCGGCCACCACCGCCGTCACCTCCGCTCCCCCATCAACACCGACACCACAAATCGACTCCCCACATCATTCTCTACCCGATCTACATAAACACGCGCCCTATATCTTACTTTTTCATCTCGATTTCACCACAAATTCGTCATTATTTTTCTTGGTTTTGAAGATCCTTTCGATTTGGTCTAGGGAATCGAAGGTAGGACAAGTTTTGACTCGTATTTTGGTTAAAGTTGTGACCTAGGGTCACGAATTCGTTTTCTTTTCGGGTTTTCATGGATATAAACGCAAGATTTAAATGGGTTTTTGATGAAATGGGTTAAAAAAAAGTGTTTGGTATCCAGGTTCATGATTTTTCTCGATGGGTCGAGACTTAACCGAGAGCTATTGCTCTCGGCTTTGGTTTTTGGTTGTGTTATTTTGGCCATTTGATGAATATTGGACTCTTGGTGCTCGATTGTGATGTTTGGTTGACCCATGTGGTCGTTTGGATTTTCGGCCGACTCCCCAAAGGGGTTGTTTGGGTCGGTTTTGGCTCGAACTAGAGCAAGCCGAGACCTAATGGTCTCGGGTGGGACCCACGTCCTTGTTTCGAGTGTAATATTGACCCGGGTTGACTTGGTAAATCAACCCGTAAGTGGTTATGTATTCGGTTGTTATCTTTACTTGTCGGATTATTGTTGTTGTCGTGGTTGTTATTTTTGACCATGGATTACTTATTTGGACTTGTTGTGGTATATTTGGATTTACGAGATATGTTGGAGATGTGTTGTCGAGTGTGGAATTGGGGACCGATTGTGAGACGGTCATTAGATGACGGAGATAGGTTAGTTGGGTGCCGTAGTCGGACCCTCATGTTGTAGCACGTGGATATGGGATTGTTTTGGACGGAGTTGATTTATTTATTTTGACTTGATTATTATGTTGGACTTGGACTATGAGCCGAGAGTCATGACTCGGACATGTGACCAAATTCTATGATTCGATAAATATTTAAAAGTCAAACATTAAAAATAATACTCGTAATAATATTATTGATAATATAATCGTTTATATACGTATATAGACGTGATAAACGTATATATATATATATATATATATATATATATATATATATATATATAAATGCGTATATTAATAATAAAACGATCACGAGTAAACGTATAATAATATAACGATAATTCTTATACTATGCAAATAGTGTAATAAATGTCGGAATATTGTTATAGATAAATAACTCGAACTAATAAGTCGGGTGAGTAATAAATAAAAACATAACGATTTTTATAAATTTAGAAACTTATCGAGTTATACGAGTTGTGGTTATTTAAAGTCCAAGTGGGCTTTATATTGTGACTTTTGTGTTGTCACGGATATATGACGATTAATATAAACGTTCTCTATAGCAAGTGACTTATTTAATCGACGGATTAGATTGAGTTATTTGACAATATAAAATGAGTATATTAATGGGCATTGTATCCCACGACGCCCATAGGATGTGGTATATGTTTTAGGATAATAAATTACTATGTATCTCGTGGAATTTGGCTGATTCGACGATATATATAGGGAATTTATTGGACTACTATATATACCAAATAGAATTCTTTGTGCTATGTGCTTTAGGTTGGGTATAATCTTAGGACGATACATTACGTAAATAAATATGGGAGATTTCCAAATCGACGGATTTGATAAGCTTCGATGATTTATTTAAATAATATATTGGGCTAATATTAGACCTATAGTTGGTTTATTATTTCGTTCGTTGTGGCTTCTTGGTTTGAGTTGTGTCGACCCTTCACCCATATGGATACCAAACGTCGAATTTCAAATTAATATGAAGTTAATTTGAGAAATGGATATTTTTGGAAAGTAAAATGGAATACGTTCGGGAATGGGAATATTTGATTTTTGAGGAAATGATTTCTGAACGAGTTTGATATTGTTAGGAAGTGCCGAGTCTGTAGTTGCCGTTACGTGAGTTGCTTGAGTTTGCTTACGTCTTTCTTCTATCGATTTCTTTTGAGGATTTTATGGACTTGAGGTGAGTCATAGCCCCACTTTTACTCTTGAACTTTGTTTTCAATACTTGGGGTGAGAAACGTGCAAATGTTTTATATGGACTATTATCGCTTTATTTATTTTAAAACTTGCTATGCTTATAGAACTAGGTAGGATTAAGCGAGGCCTAGTCCCGAACTAGGTAAGCTATTGATTTAGTTGTTGAGCGAGGCCTAGTCTCGAACTAGGTAAGCTATTGGATTGATTATAGAGCGAGGCGTAGACTTGAGCTAGGTAAGCTATTGATTGGATTGATTTGAGCCATAGCGTGCACCTATAGGGTTGATTTGATTTGGTTGATTTGATTTGGTTGGATTATTTTGGTTGGATATTTTGGTTGGATGATTGAGGCCTAGTCTAGCTAGCAAGCGTTTTGCGTATATGTCCACTATATTGAATTATGAACTTAAACCTATGATCTCACCAGCGAAAGCTGACTTTTAGCACGTTTTCTCAGGTAATTAAGTGATGCTCTATGGATGCTTGGGATTGGAGGCTTGGCAATGGCACCGGTTATGGATCTATTTTTCTAAAACTCTGATAACTATTGTGGACCTATGTTCATTTCTCTTGGGCCTTACTCTGGATAATTATTGGGATAAATGTAAACTTTAAAACCCGTTTTGGTTGTGTTTTTCTTATGTTTACTTTATCTCGTTCTTTCATGACTTTTAATGGATACCAATCCCCGTAGCACCCCGAAAGCTTGTTGAGTCTTCCGCTGTATCAAATTTTGGGGGTGTTACAGTTCCTTCTTATCCTTCCTTGTTGAATTGTTTGTTCCTTTTTTTTGCCAACGAGTCTATACCAAAATGTTCCAACGCCTCCTTGCCTTGTTCAAATTCTTCCTTGAATCAAAAACAAGTCTCGGCCTCCTTTTGTTCTTGTTGTTGTCGATTTTTTTTTCTTTGCATTCGACACAAGCAAAACAAAACTTTCTTGTACCACACTACACGTTCTCCTTTTCCTTTGTGTGTTGTTCTTGATTTCGATACCTTTGAAATTCCTAAGAATCTTTCTACACACAATCTTTGGTACCACACCTTGGTAACCAAACCGAACCAAACAAACCTATGTGTTTCTGATTCCTCTTAAACAAACCTATGTGTTTCTATTGTCGTTGTTGTTGTTCTTGTGTCAAACTGACACTTACTCCACACACTTTCCTTGAGTACTCCTTATTCGTTCTACGTATATGATTTCTTTCCACAACAACGTTTCTTGCGCTCTAGATCTGCATCTTATGATGCTTTGTGTCTTTGTTTTCAACCGGTTTTCACAAAGTCTTCCAATCTTCCTTCCCTTCGTTGTTGCCAACAAAGTTTTATCCCATCAATATCGTTTGATGTGTAAGCTTGCAACTTCTAACGCAAAACAGATCGTGCAATATCTCCTTTACGTTTCTCCTTATTACCACTCGTTTGTTTTCCTTGGAAGATTAAAAAAAAACAAACATCCCTCGCAGAAAAGAAAAAACAGCGGTGTTCCTCTTCTTTTCTCAGCGTCTTTCTTTAGCTTCTCAGTAATGGTTTTGTGATGTAGAAACAGAATTTGTTTCGGTGTATAACCCTTGCTCTTGATGCCAATTGTTGTCCCAAACTAGATCAAATATAAGTTGCAAAGTTGAATAATGAATAAGTAAATTGTATTATGTTTCTAACCATTCAATCGATACAAGTATATACATATATATAGGTTGTGAATCGGTATGATTCAACCATCATGTCTTTTCGAAAAAGTCAACTAACATAACTAACTTTCTATAACTAACTTGTAACCGCTATAACTAACTTTCGGTTACAAAGTTTCTAACTAACATATTTGGTCCTTCGAGTTTATAAGAAACAATGGAGCGAGATTACTTGGTTCACACATATGAGATACAATGTACAAAATTTCGGTCAGTTTCAAATGAAAACTCATGACAAATCAAAAGATCCTTGGCCATCGCTGATCGCGTAAAAAAGTTGTTTATACATAATTTCCTCTTATTTAAAATATGTAAAAATTTGTTAGCAACAGCCAAATAAGTAAATCATCTAGGGGTTACCAAGTCATTTTTAACAAGTAATCCAAATAGCATTATCTCTAAGGTTTTGAACATGTATATAAGTTCCTAAACTAAATATTTTGACCAATTAACACACCCACACAAACCCACAATTTTACACTTTTTTTTTTAATTTTCCTTTATAGTGTATAACTGTGTATGTTGAGAAAGAGTTGATATAATAAGGGTTTGCGCTATAAGCAGGGACGTTACCTTGGTGGAGTAAGAAGGAAGCTTTAAGTAATTCACACACGTCATCACACTAGGCAGGTCATCATCAGCAGGGTCTGACAATCCGTTCGCACTAGATGCCACATTACTGGCTGATGAAGAATGTTGCACCATACAAAAGAAAATTGTAAGCAACTCACCAGAAAGTTCGTTACAATGTTACATAATCATGACAAACAGAATGCCAGTGTGTAAAATATATACCTTTCTAACAATCGTCAACTTTGGATTTAGCACAGCCAAATCCGTTTACAGCTGGTGGTTTGCTCAAAATCACATGGTTATCAGTGTACCAAAGTTCTTACTTAAACTGAAACATTTGGCTACTCCAGAAGTAATGGATTTTGGTAAAGAGACATCAAAACCATTAAATTTTCAAAGCAGGTTATTTTCTATATTGCTAGGGACTAGCAATAGTTTAGTGTGGGGGATTGATGAGTGTGTAAATACTCATCATTTTTAGTTAATCTGAACTACAAAAACATACAAAAAACACTCAGAAATGCATCAAAATACTAAAATATCCCAAAATTGTGTTTTATATGTTTTAGATGCAAAGTAAGTAAAAACAGATGAAAAACGAACAAAGTTTGCATAATTGGCAGTTTCAGTCTCCCAACTTTCGATAAAATTAGTCCCCGAGCATTTGTTTTGAAAGAAAAGTCAACCCAAGTCCTTTGAAATTCAAAAGTTATCAAATATGGTCCTTGGGTGAAAATTTTGAAGAAATTACACATTTGGCCCCTCAAGTTTCAAAATTGGCAAAAATGGTCCCCGATGGTCTTATTTTGGAAAATATCATTTATGTTACTTATATAAATGGAGTGTGGCATGTTTGATCCCTTAAATAACTTTAGGAAGTTGGCAAACCAGGCCCTTCAACTTTCAGTAATTACAACTATGGTCCTTGTGATTTACACTACTAACACTAATTGGACCCTTTGTATTTATCTAAACCTAAAACCTAAATAAACCAACACCAAGCCCAACTACCCCCACCTTGGCCCAACTCCAATCCACCAATAGCCCACCCAATTTTTACCCTTAATAATAAACGCAGGGTCAAACCACAGGTCAACACCCTCATCCCCTTCCTTCCCTCCTCACGTGAGGCCTGCAAACACCATCATCACCCCAGCTACCTCTACTCCCACACTCCACCTCTCTACACTTACTTTCCTCCACTTAAAAACAAAACCCACCCCCTGCCAAGTTAGCAGAGCCAAGTGGTATATTTCCAATGTCCTGCCAAAGACCATTTTACGGCCAGGATTAATCATACTCATCCAAGGGTCCAGAATGGGGAATGAAAAGAGCCAGGGGAGTCCACAAACCCTAGAAGCTCCATATAAATAAAGAAAGGAAAGAAAGAAGAGAGGCAGTAGATTATAGGGTTAAAGTAGAATTTAGTGTAATTTAGTTTTAACTAGTATAAGCTTTATCTTTTTTTAGTTTTACTTTCACTAATGTACTCCTCTATTTGAAATCAATGCAATTCAAGTTTCTATAACAAAATTTCAAACTACTTATTTAGTACTGCTTATTGCAACTGCTTATTCTTTAACTCATGCTCATTAGTACCTCATTCTGTGTATACTAGTGCTTATTTCTGTTTGATTATTGCTTGTTTTAGTGTTTTCATTAGCCTAATCTGATATTTGCTTGTTATTACATATTTTAGCTCAAATTAGTATAATGTAGCTATAGCTTAATTAGTACTTTCTCTTCTGTCACTTTAGCTTTTAAATAAGTAATATAGGCTAGTTAATCAGTTTACATCATTTGGATAGCATAATTTCACTCAAAACCTATAAAAACATAAAAACAGTTGAAACTAAAGGAGTGTTTGGATTAGTTCTGTTAACTAAGTTCTAGATTGTTTCAAGTGTTGTAGTTAGCTTGTTTTACTTACCTTAGGTCCAATTAGGTCAGTTGCATCACAAATTACAGGTCTCATAGTTGAAAAAGTCAAGTTTGTCTTTGATCTTTTGAATTTGGTTCACTGACTAAATTTCTAAGTGGCACACTCATCATTTTGGTTCAAAATTTGTTAATCTAGCTTGTCCTAGTTACAATTTAGCCTAAAACAACATATTCACTTATCTAGGATCAACCAAATCTCAGTTAAGTCAAATTTGTGCAAAAAAAGAGAAAAAGTCAAATCTCATATCTGTTAAAATGGTATGAGACTCTAAGGCTATTGTAGGGTTCCATATAGATCAGAGATAGTGTATTATTGTTGATTTGTGGTATTTGGTGGTCTGTGTGAGTGAATCAAAAAGAAAATTGTATTTTGGAAGTCTTTCGCTTATTGAAAATAGATCTCAAAACAGCCCCTCAAGCCTGCTCATGCCCTGCACCCAGATGTCACTTCTGACCCATTTCTTTAATAGCCCACATCTTGCTAATTTGTGAACCATTCTTCTTGATTTTTGTTGATTTAGATACCCACTAGTACTGTTTAGTTGCTTGTGCTTTTTGTTTGCCCTTAGTGCTTATTTTCCAGCTTATTTTGTGTCCCAAACTTGCCCCTTGGCCACTGTTTTGCTCACCCCTTTGTAGCCCCCTACTAACAGATAGGTTTATTGCTTATTTAGGCTTAGTGCTCACTGCTTATCTTGAATCCTTTTAGCTTTTTAGGATTCCCCTAGTATAACCTAGTTTAATTTTCCATTAGTTTAGCTTATTCAAGCTTGCAGCATAGCTTATAGGCTTTTAAGTTCTATTTTTTAGTTTTAAGCAACCAGTTGCATAAGTTTTTTAGAAGCTCACTTAAGCTCTTTACATCTTGAAACCTTAAATACTTGATCTTTGTTAGGTTGTTAATGATAATTTCAGGTTTAGGACCCTGAGCTTTTAGATTTGTAGCTTGTGCTTAAGCTTGAATTAGCCCTTTTTGGACTGTTATGCCCTGCACAAGTTACTATCCAAATTGCTCTCCTTCATTAGTTCCTTAGAAGCTCATATAAGCTCTATTTTGTTTAATACCTGGTTCTCTGGATAGGTTTTACTGCTGGCTTGTTGGAGTTGTGCTTCACTTTCCATTTTGAGCTTATCTGATTAGCTTATATGAGCCTGCAAACTAGCCTGATGGGCCTGTTTGGTGTGTAGCTTTTGGAATTGCTTAATCTCTGCTTTACAGCTTTTTCTTTGTACTTATTAGCCTATTTTAGTTTATTTCAGTACCTTGTAGCTTATTTTATCTTTGTGTCTCAGTTAGTAGCTTATTGTCTAGCTTTTTCAGCTTAAAAATTTCTATTTAGCTTATTTGCATAAACTGTGGTGAGATTAAGCTTCCACAGAGCTTATTTCTCAGTTCCTATCAATTTGTGTTTACAAAAGTTTCCTATTTTCAGTAGGTTATTAGTTTTGTAAGAGAAAAATTAGAAAAAATCAAAAATTTAATAAAGTGATAGCTTCTATTTAAGCTTTTTAGCTTATTTTCAGCTTATTTAAAAAGCTATTCTCATTTTTATAATTTTCTTATGTTCTAGTAGTTATAAAATAATTTTAGAAAAAGTTTTATATTTTTCACTGTTCATTCGCTATTTTTCTTAATTTAATTTAGTTTTAATTAATTAATAATTAGTTTTTAATTAGTAATAATTATTTAAAAAGTCTTAAAAATATATTTTCAGTTTTAAAATTAGTTTTATGTTATTTTAGAGTTTTCCAAGTTTAAATTTCTTTTTTTAGTTAATTTCATAATTATTTGTATTTTAGTATAATTAAAAGTAAATAGGAAATTAGTAATTAATTAATAATAATTAATTAAATAGTGTAAAAATTATTTTTCTTTTTCTAAAAATTTTCTTTTATCATTAGGATTGTAAAAATGTAATTTTCATATTCGTAGGTATTTTATTTCTACAAAACTCGCGTTTTATTTCGCACGTTCACGTAACTTTAATCTGAACGTACGCGTTTTTAGACTTAGCTCACGTTTTTAGTGTATCTGATCATCAGTAATTGTTTATATATTGTTTCTAAGTTGTTTTCATTCCTCATATCTTAGTGTAATCATAAAAATCACTCAAACCCCTGTTCTGTCAAGATTCACCCGATCACAAACCCGTTTTGATTACCATCACACCTCGTCGGGACATAACGACCCGGGGAAACACTGTATTCCACGGAGAATTGGCACCAGGCTGTCTGACCTTGTTAACCACTCACATTGGTTGATTTAGGTTGACCGTTTCGTGCCAATCAATAGTCATAGTATTTCGTAATGTGGTTTTAGAAGTATTATGTGTCATAAGTAAGAGGGACAAGAACTTGAGGGACCTAAGTTGACAGAATCCCAAACTGGTACTAGAACCAACTTGTTCTAGTACTAGAACCAACTTGTTCTAGTACTAGAACCAACTTGTTCTAGTCTGCAGGGACTATTCTTGCCAAAACCTCAAACTAGTACTAGAACCAACTTGTTCTAGTACTAAGGATGAATGATTACAGGACCTAAGGGACTAAAGTTGCCATTTAGGCAAACTTCCAACTATCAAATGTCTAGAGAATTCTTTGGACTTCTATGAGGTTCATTTTGGATAAGAAGTATGTATGTGTATGTGGTGTCGGCAAGAGAGAAAGAGAGGGAAAGAGTAGGATGATCTTGGAGGTAAATTGGTGAAGGATTGAAGCTCCAACACTAGTGATATGTTCCTAGCTATGATCCTCTCTACAAGTAAGTATTCATTATCTTGATAATTAAGTGGTTTAGATTAATAGGTTAAGTTTTCATCATATGATCAAAGTATGATCATATGATGATGTAGAAGGATGATTGGTTAAGTTATGGTGGGTTATTATAACCCTTGTTTATGTATTTGATTGTTATGTTACTAGGTTTGGTAATTAATGAAGGATGATGATGATGATGATGATGATGATGATGTTGATGATGATGGTGGTACTATTTTGTAGCTTAGCTTGGATGATCAAGGTAAGTAACTTGATTGATATTTGTTTGATATGGTTATTTGCATATTATGTGAATATGAGTATGGATGTTTGATTGATAGCATGGAATTAGTGAGTGTGGCCTTGATAGGTGGTTTGCCTAGTTAGCTAACTCAAGTGATAGATTATGAGTGTTTGGATGGCTAAGGTATGTTGTGATGTTTATGTGCTTGATGTGATTATGACAATATGTGTTAGTGATCGAGATATTTGTATTGCATATATGTATATTAACGTATTGATCATATGTTAATCTAGCTACTTACTAAGCGAAAGCTTATTGTTTAGTTGTCTAATCGTTTTGTAGGTTGGCATGTTTTTATGGATGGCTTGGATATATGGATTAAGGATTTGGATATGCAAGAATAAAGGTAGTATGCGTTTAGGAGCTTAGGTAGAATACCGAGCTCAAGTGTAAAGTTTGTACCCCCGTTGGTCTTTTATTGATTGGTAAAGTGTAACCGTGTGGCAAATTATATGTTAATGTTGTCCTAACGATTTGGTGGTCAACCGTTGTGTCAAAGTATGTTCAAAGTGTTTACGGTCTAAGTTAAAAAAGGGTGTTTGGGATAAGCGTGTTTCTACTCATTTTGGGATGTAAACGGGTCATGTGTCTATGGAACAAGTTTAGTAGGTTAAATTAATGATGTTGGTTAAGTTTGGTGGACAAATGAAGTGTTATAGATGATTTGTTATGTAAATGGGTCAAAAATGGGTTTTGGCACAAAACCCGTCATTTGTAAAGCACTATTTCGAGGGTCAACGGTAAATGTTTTTATATGAATATGAGCCCAATGAAATAAGAAGTAAATCTGGAAAGTTTCGTTAATTGTCGGGTCATAGAAGTTGTCTTTTCGGAAAATGGGTCAATAAGATGCATAAAAGGGTTATGCAGATAAAGGGGGTGTTTGGGACAGCAAGTAGTGCAGAAAATGGGCCATGTTAGAAAATTCATATCTTTTAATCCATGAGTCATTAGAGGTTATGCCACCCGTCGTTTTGAAGGTAATTGAGTCTATTTTCATTTAAATTTAGTCTCTTGGTCTGAAGGTGTATGGATTTTTATAAATGGTCAAAGAGTAACAGGATATCCATTAAAGTCAAGCGTTTCGGCACGAAAAGTTTTAAGTTTTTGTCTAAGCGGGCACGGGGTGTAACACTGACAGAATGCCCTTTGTTGTTCTGGGTTGAATTCTCCTAATATCTCAAGTAACTAAATAGTTGTGCACAACAAACTACATGTAAGTTTTCTCCTGAATGTATCAGTGCGTAAAAAACAAAAAATATATAATATATACATACATTGACTAATGCAGGACTCTTAGAAGTGTAACCATGATCAAACTTTATGTGTTCCACAAGTTTCGCAGCCTGCAAACTACATGTAAGTTCCCTCCCTCGATTTGACCACACCGACCATTTTTTGCCAGTTCAGTACCCCAAGACCGCTACCAAATTCAATCAAACACTGTGGTATCATTCTGGTTAAACGATTGTTTGAAAAATCAAGGTAGACAATATTGCATATGGTTTTGGGGATCATCATATCCCTGTGAGTAAATTACCGAAATGAAAAAGAGATGGTTGCTGAAGTCTCTCCAATTAATTTCAGAAAGTCACGAATGGAGAATGTTGTTCGAGTAGTCAATGTAGTTAGCCATTATTGGTGGAACATGAATCACCCCACTGAGGCAATTGGAATGCAAGTCAAGCACAGTGAGATTAGAAAAAATATAGGGTTCTTCTAGGCAAGTTAACCGTTTATTTGAAAGGTTCATATATAACAGCCTTCCATTCCCAACTCTCCATGTAGAGCTTGGTATTTTCCCATCAATTTGGTTGACTGAAAGATCAAGAGCTATCAATCTTGATTGTTTTCGTAGATTAGGGGACTTCTGAAGATTGCACAAAGCCAAATTTAACAAGTATAACTTTGGAAGGCGAGACACGATAGAGCTGTTGATACTTGCTATGATTGAAAAGTTGTTGAATGAAAGATCAAGAGTCGTTAATTAGGTTGCTCAAACCCTGAAATTGTTTAGTTTCAGTTACACCACTCAGGTTGTTTAATTATAGTAAGAGGCGGCTACGGTGTCCAAGTTTAAAGAAAGAGCTAGGAAATAGCTTGCTACTGCTTAACTCAAGTATTTCCAACATAGACGCAGATACATTAGAAAAATTAAGAAGCATACCATCAAAATTGTTGTTGGAAAGCTTTAAGGTTCTTCCAAATACTAACTTATAAAACTAGAATCTCTATTAAATTTTGTATAAACATTATAATACTTCTTAAAACTTCGTCATTCCAAATACGACTAATGTGATTTGGCTTTTTGAGGAAACTTTGATTACTAAATTATAATTTTATATAAGTTTATGATTGGTGTAAAGCTGTGACTACATCACAATAATAACTAAAGCAAAGGTGTCCACTGATTCATTGAGTTTGCTGTCATGAACATAATCGAGAATGGCATGGAACTCAAAATCAGACAAGGACAAAACATAGCTTTAATAAGTATTAGAAGTTTAAATCTGAAACAATAAATGGCGTGAAATCGTGAATGTATAAAGAAGGTTTAAAGAAGTTATTTGGACTTTGAATGATAGTGGTTCAACAAAGGAGCATATAATATATCAGTTCCCATAATGGGAAGTGATACTTACACCACTTTTTTTATGCACACACCACAATTATGCATATAGCATGTTGTAACATGTGCATTAATGAAGTAACATTGTGGTGTGTGCATCAAAAAAAGTGGTGTAAGTATTAGTTCCCATAATATATAAAGATGCAAGGGTTTTAGAATAGAATAGGCGAATTACGATTTGCGTGAATGATTTGATCCATACAATACGAAGGTTCATGAAATTGAGCAACGAGCAGAAAATGCACTGTCCAGTAACTAAGGAAGACAATAACTTACATCAACAGGATAATGGCATATGTAGAGTCAGGACGCGCCACTTTTGGTTTGGCAAAACGGTTGTGCTTCTAAGAAGTTTGGTAAAGCTTTCATGAGAATGTTTCATATGGTGACCTAGGAAACATACTGATGAAATAGGGTCTGATGAAGTATTAACGCTGAGTTCAACAGTAGAGATGGCAATTTCTACACATTCACTTGCGAACGGGTCGAGTGGGTTTGTTTTGTTTTGAACATAATAATAATAGTAATGATGATGATGATGATGATGATGATGATGATGATGATGATGATGATGATGATGATGATAACGATAAAAAGGAGATACCATAGACATAACATGACAATATTTCATTTGTTAGAAGTAGAAAAAGATGCATGCAGTAAGCTCTCAGCAAATTAAAATGATGCTAAAAAGTGAGACATCGGGATCAATTATTGACTAAAGAAGAAGAGATTCTAAACAGTAGGATACCGTGTTCTCTTAGTTATTTGATAGTAATGAGTAGTTTCGTGTTAAGAGTATTTGTTATGATTATTAAGTTTTCTGGATTTATTAAAAAATTAGGAAATATATAGTAACAGCACTACCACCATGGTTTTTGACAATTATGAACATGCTTCTGCGCCCACTAGTGGTTGTTTGTTATGAGTTAGATGGTATTAAAAGAAAATTTTCAATTGAACAAATGACCGACTCAATGCAAGATCTAGGGCAATATATACAAGTTTCAGAGACTACTTCACTTGTAACATCTTTTTCTCAAGACATAGACTTACAAAAGTTGTCTAGGGGTTAGATCATGCTAAATTAGAATGTCCTTTAAAAGAAGTGGGGAAATAGATCTCTATCTAGTCATAGCAGGTGTTCATCACCACTTAAGTGGACATTGGCCCATTAGGGTTGCAGATGAGCTTAGCTCGACCTGGAAATGTAGGCTAAGATGAGCACGGGTTGGTAGAGCAGTGAGCCTTCTTTATGCAAACTAAGTTCAAATAGTTCGGAAGTATTTACTAAATACTATACTTACTTATTAAGCAAAAGAAGTTTGGACTCAAGAGTTTAATAGAGCTCAATACCAACCGGCTCGAGAAAAATCTAAGCATGATTGTTGCATATGCTCGCCCACAATGTGTTTCATCTTCCTTAATTGAACCCACCACTTAATGTAGTGATTATGAAGGATAAACCGATAAACAGAAGATAAATGTACTTAATATGGTTTAGGCGTTCAAAAATTTAAAAGTATATATGCCATTTCCAGTTTCAAACCAAGCACCTGATTGCCATGTCACCGTATTTAGTGAGGTTACTGTTACGGTTGTTTATTGAGTTATTGTTCTTCATCAAAATGCATCTATCTATTTACATCTTTTATCTTTTTTTGGAACGTGTGTTAGGTTAGGATTGATTAATGTTCAAAGTGAGAGGAAACTGTGTTCCAAGGACTTTATCATTCCTTTTGTATGGAACCAAAGGACGCTATCGACATGCACGCCGATGTGTTGTTGCGCAGGTAATCATAATACTTATTTTACAAGTTTGTACTTTGTTCATATTTTAGATGTTGGGTGTTTTGGGTTTTAAACATATCATATGACTTATGATACAAATTTTGTATAATTTGACTTATGATAAAACTTTTGGAAGTTGGGTGTTTTGAATTCTTCATACTTTTCTGTAAATTATCGAATATATTAAGAATTTTTACCAGTACGCGGAATATTGTCGTTTGGCGGATCAAAAGTACATATTCTTCACCTTAGGCTTATTATTATAAATTATTTCATGCTGATGTTTTTGATGATTCCTTTGGTTGCAGTTGTTCAGATGTGGACTGGAGGTTTATGAGAGCTGCTGCAGATGTGGTAAATAACCATAAAATATGCTTGATTATTTGTTAATATACTTGTTTTATGAAATTTGTTTTCTTCATGCAGTTCCAAATCAAAATAGTTGATATTTGCTCCAATAATGCATATGTTGTCCACCAAACTATTCCAACAAAGTATTCCTTTATAAAGAGTTAGTTAAAAGTTTTTGTTAATCAATACTATATATGTATGCTTAAAAGTTTGTGCTAATTTGTTGCTTGTTTTATGTCAAAACAGCAATTTACGTGTCTACTACTCGTGTGTCTCCTACCCTAACACATATGGATGCACTTGTTCGACCAGGTAGTATTCTTTTTTGTCAATCTATCAGTTTATGTAACTTATTGTCAAACTTTACATGTATTGTTTTTTGTTGTAGTAAGAGTTGGAGAGCGTTGGGCAACAATCATGTTGAGAGGAAGGCGCTGAATCATCTAGACGATTCAGCGCCTTCCTCTCAACATGATCCTTGCCCGACACTCTCCTGCTCTTACCGTAACAAAAAGCAGTACATGTAAAGTTTGACAATAAGTTACAGAAATCGATCAAAAAAGAATACTACCTAGTCGAACAAGTGCATCCATATGTGTTTGGGTAGGAGACACGCAAGTGGTAGAGACGTAAATTGTTGTTTTGGCATAAAACAAGCAACGGGTTAGCATAGACTTCTAAGCATGCATATATGGTATGTATTAACAAAAACTTTTAACTTACTCTTTCTAAAGAATACTTTGTTGGAATAGTTTGGTGAACAGCATAGGCTTTATTTGAGCAAGTATCAACTATTTAGATTTGGACTACTGCATAAATAAATAAAAAATCATAAAACAAGTATATTAACAAATAATAAAGCATATTTTATGGTTATTTACCACATTTGCGGCCACTCTCACAAACCTCCCGGCCACATCTGAATAGCTGCAACCAAATGAATCATCAAAACTAGCAGTAGGAAATAATTTATACTAAAAAGCCTAAGGTGAAGAATATGTACTTTTGAGCCGCTAAACGACAATATTCCGCGTACTCTACATTGCTCATACAAATCTGGTAAAAATCCTTAATATATTTTATAATTTACAGATAAGAAAAGTAAGAAGAATCCAAAACACCCAACATCCAAAAGTTGGATCATAAGTCAAATTATACAAAACTTGTATCATAGGTCTTTTGATATGCTTACAACCAAAACACAAAACATCCAAAATATGAACAAAGTACAAACTTGTAAAATAAGTATTATGGTTACCTGTGAAGCAACACATCGGCATATACACGCCGATAGCGTCCTTGTGTTCCATACAATAGGAGAGATAGTCCTTGGAACAAGTTTCCCTGACTTTGAACATTAATCATCTGAACCCAGCACACCAGACCCTTGAATCCGCACGTTCCCTCTCTTCAAGTGGCTCTTGGTACTCGATGTCGGGACGGTCTTTGAAAAGGTTATTTGTTGATTGTTACATAAAGAGATAAATGATGTAAATTATCCACCTGGCATAAACACGTTACCAAAAAAAAGATTAAAGGTGTAAATAGAAAGATACCAACAAAAATCTCCAAACTTTCTTGAATCCTAGAACATTTTCGATATCAAAGATAGTCGTATTAAGCATATTAAGTTATAAGTTCCTCAAGTACTACTTATACTGGTTTGTTTTTGAAAAAGAAAGCAAATAATACAAAGTCGCGAAATGAATCAGTTATAATGACATAAACCGAAAGTAATAGCAAACAAATGAGATTTTACCAAAAGTTAATAAATTCCAAGAATGCCCATTTTAATAATGAAGACATGACATAATCGCCATGGTACATGCTACGCCCATCTTTCTTGGCCAAAAGAAGACGAAGAAGCGAGTTTACCTAGTATATCTTGTAATGGAACAGGAACTAATGAAGTTT
The DNA here is from genome assembly GCA_030686995.1 of Artemisia argyi. Taxonomy (NCBI): domain Eukaryota; kingdom Viridiplantae; phylum Streptophyta; class Magnoliopsida; order Asterales; family Asteraceae; genus Artemisia; species Artemisia argyi. The sequence continues at coordinate 99,450,651 of CM060699.1, read as the reverse complement.
ATATGGAGGAGGTGAATGAAGAGAGTATTATGTAAATGAGGTTGATGTGTTATTTATTCCAAAAGTACAATATGGAAGTTGGGAAACATTATGGGGTTTTAATAAATAAATGAAGACGTCACATGAAAACTCGCCATTATAAGGCTTACGGATATTGCCTGGGGCTTAAAACAGTACATATGTTATTATTCCCATAAATGATTTAGGTGAAAAGTACAATAAGGTTGTTGTGCAATTCATTTAAAACAATTTACCTAGTGCTTAAAACATTACATATGTTATTATTCCCATAAATGATTTAGGTGAAAAGTACAATAAGGTTGTTGTGTCATTCATTTAAAACAATGAGAAACTTATTAAAGTCAATTCAACACTCTTCATGGCCTCTTAAAAAGGTAAATATTTTTTAACTATTTATTTCAACTTCTCTTTGTGGCCTTTTAAAAATGTTTAGATATATATAGAATTAATTATGAAAGCATAGACATACGAAAATGTGTTTAACTTGTCACATTTTGTAGTTCTGTGTATTATAATATATATATATATATATATATATATATATATATATATATATATATATATATATATATATATATATATATATATATATATATATATATATTTTTGTAATTTCATGTACTCAACTTTTGAATTCATGTAGTTCCATGTACTCAACTTTGCAAAGTCACCAATTGAGATCGATATACCCGAAAGTTGAGTACATAGAACTAATAATAATAATAATAATAATAATAATAATAATAATAATAATAATACACACAACTGATCACCCTGGTACACAGAACTAAGTGAATTCAAAAATTGAGTACATGAACAAAAAAAATAGTAGGATACACAGAACTACAAAAAGTTACAAGTTAGATAAATTTACGTGTAATTATCCCTTTTACTTTCAATTTGTACAAGTAATTAAATTGTACAAGTAATTAAATTTTACACAACTACTACTTACTCATATTGTACAGGTAATTAATTTTGAGAAAATTCTTTAAACACCCCAATAGTACATATATGTGTACCCCATATATTCCAAAAAAATTCAACTTCCCCAAATACCCAATGAGCGACTCTCTCCCAAAAAAATTTGGGCAACTTTGCCAGAATTATGACAAGTGTCCCTTTGGTAGGTGGGTTTTTTTTTTTATTTTGTATATATTAAATTACTAATACACCCTTTCCTAGATCTGTGTATATAAGAAGAGTTATAACCCTCATTTAGGGTTAACTCTTTCTTCCATGTCTCTCTAGCAGCCACCACCACCTACACCATCACCGGCCGCCCCACCGAACACCACCACCGCCCACTGTGACACCACACCGCCACCACCAAAGCCTCCATCGTGACCTTCTTTGCTTGTTTAACCACCACACGCGCCCAAGAAACCATCACCACCACCACTACGCGCCATCATCACCCCTCCTTAGACTAGATCCGTGTAGATCCGTGAAGAAAAAGGGAAGACCCACCATTTTTCACCTCGTGTGATAACGGTGGGGGTGTAAAACTCGTATATAACGAGTTGTAATAATTAATTCGAATGGGTTTTGGATGATATTTTTGAGGTTGTTATTATTTTTGGATTTTAAGTTTAGGATTATTTTTTATTTTTGAAAAATTTGTGGTGTGTTGGATTGTAGCCGAGACCCTAGAGGTCCATTTGGATTTGTGGCCGAGAGACCCAAGAGGTCCGTTTGGTTTGATTTATTAATAAAATAACTTATACATATTAATGTTTGTTCAAATATGTTGTGTTTTTAATGTTGTGGAATTATTATGATTATAAGTGAAGTATTATGATTGCAAGTCGCCAGAATGTTTAACAAATCATTTGTGAAACATTTGGAAATATTATGTTGTGGAAATATTATGATTGCAAGTCGCCAGCATATTCCCCCGAAAGCCATTGTTTATCTATCAGGTTTGTTTCATATTTTTACTAATGTTTATCTTCTTTTTGTTGATGTCAAGCCACTTTTCTGTTGAGTTGAATTCTGATTGAAACAATTGTGATGGTGGTGGCCGGAATTACAGGTGCAGCATATTTGATGCCAAGGCTGTGGTGGTGGTTGTCGGAGTTGTTGGTGATGGCCTGAGCAAGTGGTAGTGGCTGAAGTGGGCACAATAATCAAAATGTACAAGTTTTAAAGCTATATGTACAAAATAAATTGTGGGGTTATATATGTAATTTACACTAATATAAAAAATGTGAGACCTAGTCGCTCAAGAATATATAAGAGTAGGACTCAGTCGCTCAAGAAATGTGTACTACTAAATAATATAAAAAAACTATTTTTTAACTAAAAGACAAAAAACCCAAGTCGCCCAAGAATGTAGGCCTTAGTTGCCCAAAAAATTAGTGGGGTTAGTTGTACTATGCAAGTACAAAGTGGGGGACAACTAAATGGACATGTGTCACAATTCTGTAAGAGTTGCTCAAGAATTTTTGGGAGAGATTCGCCCATGAAGTATTTGAGGAAGTTAGATTTTTTGGGGTATATAAGGTACACACATGTGTACTATTGGGTTATTTAAAGAATTTTCTCATTAATTTTTACACAATCACTATGTATAGACAACAACAAATAGGTTGTTCACCATCTTACATCTTCATTTCTTATGTAGTCCCTTATTCATTTGATGTTAAGAGTATCTTTCAACTAATTTGATGTTAAGAGTATCTTTCAAGTTGAAGTTGATACTATAAATTCATAGTAAACAATCATAAACGTATTAGGGATTAAGTCGTAAAATAACAATGTACTTTTTAAAGTGTCCCGTTTTGGTACGTGTACTATTTTTAAGTTATAGAATAGCAATGTACTTTCATAAGTGTCATGTTCTGATACGTGTACTTTTTTAAGTTGTATAATAGCAACGTACTTTATCATAAGTGTTCCAATTTGGTACGTCATTTACGTATCGATGTATTATATATAAATAAACAACCAAAATCTGATCTATAACTACAATTAAAATTAAACGAGATTAATATTAGCATGAATCTGATACAAAACTATCAAATAAAGCACAAATTAAAATAAAAATATAAAAACTATAAATATGAAATGCAAGTCTTAACATTTTTAACAATTTTTGCAAAAATCCAAAAGATATATGATACGAAGAGTTGAGATCCATGAAGAACCCATACATGCCATAGAACCTATCAACCAATCATATCCACCCATTTATATTTTTCATTTTTTTTTTCAAAACAACATATCTTGCAAACGGTAAATTTTCAAGCTACAAAAAAAATACCATCGCGACGAGAATTAAATGATCTTTCTATAGATATGCATTGTTATATACTTTCGATGAACTTTTTTTTTTAGTTTCCATCCAGAAAGAATCATATATGATTCGAAAAAATCATATATGATTCGTAAAAAATCATATATGATTCGATTCTTACGAAACGAATCATATATGATTTCTTAAGAATCATATATGATTCGTTAAGAATCATATATGATTCGTAAGAATCATATATGATTTGTTAAAATCGAATCATATATGATTTTTCTGAGCAAAAAATAAATTCATCGAAAAAAAAGTTCGACAAAAGTATATAACAATGCATATCTATAGAAAGATAATTTAATTCTCGTCGCGATGGTATTTTTTTTGTAACTTGACGATTTACGGTTTGCGAAATATTTAAGTTTCAAAAAAAGGGTGGAAGTTTATTTTTTTATTTTGATAAAAAAAAAAAAAAAAAAAAAAAAAAAAAAAAAAAAAATGAGTGGTTAAGATTGTTTGATTGGTTCTATGATAAAAGTTGGATCTATAAAGAACTTTTGGCATGACACGAATCCTGCCAAGGGTAGTAATTCAACAGAAGACGTATTCTTTTGGAGGACTTGGCCACTACTTTATTTTGTTACATGCACTTTGAAGAGTTCCTTTTGCACGTTAGAGCATGTACAACAATATCGCATGACTTGCGTTAAAATTGCTTTAGCACGCGTTAACCTCGTGTTAACCATTGTGCATGCGTAAGTTAAAGCCGTGTTAACACGGCGTGTTAACCCCTTAACTCAGCGTTAAGGTGGTGTTTGTAAAAAAAAAAATAAATAAATAAAAATCACTCCCCCCCCCCCCCTAAATGAAGGGGTGTTTTTGTAAATTGTTGTTGAGTTATGATTGTGGATGTTTTTTTGTGAATTAAGGTGAAAGTGTTAAAGCTGGTGTGGCGATGATGCGTTAAACTTTAACCCAGGTTATTGATAGACATGCTTTTAGAATCAGTTAGCTTGCATGCATTTGTTTATGAAGTCCCGGGGATTTGGGGTGCCCTGGGCGGTAACTAGAAAAATGCCCTCTTATAAAAAAATATGCGAGTAAAACAACCATTATCGATAAACCCTAACAAATTGAAAATCTCAATTAAAAGTTAAAAGTACACAAGTAGAAGTTTACCTTAAAATAGCCAATGATGTATAGAATGATTGTAACATGTTCTTATGTTCCGATCAGTATCAAATCTCCAAAGTATCGTTGTTTTTTTTTTTTTTCTTTTTTTTTTTTATTTATTTATTTCGAGCCTTGAGGGATACTGGCATGGGTGTTAATCTGTTAAGCATCGGTTTTTTTTTTTTTTTTTTTTTTTTTTTTTTTTTTCTTTTCTTGTTTGAGAGATACTTATTGGGCTTTAAATCCAATGTATATAAAAGTTGGGTTTTAACAATTTTGGTGCCCCTCCAAATAATGGGCCCTGGGTAGTGGCCCATGTTGCCCATGTCCATCTCCGGTTCCCACCATCCCATGTTCTCCTTTATCTTATTCTTGAAGAGTTGCTAACTCAATTAGCTATCTATCTTAGGAGATTGACCTCCTCTAATTTGTCTTTATCAATATACCCATTTTTTCGTTAAAATAATTAAGTAGATATAATTATTTTAATTAAAAATAAATAAGCGTGGGGTGCGACGGTTTTTTCGGTTCGGTTTTTCATAGGCAACTAAAAGCCGCTTCAAACATTCGATTTTTTAACTCAAAACCGTTTCTCTGTTTTTCAATAGGTTCGTTTTTTTGGTTTTTTTTAGTTTCGATTGGGTAATAATATTTATCTCCTGGCGTTGTGTAAGAAAAGTATGTTTAGGCAACGAAAGTATAAAAGTTCTTTCGTTGGCTTAGGGTCCTGGTATTGCTTTGATTAAAACTACTCAAGTGACAATGAAGATAAGCATGTAACAAGTTGCCATAAATTTTAATCAGGGATAATTATTTTAAAATGTATTTATTTCCGGTTCTGTGTAGCAAATTATTATTATTATTATTATTATTATTATTATTATTTGCAGTACCAAACTTGCCGTTTTTGTTGTTTGATGTATTTTTTTTACCTTTTCAGCCTTGCAAGTTACCATACGTTCATACATCAAAATAAAAAATGTGACAAGTTAACGACATTTATAAATATCTCTAAAAAAAAAATTGGCCAAATCAAGATTTGGGCTAATTGTAATTCAGGTTATTTGGCTAAAAATCAATATAACTAAATTTTTAAGAAGCTAAAAAAAAATACGTCAAATTGATGAAAATGGCAAATTTGTTTGCAACAGAAAACTGAAAAAATTGACTACATTTAAAAATTACTAGAACGGTACCCGCGCAATGCGGCGGCAGGTACCTGTGACTATATTTTGCATTATTCGGAGAGATGGTTAAGCAAAATAATTACCTATTTTTTGTGTTATTCGGTTATACATTTAGTTGTCTTTATGCTTTATAAGTAGAGATGGTAGAGATGGTTAAGCAAAATAATTTTAGTAACCAACTTGCTTTCTAACAAACTTCTTAACCAACTTGTTTCCTGACCAACCATCTTCTTAACTAATTAATTTTGAAATTCTTCTATAATAAGCAAGTAAAAGTCTGAATTTTAAATCTTTCTAATTATAAAATAGTCTCAAATACATTATATAGTAGTATACATTATATAGTAGTATAGATTATCCCTTTTAATTACTATCAAAATGGGAATCCTGCTTGAGAATCAAATTGTGAAAGTACAGTATTGCTTTCTCAAATATCATTTCCGTTTAAGACTTTTAATTGAGTTACATTTGGCTATTTTAAAGAGATATCAACGCTCAAAAAACCCCAGCAGTTTATAGGAAAGAAAGATTCTAGTATGTGACATTGTCAACCAAAAAACAAAAAAAGATACATCAAGTAAAACGAAAGTAACCAAATACACGTTAATCGTCGCATTTTCATAAGACAAGATGTATGATATTCTACTAGTTATTTACAAAATAACTGCTGCAGAAAACGAACATTTTGGGAAGTTTGTCCTTGTTTGGCAAAGCATGTGTTCTGTGATTGAATCACCACATCCATCATTAAGTCATTAACTGCAAAAACAATCAGATGAAGATGGTCAAAATCACAAGAACAAGACTGGTAAAAAAAGTTTTAAGTAAATCACGTGTAAATCACAAAGAGAGGTGTTTGGATGGTCATTTCGAAAGTGATTTGCCATATAAAATAAAATGTGTCAAAAGTTTGGCCAAGTTTTTGCTTCTACCATCTGAAGTTGCAATAATCAAATTTAAACGTTGGAATTTTGGCGAACAATGAGATTTCTTTTATTATTTTACCTTTGGAAAATCAATTTTGCTGCATCATGTAAGAAATTACTCAACATTTGACCCATATATAATGTAATCAAAGTAAGCTGAGTTGCAACTTCAATAAACAATAACCTAGATAATCAATTTCAAAAAGCCATAATGTTTACCATAAACCATATAATATTCTTTTAATATAACAATTGTTACTCAGATTTCTTTGATATGCATGAAAGAGCACTAAACACATGCATAAAGAGTGGCTAGCATATTGAAACATAAGAAGACTTACCTTAACATTGCAGTCATGGAGGGGTGCCTTGATAAACTTTTATTGAGCGGAGTAGATGATATGCAACCCATTTATAAGTAATGATTCCAAATGCATATGAGATACAATGTACAAAATTTCGGTCAGTTTCAAATGAAAACTCATGACAAATCAAAAGATCCTTGGCCTTCGCTGATTGCATAAAGAAGTTGTTTGTACATAATTTCCTGTTATTTAAAAAATGTAACAAGTTGTTAGCAACAGCCAAATAAGTAAATCATCTAGGGGTTACCAAGTCACTTTTAACAAGTAATCCAAATAGCATTATCTCTACGGTTTCGAACCTGTATATAAGTTCCTAAACTGAACATTTTGATCCATTAACACACCCACACAAACCCACAATTTTACACTTATATTTTCCTTTATCCTAATTAGAAGAGAGAGTGTATGTTGAGAAAGAGTTGATGTAATAACGGTTTGCGCTATAAGAAAGGATGTTACCTTGGTGGAGTAAGAAGGAAGCTTCAAGTAATTTGCACACGTCATCACACTAGGCAAGTCATCATCAGCAGGTTCTGACAATCCGTTCGCACTAGATGCCACATTACTGGCTGTTGAAGAATGCTGCACCATACAAAAGAAAATTATAAGCACCTCAACAGAAAGTTCATTACAATGTTACATAATCATGACAAACAGAATGCCAGTGTGTAAAATATATACCTTTCTAACAATCGTCAGCTTTGGATTTAGCACAGCCAAACCACCAGGAGGAAGCCGAGGAGCACCAGTGACGAACTGACAGAATGCCCTTTGTTGTTCTGGGTTGAATTCTCCTAATATTTCAAGTAACTAAATAGTTGTGCACAACAAACTACATGTAAGTTTTCTCCTGAATGTATCAGCGCGTAAAAAACAAAAAATATAAAAAAATTTACATACATTGACTACTGCAGGGCTCTTAGAAGTGTAACCATGATCAAACTTTATGTGTTCCACAAGTTTGTCAGCCTGCAATTACAAAAGAGTTTAGGAAAAGTACATTCTCCCATTATACTTTTGAAGTACTTAACCATGACAAGTAAACCAAAAAGATAAGAAGTTTACCTCCCATAATTCTGTGTGGCCACACACTAAATAATCCAATTCATCTGGTGAAAATATTTGCAAAGCCGAAATGTCAAAGACCTGGTGGTTGAGCAAGAATACACATTAGTTGCACTTTACAAGATCTTGCATGTGAATTGGAAGCCATGTCTATATAACTTTTATGTTGCATCTATAACAGTAAAATTTCAAAACCTTTGTCACCATGATACATCAGTAACCACAGAATTAAAAATAAGGAGCAATATAAAAAATCATGATATCTTTTCAAAAAATAAGACACATTTCTAGAGGCTGCTGGGCTGGCTGTTTAAATGGAGCTGGATGAATATAGCATGAACAGACTATACACAAAATTCAGGTATTTTCAAGATAACTAGTACCCGCTTCTACAAGTTAACCAACCAGCCAAAAAGCCCATTTCGCCAAAAATGTAAGCAACAAATATCGTGGAAAATAACAAGTGAAAATGACCTGATTGAAACCAGCTCTAAATGCTTCCACTTGTCGTGTGATACCAGTCTTGACAGTAGCAGACACTACAAGGGAAACGTACTCCTCCAGATTGTTTATATTGACCTGTACATTTCCAAAAAAGAACCATATGAAATTTAACATAGCTACCTTCTTAGCAATTGCTAGACAAACCAAGAACAAATGATACTTTATAAAGCAGAAGGTTCATAAGAGGGGAAGATGCACACTTACATCTTCATCTCCTGATTTCAAAGTGAAATCTGGATAACCAGGAAGTGTAAAGTCTAAACAAAGATCTTCAACTGGAGCCCCTCGGAATTTTAAGTCGAGCATTTCACTGCGGTCACGCCCAGACATCGACTCTAAGTATTGTTTCCGACATACAAGAGCTTGCAACTCTTGCAATGTCTTGCCAAGTTCAGCATCAAAGGATGAAACATCCATTAAATCAAGCTCCTGCAACACAGAAGTAACATATTTAATAAGTTATAATAATAACATAAAATAAAGACTGCAATACTTTAAATCTAGATTTACTACACAAGCTTGCTTACTTGTCCAAGCACAAGTTTGTAGAATGCTGTTGATAGTGGCAGATCCAAAAGACGACCATCTTGAAGAGCTTTCGCCATTACACAACCAAGAAGACGAAAATACTCGATTACTTTAGCAAACTTGCTACCATCAGATGAATTAGCAGTCAAGGGCCAAGGTCTTGGGAACAACCCAAGTGGTGCTATAATTACGTCATCAAATGAGCTAGATCTCCACATTCTCAGGTCTGCCCTTTGCAAATCATGACTTAATAGAGTATAGAATTCCAAAGTAGGACCCAATCCCGTCCCAACTTCACCAAAATACTCTACTTCTAAAACAGCCTTTTGGCTTGAATACATCTCCATAACTTTAGCAGCAGAATCCAAAATACGATTCCGGGAAACACGGACTTTCTGTCGCCGTAACCGTCCAACCCGCATCTCCCTCTCATTCGTAGACCCATTTCCATCTGCCCCCTGCTGCTGCTGAAGCCGATATAACGCACGAGATAACCCGAAAGCAGTTGAATAGAAATACTGTCGCCTAGTTTCAAACGGAAATAAAAATGGGCATGCTTTTGTAAGCTGATAACACCATGATGGAAGACTACCACTACAAAGCGCAAGCACATCCTGAATCTGCCTGGATAATTTTGGAGTCAATTTACTATTAATGAACTCATCAGCAGGAACCTTAGGACCGGTAACATTAAGGTCATTTAGGCTCGAGATTTTTCCTTCAGAAAAGCTATCGATGACTGTCTGGACACGTAAACGTGGTGCAATCTGATTTAAACCTTCTAATACACGTAGTAAAGCTAGTATGTTATAAGTAGGATTATTCTTTTCCAGATCACAAGGAAGCTCTGCTTGCAAAAGACTATCAAAGAGAGACATTTGATGCTTAGGTAAATCCGAACTCGGCCCCGATTTTGAAGATTTAGTGTTTGCTGAATTTGATGTCCTGTCACTTTGAACTTCTGCTTTTTGGTACGTCAGTGTGTATATATCACCAGACATGAAGTCAGTGCTCTCATCATCACCTTCATCGAGAACATGATGTTGCTGAATAGCTTGATAAAGGGTTAAATGTCTGCTAAGGTGCTTACCACCTGAAGAAAATACCAACCTAGGAGCATCATTGGAGTTATGTCGATCTCTACTTCCCATAGTACCCCTACTATTTGCTGATGAAAGCCCGACCATCGCAGCAGCAGCAAACGACATTGAACCCCTTGAAGCAAAAGAATTTGGACCTCTAACCTCTGTGGAGTCTGAACCCCGAGCAGGAGTTCCTCTACTGCTAGAACCACAAGCTGGATTTGTCTGACTATCACTTGTTGTAGGGCCCGCAGGGCTATCCTCGGTGGTGTCTCCCAATTTAACATCGTGAACATTTGGCATGCAAGCTGGAAGTGAATCATCCCTTAGCACCTAAAAAACACGATTCATGTGTCAGAAAAAATATAAAATAACTATAGTACTGAAGATACTTAATAGTATCAATAACTGCCCTGAGGGGCACCAAAAGCAACATTTTTTTTCCTTCAAACATAAGTTAATTTGGGTAACAAATAGTATTTCAAAACAAATTCGAGGTCTGTTAATGCAACAATCCTCACCAAACCTCAAATTGACAAACAATATGCTTGCCGTTGTAACCCCCATTATCTTGTGTGGAAAGAATCTACATGCTATATTGTGACGCCTTCTAAAGGTTGATAGATAATAGACATTCCTCAATATGTGTTTACAGCCATCACATCATAAGTTCTTAAAAAGGGTCTAAAGTAGCTCTTGATTCTTACAAGCATGCAGAAGAGTGCCCTAAACTCTTTTAGCACGTCCACAATCTCTACTTATGTTACTTTATCTATGAAGATCTTATTTGCTAATTTATATCTCTCTGAGCTTCTTAATCCTCCTAAAGATGTCTTCTTACTATATGACATGAATAGCAGCTATCCAACAACCTTGTGCTTTTATTCTAACTGTATATCGAGCCCTATCTATCTTTCCATAAATACGTATTGGGGAAACAATTTCAGGCTATGAAAGTCTGTATATAACAAAATACAGGAGCAGATTAAGTATCAACAATAAATTTTATGACCACATACATCATCTTGATCATCATCATCGTCCTCGGAAACTTCATCATCTTCAATCACCAATGCATCATCAACTTCAACGGGCGATATCTCTACGTCCTCCTCCTACAGCGCACACAAAAGAATACTAAGAATATAATATACAAAAATAAAAATATAATTATGGCACAGCAAAATAATTAAACTTACAAAAAGAAACAGCAAGCTGACAAGAAATATCGGCCAACAAAATAGTTCACGAGGGCATGCATGTACATATTCATTCAGATATCCATCGATGCATACCAAATTCATGAAACATCCTAGTCTTACTATTTGATTGTTAAGCAAATATTTAGTTCTACAGAACTTTTTAAAGAGAGCTAAAGCTTTAGCATGTGTGCATATCGCATGACGTAGTCAAGTAGTGTTCAGGTGGAAAACATAGCTCGAGTATATGTGCATATCACATGAAGACTGAAAACATTCTATTGCAATCTGATACTCGACATCTATGCCATTGTCTCAAATCAGTAACAGCATTCCCGCAAATCAGGAAACGTTGGAACCCCACCTATAAGTATATCGTATGACGTATTGTGCAGGTGGAAAACATAGCTCTGCCATTAGACTTTATACCTTTCTTGTCCTATTAGCCTTCTTTTATCTTCTAATTTTAACCTAGCGGTGTTACTATTGAGTGATCATGCAATTAGCAGAAAGTGTGGGACGGTGGAGTGGTGGACTTACATTCGCATATCTTAACCACTTTTACGTGCAGCCATATCTATTTCAAATATATATCTATATCCAAATATGCACATTTTTATATGATCTTCATCTCAAAGGTATAGTGTGTGTGCCTAAAAGAATGATATACTACAAAAAGATACGCTATTTCATATTACAAGCAGTTAGTATACAGACAAGAATATTAGGGTCTAACACTAACGCAAAGGGAACTATACCTCAGACATTGATTCATCATTCACGGATTTCATCGAAGTATCTTTATTCGAAGCAGCCTTTCTTCGAGAAGCATTTCTTGTACGTGGTCCTTTCCCCTCATCTTGAGTTGGCTTCAAGACAGCTTTTCCCTTCCCCTTTGAAGAGCTTGCTGCTTCCTCTTGTATTGTGCCCTTTTCGTTTGAGTTCCCTATATTAATCCCTGACCTGGATCTTGTAGACTGACGACGCGTAGCTGAAGCAGGAGTAGGGGAAGATTCTGAGTTCCCAACAGAAGTGGAAGACTTATGGCTAGACTCGCTACGTTGAACGCGAGGCCAGAGGAAATCTTCAACAGCTGACAAACTGGCTAAAGGATCAATGAGAAGGATATTTGAAGAATAATCACGAAGAGACTTTTCACCATGTGCTCTGCAAAGGCGCAGTTTAAATGGACGAGATGATAAACCAAGGCCAGAAGAGAGGCGTGAACCTCCAGTAGAAGATCTAGAGCTGTGGCTCAAAACTACTGGAAAACGCTCTAATGAGGTCAATGCATTTTGAAGCTTCTGAACTAAAACACTCATTGGGGCCAAATTTGATTCACCCGGTCCATAAGGAAGGGCGACTGCTATGAAAGACCTGTATCTTTTAAGGGCTTGTTGACGAAGCTTAAGCAAATTATCTTCCGACACTCTTTTCTTAAGAAAACATCCACATGATAAGTAATTCAGCAAAGCATCAGCAACGCCGCTTCCAATAAACTCAAACGTGGAGACACCATCTCCTTTGCTTACCTCTGCCAGCATCTCAGTGACCACTTTTAACAGGTTATCTTCCGTAGCAGGTGAAAAATCAACCACCCGAGGTGAGGAAGCTTTAGACTTCCCTTTGGACTTTGACTTATGATCATCTGTAAAGGCAACTAACTTTGAGCAAAGATTCTTCAAATGTAGAAGATCATCTGTAACCCCAACTTCTGCAGCTCCAGAGACAGAAGGGTAGTATTTATCTTTAAAAGTCTTTGCACTTGTACTAACCGCCATCCGGAGACTAGAATTAACAGCAGGAGCTTCTACAGAGTTAGAAGGGGTGTTTTTAGGATCTTCAGCAGAAGTTGCATCGGTATTTGAGGTATCAGCACGATTTCGATTGCGTTTGGAACGTGTGGATGATCCAGGTGTCGAATCAGTATCCTTTTCAGATGACTCGGGTATAATAAGTGTATCTACTGCATGAACAACACCTTCTCTCACAAACAGTTTGGAGAAAGTTTCTGGAAGCTTTTCCATCAAGATATCTGCAATTTCAAGGGAAGGCAATAGAACTTGTGGATCTTTCCATGCCAAAACACCCGCCAAGAAACTGTGGAAATTAAAAAATAGAAGGTCAGAATATCAATATAATTGAGGGGAACCAGCACATGTTGATAAAGTATTCATAAGTGATATACCTTGATATATTTGTAGCACCAAGTAGAGACTGGATCATATCCGCGCTGCTGAAATAGAACAATTTCCCAATAGCTGAGAGACATTTATGACGCACAGGTGCATTCACACTTGAGCCATATATCTGAAAAGACAAAAAAAAAAGTACATTAAGCAAATAGTTGCACTCACAACGAGCCACCAGAGTTCTTTTAAAACCAACCTGAATGAGAACGGGAAGAAGATCCATCCCAAATTGTTGCAAAAGCTCAGGCTGATCAGTCAACAATTTCTCTCGACCTGACACGTCTGGTGCATGACCAGTTGTCTCTTCTTGCTTGACAGAACTGCCTACAGGTGACTTCCTTGAAAGAGGCCCTTTGACAAATAAGTTACTGCTGGAAGGAAGAGATATGGTTCCTTGGGGCAATGGAGGAAGAAGCTCATTTGTCAAATTCACAATCTCAAATATCTGTGCATGAGAAAATCAAACAAATTGATCAAAAACTTTGTAAATGCATTGCGAATATAACCAAAGTGTTAAAGCTGGTTGTTTCTTAAATAGTAACCGCTGAAATCTGAAAGTGATTCTAAATCTGATATTGTTTAATGTCTAAATATCAAGAACAAACTGTTACAGATTGAGGAGTTGAGCTCGGGGGAGAAAAAAGTATATACAGAACTTGCGAAATTCATATTTTATCTTGTTGGTGTTTGTATCTGTAAATTATGCAACTTCCAAGATAGTTAAATAGGATCCAGATAATTTAATCTAAGCAAATATAACTTGGTCTAACCAGCCTATGATACAGCTATTGCTACTGATGACACCATATCACTACAACGATGGATTTGATGAGTAAATGCAGACTAAGATGAAGCACATGATGGGAGGGATAGGCAACTTGGATTTGTGACATATGATGAAAAAATCAGGACAACGGTCTATATATCCATGAGAAAAACAAAAGACAAGATGAGCTCATTTGCTCTGCCTCTTGTTTAGCCAGATTAGGAATTATGTGTGCAGGAACAGAAGGTGTTAGGGTCATTTTAAGGTAAAATAAACAGCAAACATAAGCAAATCCCATTCCTATATTTTAACCTTTTTTACAAGTGAATAACTATGTGTTTACAATATACTAGGACTCTTGACTTCACAAGAGCATCTTATCAGCTCCTTCATTATAGATAATTTCTGAAGGGCAAGTAAAAACTCAACTAACAGAGAGAATCATTAGAGAAAACAGCATAAAAAGCAAATAAGCTACAGGGTACTAATTAAACATTAAAAAAAGAGACGCAATACAACTTCAGTTTCTTTTTGCATCTATAGCCGGTCTAACACACAATTCATGTGGCGGGACAAAACCTATTTAACATTTTAACTTACTATGACAGCCTCACAACCAGAACGAACTAGAAGAGAACAAAATGCAAAGAAGCTTTACCTGCTCTGGTGGCCTACTCAAGGCAGGTGATACAGACATAGTTGCAACAAGACCAGAACCTGACAATATCTCTTTCAGAATACCACTGATACCAAGAAGCATTAACGTTTTTGATCCTAGAGGAGAGCCACTTGCACATGTGGATAGCAATCGTATTAAGCCCTGCAAACATCTGTGTTAAGCAATGCAGACTCACAAAATTAAAAAAATAAAAAATGAAAACAAATGCAAGCATTGCAATACCGTATAGGTAGATGGCGTGAGAGATGCCTGCCCACTTCCAGAGCTGCTGGTTGAAATAAGTGAGGCAGCTTGGGTAACTAGGCCATGGTTACAAATCTCATCCAACCTATCAGGAGATGATGCAAACGCCTCTACAATTCGAGTCAAACAAACTGATGCATGCTCCAAAACCTAAATAGAGAATTTTGCTCCGTTAGATAATCAGAAATAGTTGAACATATTATACCATAAATTTAATCAAGACTACTTGGGACTGTTTGTATTCACCTTGGCATCATGATACTGAAGAAGATTTGTCAACAAAGGAACAGCTTCCATGACAAAATCAGCTGCATCAGAAGGAAGTTTCTTGCACATATTTGCGGCAGTAGATAATGCCACACGCTAATTGATAAAGAGCAAAAGGGTAATAATTAGATATACTTCAGACTAAATTCAGCACTCCCATAGACCTAACATGTAAAGCAACAAGAGGTACCTGTACTCCTGTGGAGAAGAAGTCAAGATACGAGAGCACTGCCATTAGTGCACCTGCCCGCAAGCATGCAGTTGGGTGCTCCTGAGATATCTTCTTAAGAGCTTGCAAGGACTGTTACGAGAAGGGTAAACATCAATATGACTATAAAGATCAATACTTCCATCTTTTATTAAAGAATACAAATTCATTAATACATGAGTGGACGCCTATTAAAAAATATATATATATATAGCCTAATTCCTACAGCTACTATTATGTCCATTCATAATTGGCCACATAACTACATAAGTACACCAAACCGAAGTCTACTGGATCGACCCAACCCGTCAAATTTTCAGCAACATAATTTGGACCCAAGTGACATCTGTTTTAAACCTATAATTCAGGTATAGTCCACTCAAAATTGAATAAGGGCCTAACCAACTATGTTTTAGAGTCCTATATAAGCCTAACATTTATTCGCTTTTGGTACCTCCTTTTCCAAAACTGGCGCCTACAATGAGCTCGTTTTGCATAGATACATCACATCAATAAAACCACTTAAAACACTTTAAAATTATTATTTTTTTTTTTTACCCGATCAAGTACTAATATGAAACATAACCACGTTAAATATTAATAGCAACTTAGCACACCTGTTCCGCCAAGTCCATATACTCAATGGTAAGCAACCTCGCCACAAAACACGACACGGCCCCATAATGCACAACCGAAACACAACTACTCGGCAACACATCACACAAATGCGTCAACGCTCTAGCCGCAAGCAACATCACATCCGGATTACTCTCGTAATTCAACAACCCAACCAAAACCGGCACAAACGAATCCACCGAAAAACTACTCAACGAATCCTCCGTCCCAATACTCAAAATCTCGCACAATTGCGTCAAGCTCTCCACTTGCCTCCCTTCCTCCCCGTCCGCCCTTAAACCCGTCAAAATCTTCTTCAACCTCCCGTTCTGCTGCGAAGACGACCCCGAAGCCATCGCAGACGACGGCAACAAATCATCCAACCCCGCGCCTAGCTTCCGCAGCAATCCTTGTAATGCTGAGCTGGCAGTCGTCAAATTCTGATTAAACATCCCTCCTCCCCCATCACTGTCCACGTCATCATCCGCCACGTCATCATCGTCAGAAACCCTAACCCTAGGCGGCGGCTGCTCGTCGTCTTTCTCCTTACCTTTCCCACTACCACGGCGGCGCGTGGAGTTCGATCCGGAAGGCTGTTCGTTGCTGTTATTATCCATGTTGTTGGTGGTGGTGTCGGAGCGTGAGTGGCGCGTGCGTTTGATAGAGCGAGTGGTGGGACCGGATGACGTGGCCTCGGCCCTCTTGCGACTGCGTGTTTCCATACAAAACCCTAACACACTGTTTGTGTTGTTTTGATCATCGTGATTGTAATTGTGGTTGTTTATATAACATGTGTTGGTTAATTTTAATTGGGGGATTGGATAATTAATTAGTGGTTTTGGGGGTTAATTTGAAAACCCTAGCGATTTGGGGATTTTTTTTGTTTTTGTGAATGGAGTGAATGGGAATTGATTGGGGTTTGTACTTTGTGAGTTTGTTCAGAGTTTTTTGTAGGGGGGTGTTTGTGTATATATACTTGTTCTCATCGAAAGTGCAAGTGGTATTTGGTAAGGTTTTTCGGCTTGATATTATGGCGATTAAGAGGGTGTTTGTTTCGTTGCTCAAAAAAAAAAAAGGGTGTTTGTTTCGGCTTCGGCTTATTTGGTTTTGGGTTTACGTTTCATACGCTCACTTTTTGCGACTTATTTTAAAACTTTTTGGCTTATATAAGTTTATGAAGGAAGATCATCTAAAGTTGTAAACACAACTTTAGTAAAATAATGAGATTGTGAGCCATTCGATTTCATCTAATGACTCACAATCTCACACAACTTTACTAAAGTTGACTTATACAACTTTAGAGGATCCTCCTCCTTTCCTATGCCACAATAAACTTACGCTGTGTTCTCGAGTTATTTCATTAAAGAAAAGGGAAGGAAATGGAAGTAAACACTTTCCTCCCATATTTGGGCGGAAATGGAAGTAAAAAAAATTCATACAAATATAACTAACTTTACTTCCAGTTTACTTCCATTTCCTTCCCTTTTCTTTAATGAAATAACTCGAGAACACGATGTGAGAGTAAACCTTTTCACTTTCCTTTCATTTTCTTTAATGAAATAACTCGAGAACGCAGCGTTAATATAAGCTATAAAGTTTCAAAATAAGCCACAAAAAGTGAGGATCCTCCTCCTTTCTTATGCCACAATAAACTTATATAAGCTATAAAGTTTCAAAATAAGCCACAAAAAGTGAGCTTATGAAACATAAGCCCAAAACCAAATAAGCCATAAGCCGGTTATATATGCTGAAACAAACACCCCCTAACTCACCATATTTATATCAGCGTCAAATCATCATTTAACGTATCATCAAATACATTATTTTTTAAAGTTAATGATTTGCACACTTCGGTTCGGTCTTGCTTTCATGTTTTTCCTATTTTCAGTTTTGGGTCGATTCGGTTCGACCCAAAAACACGCCTAAATTGACACAAACCGAACCGAATCAACCATATTTGGTTCGGTTTCGGTTCATGATTTTCACGAAATTGGTTCTCGGGTCGGTTCGGTTTTTGACTTTAGCCCTACTCCAAACTATGTTTTAAGCATTTGTACATTTATCATATGTTGCTTCTGAAGATTCTATATTGAAGTGTGTGAATCAAAGTAAGAGTGTGTCAATCAACACTCATTTTTTAAGTGTTATGATCACCACCAAATCAAAAATATAAAAACACTCTATTTTATACAAACATATCCCATAGTACATATCACAAACAAACACACACAAAATTTCAGAAATTATTCGATGGTTTGCACCACCAAACGAGTCTTGACGCGCGACTGGGTCTTATTCGGTGTGCACCTTTGCATCACGAAGTTCTTTGTATTTCCTTCGTTGTGTGATGCATCTTTCGACCCAAGTACGTTGCAAATTCGGTAGTGGACTCATGTACAATTCGTTAAATTCACCTGATCTTTTAATATAATGTTATGGAATATGATCCAACAATACATGATTATATTCTTCGTAGCATGTTGACTTGGTAAGTACGTGGGGCTGTTGTAGAACTTGAAGGACTCCGAAACCTCTTTCGATATATTTTCTTGCACTTTCTTGAATTCTTTCAAATTTAATTGTTTTTTCATCCCGTCCAATTGAAAATGTTTTGACAAATGTAGCCCATTGATGATAAATTTTTCCGCTAAGTAGTAACCTTTTTCATATGTGTTTCCATTTACTACAATAAGAGCTTCCGAAGCAACATCGTCAATAAGGTCATCAAATAAGTTTGAAGTATTTATGGCATATGGGAGTTCCAAACTAACTAGCTAAAGCATATACGCTCGAAACAGGCCCAAAGCAAGCCAATGAAGGCTAGGCCCTATCATAGCCTGGCTTAGGAACACCTTCCTAGGCCAAGCACAATCAAGGTCATGCCTGATAAGCTGGATTCAAGTCACGACCCACCTGGAAACCTATGTCAGGACTGTTGCAATAGCCACCATGTGTCATTACCTCATTTGATTAGAGGTAGTGTTGTGGACATCTCGTAGATACGTGATATCGCACATGGGACACCCCATGAAACCGTCCTAACCAAGGATGGCACGAAAAGTGTCATCCTTGCCCCTCTCATTTGGATGACCACCACATAGACATCCCACAAATCATTTGATCGAATCTATGGGTTGCACACAACCCTAAATGCATCCTTATAAATATGGGGCTATTTCCTTGAAATGGACAAAGTCATTCTCGACTAATATTTTACATACACTAATCACCTCGTGAGTGTTACCCCAACTCATGACGCCAGTCATACCTTGGGGTCCTTACTGAATGTGCGAAACCAAACAAGTGACTACTCTCAACCCCCAATACGTACCTTATGTAAACAAGTATATAGAACATTGATATCGTTATTTGCCCCTGCAACACCAAAATATGCATGTCAAATCCACAACTCATATGATGCAACATCTTCAAGCATTAGATTATGGTATTTATGATCACGCCTTTTATTTTTCTCGTGTAATGCCTTAGGACATTTTGTCGATTCCCAATGCATACAACTAATACCACCGAGCATTCTAGTGTTTCTCTTCGTACAATGCATATATATATGTTGGATATCATTAAAATCAAGTTTTCTTATAAACTCGACTAAGTATAAAGTACATATGCATTTAATGAAGTTTTGTAAACAACCATGTGAGTATGCTAGTTGGCATCGGGTGATTATCATATGCTAGTTGGCATATGACGAAATGCATTTCATGATAGCATTAATACTTAATCAACCCGTACAATCCGGTCGTTGTTCTAAAACTTATAAGTATTCAGGAATAGGCTGAACATTATAATTGGAAATATGATGCACCATTTATTTAAATAGTTTGGAACTCATATGATACATTCGCCTAAAATTCCTCTTCGAGTATTTAGATTGGTTGCTTATGTCTTAGTCGTCTAAAAGTCATTGATCGTAACTTCTCGTTCACGTAGTATGGGTGTCCTTATATGAGGACCCGGACTATAGGCTTCTTAATTACCTACAAATTGGAATTGTTAATAAGCTTCATAAAGGGTCTAATATTTTCTCAGATCGTTTCTGATACGTGGGAATCGCACCAGGCTTTACCTCTCGAGGGATCTCGAGAAGCTTACAACCCCGACCAGACAGTGTACCTGATCGTTGTAGTATAGTATAGTGACAAGTACCGGGGGATTGATCGTTCAACTCAGGAATAGTGTCGCTAGGATTAAAAAGCCTAAAAACTAGGTCTAGAGGTAAGAGATGATTCTTTTTGTATTTTTATGTTTTATAAAAGCAATTAAAATATCGGTTTTTGGAAGAGTTGGCAGAATTAGTTGCTAATCAACTAACCCAATAACTAAGATGCAATCAAAATAAAATAACAAAAATGAAATGAAATCTAATTAAACTAGTGGTGTGAACAATAATAGGGAGAGTTGTGTTTACTTAGGTTTCATTACTCCCTAGATATCTTTTACAGGTTGATAGTTTGTTACAATTGGATGGATGATGGGTCGTATTCCTTAATACTAGTCGTAGGGCCGTGTACAATATTCCCTAACTCTATAGGATCCTACTTCACTCCTATGTCGAGCCGTTAGAAGCTCCTAACATGGGATCATTAGAATTCTCCTACGCATTAAATACAACCAAAAATCATAGTACACCTCTGATCATGTTTCTTAAGACGTTCAAGCATGTCACCAATGGAAGTCTGCCAGTTTTCTTAAGCCTAACATCGAATACAATCATCCGTAACAACAATAAACAAACAATCAACCCATAATTAACATCTAGGTTTCACTACATCTAAGCAAACACACAAGAGATCTAGTCAAGCATGTTAAATTCAACACAAGTGTAAGATATATTCAAACAACACATAGACATATTGAATGAATTGAAAGAGTACTTATCTCAATTGAACATGAAAGGTTTCAAAGGGTAAAAACCCTTGAAAAAGCTGTAATATTCGGACTAGGGTTTCTCTCCAAAGTTACACCCTAATTGTTCCTCTTTAATGAATGAAAATTGCAAAACTATATATAGATTTTACAGGGTGACGGCGTCAAGAAGGAAATTCTGACGCCGTCAACTCGCCGCCCATAATGAAATCGGATTTCCTAGATCCACTTTTGACGCCGTCATGTGTAATTCTACTCTGGGCCGTCACTCTTATTTGGACCATGACGGCCTATGGTGACGTCATCATGTCCCTAGTGCAAAACTCTTCTGGATCGTCATGGACTTTATCCACTTTCACCTGTTGTATTACTCTTGACGCCGTCACGTGAGAACTCTTGACGCCGTCAGGTACTGTTCCCAGCAAGGAAAATTAAGACTTTGCCGTTTTCTTCACTTTTATGCTCTAAAAACGTCCAAAATACTTACTTTTCCAGAATTCACTCCAAAAGTACCTAAAATGACAAAAGTAACGATTTAGGGCATTATTTGATCAAATAAATTCGAATCCGGGCTAAAATGACCCCCTAAAAACGGTTCATTTTTCGCCTCATCAAATACCCTTACACTTGAGATTTGGTTGTCCTCAAGCAAATGTGCTTTTATTCTAATCAAAATACAAGTTAGAGGTCATTTAACACTAATAAAGAAGTAATTGCAACAAATAATCATTCCACTAAAGACTAAAGACAAGCACGGAGGTCATACACTAGCACCTCACAAATAGTGTTTAGATACTCACATCTCTCGGGTGTAATAAAGTATATATCACAATATGGAAATGGAAAACATCTCTCACTACCTGTCATAGCAAAATAGATTACCATAGGTTTGGGAAAGGATCAAACCTCCACCGCATGGCGTAAGCACCTAGGATAAACTATCAAAGAGGTCTTTTAAAGGGTTATAATGTTAAGTGTAGAGATATGGAATACACGGTTTTGTTGGATAAAGGCAATCTTTACTGGTGGCGAGTTAATCATCTTGGTTAATTACATGTACAATATGGCGTTGCTAAGCCAATACTAGACTCGACTTAAGCTAATAAATCAAAAATAACAAAAACTTAAAACAAACATAGAATGAAACGGGATGGTAGTCCATTTTTTTTTTTTTTGAATATACTCTTACCCTACCATCCAAAATAATACATCATATGGAATGAACATTCCCCTTACACTTTAATCTTTACATACTTTACAATAAACTAATCTAATGACTCGAATTAAGATAATCAAAACACTTTGAGTACTTTTTAGATTAACGCACATATGGGGGTAATAATATGATGTTCTTCCCCATTATTCCATAACATTAGTGCTTTACCCATGAGTCCCAATCGTCCCAAAACAATATGTACAAGGATATGACTCGACTTAGCAACCATGTAATCAATTAGATAATTAACTAAGGGTTTAAACAAATAACAATAATGCACTAAAGATGAGTGCATACACGGAAGGCTAAGGCGATTTGGGTGTACATTTAAGTGGGTTGTAACAAATTCTTCCTTTAAGTAAGATGCTTAAAGTTAGAAATGAAAAGATAGGCTCGGAAGGGTGTACTAGGGGTTTCGTGTACTAAAAATGAGTACAACGCTAAGGTGTAAGAAAAATTATTTGACTTTACTAGCCAAGTAATATGACTTAAATGGTCAAGTAATTATGATACGGGTTTAACACAAGGGTGATCCTAATGCCTCTTATCATGTAGTAAATCCTACCACACGAATGTAGTCTCACTAGCGGTCTCGGGATGCATCACTAACGCAAGTTCTAGAATCTAAATGCTACCGGTACACTCATAAGCACTAATAGTGAATGTTTTTCCTATCAAATCTAAAGGCGAACCTCACATATTTGGGTGGAAATTTTTTCTGAATGGTACGGTTTTGTGCTAGTCATACAACTCCTATCCATGAGACTTTTGCTAAGGCTAAAGTTTCACTCCTAAATGTTGTAAAAAACTTTAAATTTGGCGCTAAAATTACACTAACAAGTATTTCTCATAGTTTTATTACACACCTACCATCAAACAAACAAACTCAAGTGCAAGTGTATCCTATAAGGTTTCATCATTTACCCTCCCCTTACACTTAGGATGAACATTGTCCCCAATGTTCAATTAAAGAATGTAAAAGTGAAATAAGTAAAAGAATGAAAGCAAATACTCCCCTGATTCGTTCGGTGTGGATAGTGTGTCAACAAGGTTAGATCTTCCTCCAAGAAAATGAACAATCAAAGCTTCCCTTCTAGAAAAATAAATCATCTTCTTGTCATACATAACCTGTTAAACCTGAGAAAACAAACAAGGCAACCTCGCGTAAAATCGGCGGCAATCTATATATACTAACAAGTCCTATAAAACAATGTAAGATATAATGCTTGTGGAATGAATGTTTGCAGATTTCCTGGAGTTTATAAAACTAAAGAATTAACAAAAACTTCAAGACTCCGTTAGAAAAACAAAACTAGCAAAATTTCCAGAATTTTACACATGACGCTGTCAGGAGTTAACTTCTGACGCCGTCAAAAGTGACCTGCAGAAATCTTTACGTTAAGTTTCCAGAAAATTTCTGGAAAAACTTATATCCTACTTCCTGAAAAATCCTGCAAAACATCATTATGACTCGATACAAGCATTTGACTCTAACAAATATTAATACACATGTTCATTTAATATTGTGGAGAATCATGATCAATTTCGTTTTTTAAAAACAAATTTGGGGTTTCCCCTTACACTTATCTTTTGCGAAATACCTTTGTATGAAGTTAAGACGAAGTCAAACGACAAAATAAAGTATTTTCACAATTTTAGTTTTGAAACAAGATCTACCAACAATAAAATAAAGCATGCATACAGAAGCAAATAACAATCAAACAAAATAAAATCACACAAAACATGGGTTGCCTCCCAAGAAGCGCTTTTCTTTATTTTACGAGTCTTGTAGCTAGACTCAAAGTCATGGGCAATTACGTGACCTCATCGTTGGTCTCATTCACTGATTGTAAATGTTCTTTATAGAGACCAACCACCTTTTTCTAAATTGCTCATATAATCCTATTGGCAAATTCTTTATCAACTTTATATTTCGGTCCTAGAGTCAAGCAATCTTTGTAGAAAAGGCTCTTCTTCTCCCATACATAGTCCATGCCCTTTTTCTTATCCTCTTCATTGATGTCCTCAAAAGCACCAATGTTATCCATGTCAAATCGAGGCACAAAACGAAATTCTTTCATTCTATTAGGCATCCTATATGTGATTCTATCGGTTTCACTAGCAAATCGGATTGTCCCTTCTATCTCATCATATTCTAACTTGGACTCTTCAACAAATGGTTTACCAAACACAACATGGGATAAGCGACAATCAATAACACTAGCTAAGTCTTCAACAACCATAAAGTCAGTGACATAAGTAAAGTTCCCAACAAAGACATGTAGACCTTTAATTCTCCCAACAAAGTTACAAATTCCACCGGGGTATTTAGGATCTCTTCAAGGTCCAAGTCTTGTTTTCACTATATCATTATAAACACTTAAGGACATAATGTTGATTGGGGATTAAAAATCAATGTAAGCATTGTCAATATGTTTATACCCAATCATACATGGTATCTTTGCATTCTTAGGATCGCCTCTCTTTATCTTAGGTTCAATTCTAGTGAAAGGAGGTCGAGGATTATCAATAAGGTTATTATAGTACACAATCTCCTCCTTAGTGGGGTATAGATTGAAATAGTCATCTAGCTTTGGATCTATCTCCCCTTCCTCAAGTTCCTCAACCACATCTTCAAAATCATTAGGTCCTAGGTCCTTATTTGAATACAGGGCGGTCGCTAGGTCACTAAATACATGATCGAGCTCAACATTAATTAACCTATTAAGCTCCCTAAGTTCCCTAATCTCATTCTCAATCTGTTCACGCAACAAAGCCACTTCTCTAGGGGAAAGGGGTGGATTCGCGTTTTCCATAATGGTCAACGGAATAGTCAATGAATTTAGTTTACTAACAAAGGCACGAAGAAAGAGATAGACTAAAGAAAACCTAAAAATAAAAATAAAATCTTACTAGAAAGGAATCTAGCAAGTATACCTAATAAAAAGAAATCCTAACCTAGACAATAACTATTCCCCGGGCTGCGGAGCCAAAAACTTGATGAGTGGGAATCGCACCAGGCTTTACCTCTCGAGGGATCTTGAGAAGCTTACAACCCCCACCAGGCAGTGTACCTGATCGTTGTAGTATAGTATAGTGACAAGTACCGGGGGATTGATCGTTCAAATCAGGAATAGTGTCGCTATGATTAGAAAGCCTAAAAACTAGGTCTAGAGGTGAGAGATGATTCTTTTTGTATTTTTATGTTTTTTAAAAGCAATTAAAATCTCGGTTTTCGGAAGAGTGGGCGGAATTAGTTGCTAATCAACTAACCCAATAACTAAGATGCAATCAAAATAAAATAACAAAAATGAAATGAAATCTAATTAAACTAGTGGTGTGAACAATAATAGAGAGAGTTGTGTTTACTTAGGTATCATTACTCCCTAGATATCTTTTACAGGTTGATAGTTTGTTACAATTGCATGTATGACGAGTCGTATTCCTTAATACTAGTCGTAGGGCCGTGTACAATATTCCCTAACTCTATAGGATCCTACTTCACTCCTATGTCGAGCCGTTAGAAGCTCCTAACATGGGATCATTAGAATTCTCCTACGCATTAAATACAACCAAAAATAATAGTACACCTCTGATCATATTTCTTAAGACGTTCAAGCATGTCACCAATGGAAGTCTGCCAGTTTTCTTAAACCTAACATCGAATACAATCATCCGTAACAACAATAAACAAACAATCAACCCATAATTAACATCTATGTTTCACTACATCTAAGCAAACACACAAGAGATCTAGCAAAGCATGTTAAATTCAAAACAAGTGTAAGATATATTCAAACAACAAATAGACATATTGAATGAATTGAAAGAGTACTTATCTTACATTGTTTTCTAGGACTTGTTAGTATATATAGATTGCCGCCGATTTTACGCGAGGTTGCCTTGTTTGTTTTCTCAGGTTTAACAGGTTATGTATGACAAGAAGATGATTTATTTTTTTGGAAGGGAAGCTTTGAATGTTCATTTTCTTGGAGGAAGATCTAACCTTGTTAACACACTATCCACACCGAACGAATCAGGGGAGTATTTGCTTTAATTCTTTTACCTATTTCACTTTTACATTCTTTAATTGAACATTGGGGACAATGTTTATCCTAAGTGTAAGGGGATGTAAATGATGATACCTTATAGGATACAATTGCACTTGAGTTTGTTTGTTTGATGGTAGGTGTGTAATAAAACTAAGAGAAATACTTGTTAGTGTAATTTTAGCGCCAAATTTAAATTTTTTTACAACATTTAGGAGTAAAACTTTAGCCTTAGCAAGCGTCTCATGGATAGGAGTTGTATGACTAGCACAAAACCGTACTATTCAAAAAAAATT
Organism: Artemisia argyi; assembly: GCA_030686995.1. Classification (NCBI taxonomy): domain Eukaryota; kingdom Viridiplantae; phylum Streptophyta; class Magnoliopsida; order Asterales; family Asteraceae; genus Artemisia; species Artemisia argyi. The sequence continues at coordinate 99,423,936 of CM060699.1, read as the reverse complement.
TCCACCCAAATATGTGAGGTTCGCCTTTATATTTGATAGGAAAAGCATTCATTATTAGTGCTTATGAGTGTACCGATAGCATTTAGATTCTAGAACTTGCGTTAGTGATGCATCCCGAGACCGCTAGTGAGACTACATTCGTGTAGTAGGATTTACTACATGCTAAGAGGCATTAGGATCACCCTTGTGTTAAACCTGTATCATAATTACTTGATCATTTAAGTTATATTACTTGACTAGTAAAGTCAATTAATTTTCTCACACCTTAGCGTTGTACTCATTTTTAGTACACGAAACCCCTAGTACACCCCTCCGAGCCTATCCTTTCGTTTCTAACTTTAAGCATTTTACTTAAAGGAAGAATTTGTTACAACTCACCCAATTGTGCAACCAAATCGCCTTAGCCTTCCGTGTATGCACTCATCTTTAGTGCATTATTGTTATATGTTTAAACCCTTAGTTAATTATCTAATTGATTACATGGTTGCTAAGTCGAGTCATATCTTGTACATATTGTTTTGGGACGATTGGGACTCATTGGTAAAATATTTGTGTTATGGAGTAATGGGGAAGAACATCATATATTACCCCCATATGTGCGTTAATCTAAAAAGTACTCAAAGTGTTTTGATTATCTTGATTCGAGTCATTAGATTAGTTTATTGTAAAGTATGTAAAAATTCAAGTGTAAAGGGAATGTACATTCCCTATGATGTATTATTTTGGATGGTAGGGTAAGAAGAGTGTATGCAAAAAAAAAAAAAAAAAAAAAAAAAAAAAAAAAAAAAAAAAAAAATTAAGTAAAAAAATAGAAAAAGGAAAAATAAAAGAAAAAAAAAACATACGGACTACCATCCCGTTTCATTTTATGTTTGTTTTATGTTTTCATTATTTTTCATTTATTAGCTTAAGTCGAGTCTAGTCTTGGCTTAGCAACGCCATATTGTACATGTAATTAACCAAGATGATTACCTCGCCACCAGTAAATATTTCCTTTATACAACAAAACCGTGTATTCCATATCCCTACACCTAACGTTATAACCCTTTAAAAGACCTCTTTGATAGTTTATCCTAGGTGCTTACGCCAAGTGGTGGAGGTTTGATCCTTTCCCAAGCCTATGGTAATCTATTTTGCTATGACATGTAGTGAGAGATGTTTTCCATTTCCATATTGTGATATATACTTTATTACACTCGAGAGATGTGAGTATATAAACACTATTTCTGAGGTGCTAGTGTATAACCTCCGTGCTTGTCTTTGGTCTTTAGTGAAACGATTATTTGTTGTAATTACTTTTATATTAGTGTTAAATGACCCCTAACTTGTATTTTGATTAGAATAAAAGCGCATTTGCTTGAGGACAAGAAAATCTCAAGTGTTAGGGTATTTGATGAGGCGAAAAGTGAACTACTTTTAAGGGGTCATTTAAGTCCGAATTCGAATTTATTTGATCAAATATTGCCCTAAATCGTTCCTTTTGTCATTTTAGGTACTTTTGGAGTGAAATCTGGAAAATGAAGCATTTTGGACGTTTTTGGAGCATAAAAGTGAAGAAAACGGCAAAGTCTTAATTTTCCTTGCTGGGAACAGTACCTGATGGCGTCAAGAGCTTCTACATGACGACGTCAAGAGTAATACAAGAGGTGGATGTGGACAATACACGTGACGATCCAGAGAGTTTTTGATGAGGCGAAAAATGATCCGTTTTTAGGGGGTCATTTAAGCCCGAATCCGACTTTATTTGATCAAATATTGCCCTAAATCGTTCCTTTTGTGATTTTAGGTACTTGGAGAGTGAATTCTGGAAAAGAAGCCATTTTGGACGTTTTTGGAGCATAAAAGTGAAGAAAACGGCAAAGTATCAATTTTTCCATGCTGGAAGCACTAGGTGACGGCGTCAAGAGTTACACCCTGACGGCGTCAGACAGCAAGAATAAAATACCGTAGGTGGTGACGGCGTCAAAAGTCATCCTGACGGCGTCAAAGTCCCAAGAATAAAATACCGCAGGTGGTGACGGCGTCACACAGGCCGTCATAAGTGGATCAAGGCCGTCCGAGGAAGTATTTGGCGGCGAGGTGACGGCGTCACATGGTTGTCTTGACGCCGTCAGCCCAGTTTTCCTATATATAGTTTTCTAGTTTTTTCATTAAAAAGAGAGAAGTTTTGGAGAAACCCTAAAGACGAATTTGGTGCAACTTTTACAGGTTTTTCAAGGGTTCCAAACCCTTGATACCTTGCATTGTAATTGAGATAAGTGTTCTTCTAATTCAATCATTATGTCTATGTGTTGGTTGTCTATATCTTGTTCTTGTCTCAATTCAATTATGCTAGGCTAGATCTCTCTTGTGTTTGCTTAGATCTAATGAAACCTAGATATTGATTATGTGTTGATTACTTGTTTATTCTTGTTCTTGGATGAATGATTTTATATGTTAGGCTTAAGAAAACTGGCAGATCTCCAAATGGTAACATGCTTGAACGTCTTAAGAAACATGAACCGAGGCGTACTAGGTCTTTATTGGTTGTATTTAATGCATGAGCCACTGTTTACAATCCCTATAGTTGTGCTGGGTCATGGTGTAGGAGGAGATAAGAGCTCATAGAATTGGGGAGTTATGTATGCCACCCCATGAATGGTATTAAGGAATACGATCCGTCATCCATGCAATTATAACAAGTAATTAACGTGTAAAAGATATCTAGGGAGTAATGAAGTCTAAGTAAACACATTTTCTCCAATTACTGCTCGCAACCTTAGTATAATTAGTTTATTTTCATTTTTATTATTTTATTTTGATTGCATCTTAGCTTTGGGTTAGTTGAATAGCAACTAATTCCGCCTACTCCTTCAAAACCCGAGATTTTACCTGCTTTCTAAAAAAACATAAAAATACAAAAATAATCATCTATCACCTTTAGAACTAGTAATTTAGGCTTTCTAATCCTAGCGACACTATTCCCAAGCTGAACGATCAATCCCCCGGTACTTGTCACTATACTATACTACAACGATCAGGTACACTGCCTGGTGGGGGTTGTAAGCTTCTCGAGATCCCTCGAGAGGTAAAGCCTGTTGCGATTCCCACGCATCAAGTTTTTGGCGCCGTTGCCGGGGAATAGTTATTGTCTAGGTTAGGATTTCTTTTTATTAGGTCCACTTGCTAGATTCCTTTCTAGTAAGATTTTATTTTTATTTTTAGGTCTTCTTTAGTCTATCTTATTTCTTCGTGCCTTTGTTCGTAACCCTTCACCGTCCGCCATCATGGCAACCAACGAATTCTCCAACCTTAGGATCACTAGGAGTCGTAGTACCACTAGAGACCTTGTCTTGCCTTACGCAGAACCCGAAAGAGAAATGTGTAGGTTAAGACGAACTCACTCAACTCCTGAACCATCCAGCATTGCTATCGACTTTGATGCACCTCTTTCTGAAGAAAATTCAGAGAATCACATCACAACCCCTAGCTCCCACAACGAGATGAGTACCCCTATAATACCTCCTCCTAAGCGTCTAAAGGACTACTCTTCCCCAACTCCTCGCGGCTTTTCAAATGCCATTGTTTACCCAAACGAACACACCAACGAGGTCTTGCATGCAAACGATGTTTGGCTTGTCAAAAGTGTGTGTAAGTTCCACGGACTTGATGAGGAAAATCCAATCCAACACATCAAGGATTTCCTGAAAATAGTGGATACTATCCATACGGATGGGGCTACTAGAAACACATCCCGATTGCGATTCTTTCCTTTCACCTTATACGAAAAAGCCCAAGAATGGTATGACAAACTCCCTTCTGAATCTATTTTCACATGGGAGCAACTCATATCCAAGTTCTATGAGAAGTTCTTCCCACCTGGAAAGACCTCAGCATTTAGGGATAGGATCCTCCGTTTCCGGAAGGAGAAGGACGAGCCCTTCTATAAATCGTGGACTAGATTCAAAGATTTAATAAGACAAGTTCCCCATCATGGCATTGAGCTTTGGCTCTTGGTCCAAATCTTCTACGAAAATATCTCCTCTAACGACCGAAACGGAATTAACCAATCTAGGAAAGGAAGGTTGGCCAATCTAAGTGTCGAGGAAGGATGGGATAGGATTGAAGAATATGCTCAAGACCAGGATGACACTTGGGATGAACCTGAGTCGACTGTCAGCATTTCTGAGATCACCTCGGATCGTTTGAGCAAAATTCACAAAAGAGTGGAATACATAGCTGGATCGCAGTCACCTAAACGGCTGTCGAATCCTTACCTGATCTGCGATTACTGTGGAGGCCCGCATGAGGTGGAAGAATGCGGAGGAGCAGCCACAACTGAACATGCATGCTTGTCAGGAGGGGACATTTATGCTGATCCCTCCCTCTTGCCTTTTTACCAAAATGACGATTACACCCTTTGGGGAAATCTGGTAAAGAAAAGAGAATGGGAGGAAGGCCCTGAATTCAAAATCAGGAGCAATTTCGAAGATGACCTTGGTCACTTCACTCAAGAAAAAGACCTGCAAATGAAAGGGCTTAACGAGCTTTTCGACGAGCAGCAGGAGGGTATTGGAGAATTCTTCAACAAGCTTAACTCGGCCCTAGATAATCTCCAAACGCCATTAGTGAGAAAAAAAGACCCCATGCTCGCGATAACCACACGAGCTGGAACGACAACCAAAGACCCTCCTTACCCAGACTCGTCCCCCATCACCCTCGATCCAGACAAACCAAAGGAGGAGGAGGAGGATGTCGGCATTATCACCCCAGACCAACCGCCCGTGACGACCCCTTCCCCATCAGCCCTTCCTAACCCACCTGTGAGAATTCCATACCCATCCCGATTAAGGAACCAGAAAACTGAGAATGATAACAAGAGGTTCTTGTCATACCTAAAAGACTCAGTTGTCACCATACCTCTCCTTGATGCTTGCTATCACATGCCAAAGTATAGCACATACTTCAAAAAGCTGCTCGCTAACAGGAAGAAGCTCGAGGGTCTTGTAACCCTGGGGGAAGAATGCTCAGTGGTAACCCATCGAGGGCTACCAAAGAAGGTAGACGATCCGGGCAGCTTCACCTTGCCTTGCTCCATAGGACCTCTATCAATCAAGAATGATCTTGCCGATTTGGGAGCAAGTATCAATCTCATGCCTCACTCTATGTTCCGTAAACTAGGATATTCTGGACTGAAGTCTACCCGTATGAACATCCAACTAGCCGATAGATCAGTCAAGTACCCCGTAGGGATATGCGAGAATGTGCTAGTTAAAGTTGGGAAATTCAAATTCCTGGTCGACTTCGTAATCCTGGATATGGAGGAGGATGACTTGGTACCTATCATCTTAGGTAGACCATTTCTTGCTACCGCTCGTGCAGTCATCGATGTCTACGATGGCAAATTGACCTTACGAGTGGGAGACGACAGCACAACCTTCGACATTAAGGATTCTTTGGACCTCTCCCTCGAAGCAGCCAACCGGCTCTACTTTATCAGGGAAGTAGATGAACTCACAGATGTCATTGATAGTTGCGTCGATGAACAAATTGATGAAGGTTGGCTACGGGACGAGAGTTTTCTGCCTCTGCTAGAGGTGGAAAAGACGGAGGATGTCAATGCAGTCTCCTTCTACCCCAGACAAGAGGCAACAGAGCATCTCGAGCTCCGAAAGCCCGAAAACAAGCTCAAACCTTCTATTATCGAACCTCCTAACGTTGATCTCAAAGAGCTTCCTAACCATTTGGAGTATGCATTCCTGCAGGGGGAGGACCAACTCCCGGTAATCATAAACTCTTCCTTGGAAAAAGAACAAAAAGTTAAACTCTTAGAGGTCCTAAAAAAGTACAAGGGGGTACTCGCATGGAGTGTGGCCGACATTAAGGGGATTGACTCAACTTTTTGCACCCATAAGATTCTTATGGAGGAAGATTATAAACCTACTGTGCAACCCTAGAGGCGAGTGAACCCTAACATTGAGAAAGTAGTAAAGAAAGAAGTTATCAAACTTTTGGATGCAGGATTGATTTACCCGATCTCGGATAGCCCATGGGTCAGTCCTGTGCAGGTTGTACCTAAAAAGGGTGGAATGACTGTAGTAAAGAATGACAAGGGTGAGATGGTGCCCCAGAGAACTGTCACTGGATGGCGGGTATGCATTGACTATCGAAAGCTCAATGATGCCACGAGGAAAGATCACTTTCCCTTACCATTCATTGATCAGATGTTAGAAAGATTATCTGGACACGAGTACTATTGCTTCTTGGATGGATTCTCTGGATATTTTCAAATCCCCATAGCACCCGAGGACCAAGAAAAGACCACGTTTACTTGCCCCTATGGAACATTTGCTTACAAAAGGATGCCTTTTGGGCTATGTAATGCTCCCGCCACTTTCCAACGTTGCATGACTGCAATCTTTCACGAACTCATGGAAGACAGCATGGAAGTGTTCATGGATGACTTTTCAGTCTTTGGAAACTCCTTCGACCGCTGTCTTGCTAATTTAGAAAAGATGCTTAAACGTTGTGAGGAAACCAACTTGGTGTTAAACTGGGAAAAGTGTCATTTCATGGTAAAGGAAGGGATTGTGTTAGGGCATAAGATCTCAGGGAACGGAATAGAGGTGGACCAAGCTAAAGTTGAAGCTATATCTAAGCTCCCATACCCCACGACTGTTAAGGCAATACGCAGCTTTTTGGGGCACGCCGGATTTTATCGGAGATTCATAAAAGACTTCTCCAAAATTGCCCGGCCAATGACTCAGTTGCTTGTGAAGGATGCTCCATTCGATTTCTCCCAAGAATGCAAAGATGCTTTCGATCTCTTAAAAAGGGAACTCACTCAAGCTCCAATCATGATCACACCCAACTGGGAGTTACTATTCAAAATCATGTGTGACGCTAGCGACTTCGCTGTCGGAGATGTATTAGGTCAACGACGTGACAAGCTTTTCCAACCTATTTACTACGCTAGCACAACCATGAATCCCGCTCAAGAGAACTACTCCACCACCGAGAAAGAACTATTGGCCGTGGTATTTGCATTCGACAAATTCCGACAATATCTTGTCCTTTCAAAAACAGTCGTCTTTACTGACCACTCGGCTCTTAGATACCTCTTCGCGAAGCAGGATGCTAAGCCACGACTAATTCGGTGGATCTTATTGCTACAAGAATTCGATGTTGAGATTCGCGATAAGAGGGGGGCAGAAAATCTAGCCGCAGATCATCTATCTCGTCTTGAAAACCCCTTTGATAAGCACGATAGAAGTGAGATTAGGGATTCGTTTCCTGACGAACAACTGATGTCAATGATTGATTAGGAGCCATGGTACGCCGACTTTGCTAATTACTTCGCAAGTAGATGTAGGCTTGTTCCAGAACACCTGACTAAGTACGAGAGGAAGAGGTTCTTTTCCCAACTAAAATACTACTTCTGGGATGAACCCTTTTTATTCCGAAGGTGTCCTGACCACATTATAAGGCGTTGTGTTTCGGAAAATGAGGCAGTCAAGATTATGAGGAAATGTCACTCTGGTCCCTCTGGTGGGCATCATGGGATAAACGTTACCGCCCGAAAGATTCTCGATGCGGGATTCTACTGGCCCACAATTTTCCGTGATGTAAAAGAAATGGTGCAGGCGTGCGATGCATGTCAACGAGCCGGAAATATATCACATAGGGATGAAGCACCTCAGAACTTTATACAAGTTTGTGAAGTATTCGATGTTTGGGGGATTGACTTCATGGGACCCTTTCCATCCTCAGGGGGAAACGAGTACATCTTAGTCGCCATTGACTATGTTTCGAAATGGGTTGAGGCACAAGCCCTTAGGACCAATGATGCCAGAGTAGTCATTCATTTCCTGAAAAAGCTTTTCGCAAGATTCGGGATTCCGAAAGCTCTCATCAGTGATAGGGGACACATTTTTGCAATGCACAAATGGAAAAGGTCATGAAGAGGTATGGAGTACCCCATCGATTCTCAACCGCCTATCATCTACAAACCAATGGCCAAGTCGAAAACACCAATAGAGCTATTAAAAGAATACTTGAAAAAACGGTTAGTCAAAATAGAAAGGACTGGTCATTCAAACTCGACGAAGCCTTATGGGCATTCCGAACTGCTTACAAAACACCTATTGGAACGACCCCATTCCGCATGGTGTATGGTAAGGCATGTCACTTATCGGTAGAGTTAGAACACAAGGCTTATTGGGCGCTTAAGGCATGCAACTTAGATTACACAACTGCTGGGAATAATAGGTTTTTGCAATTACACGAGCTTGATGAGCTTAGACTAGAAGCCTACGAATCCTCCATCACATATAAAGAGAGAGCTAAAAGATGGCATGATCAAAGAATTAAGAAACCCAAAGAATTTTCAGAAGGAGACAAGGTCCTATTATACAATTCTCGGTTGAGGTTATTTCCGGGAAAACTTAAGTCTAGATGGTATGGGCCATTCACGGTAAAAAATTCTTCTAAATTTGGAGCGGTAGTGTTAATTGACGATGAAGGTAGGGAATTCACGGTTAACATACAACGTGTAAAACATTACCAAGAAAATAACAATGAAATGATTAATGAGGAGGATGTGATGTTTGATGATGAGATCACATAGTAACCCATGACTTTGAGTCTAGCTACAAGACTCGTAAATAAAGAAAAGCGCTTCTTAGGAGGCAACCCATGTTTTGTGTGATTTTATTTGTTTGATAGTTATTTGCTTCCGTATGCATGTTTTATTTTTATTGTTGGTTAATCATGTTTCTCAAATAAAATATGGAAATACTTTACTATGTTGTTTGGCCTAGTCTTAACTCTAACCTAAAAGTATTTTTGCAAAAGATAAGTGTAAGGGGAAACCCTAAATATGTTTTTAAGAAACAAACCGATCATGATTCTCCACGATAATAAATGAACGTGTATATTCGTAATTGTTAGAGTCAAATGCTTGTATTGAGTCACAATGAAGTTTTGCAGGATTTTCCACGAAGTAGGACCAAGTTTTTCCAAAAATTTTCCGGAAACTTAACATAAGAATTTCTGCAGGTCCATTCTGACGGCGTCAGAGTTTACTCTTGACGGCGTCAGGAGTTAAAATCTGGAAATTTTACCAGTTTTGTTTTTCTAACGGAGTCTTATGGTTTTTTGTGAATTATTAAGTTTTATAATCTCCAGGAAATCTGCAAACTTCATTCCACAAGCATTATATCTTACTTTGTTTTCTAGGATTTAGGAACTTATATAGGATGCCGCCGATTTTACGCGAGGTTGTCTTGTCTATTTTGTCAGGTTTCACAGGTTATGTTCGACAAGGAGATGATTTATATTCTGGAAGGGAAGCTTTGATTGTTCGTTTTCTTGGAAGAAGATTTAACCTGGCCACCTAAAATCCATACCGAGCGAATCAGGGGAGTATTTGATTTCATTCTCTTTACATTTTCACTTTTACATTCTTTACTTGAACATTGGGGACAATGTTCATCTTAAGTGTAAGGGGAGGGTAAAAAGATGATACCTTACATATGCACTTTCGCTTGAGTTTGTTTTGTTTGATAGTAAATGTGTAATAAAACTATGAGAAATACTTGTTAGTGCAATTTTAGCGCCAAATTTAAAATTTTTTACAACATTTAGGAGTGAAACTTTAGCCATAGAAAGCGTCTCATGGATAGGAGATTGTATGACTAGCACATAACCGTATATTCAGAAAAATTTTACACCAAAAAATGTGAGGTTCGCCTTTAGATTTGATAGGAAAATCATTCATTATTAGTGCTTATGAGTGTACCGGTAGCATTTACATTCTAGAACTTGTGTTAGTGATGCATCCCGAGACCGCTAGTGAGACTACATTCGTGTGGTAGGATTTACTACATGATAAGAGGCATTAGGATCACCCTTGTGTTAAACCCGTATTATAATTACTTGACCGTTTAAGTCATATTACTTGGCTAGTTAAGTCAACTAATTTTTCCCACACCCTTAGCGTTGTACTCATTTTTAGTACACGAAACCCCTAGTACACCCCACCGAGCCTATCTTTTCGTTTCTAACTTTAAGCATTTTACTTAAAGGAAGAATTTGTTACACCCCACTTAAATGTACAACCAAATCGCCTTAGCCTTCCATGTATGCGCTCATTTTTAGTGCATTATTGTTATTTGTTAAACCCTAAGTTAACTTTCTAATTGATTACATGGTTGCTAAGTCGAGTCATATCCTTGTACATATTGTTTTGGGACGATTGGGACTCATGGGTAAGTACTTATTTTATGGAGTAATGGGGAAGAACATCATATATTACCCCCATATGTACGTTAATCTTAAAAGTGCTCCAAGTGTTTTGATTTTCTTAATTCGAGTCATTAGATTAGTTTAATGTAAAGTATATAAAGATTCAAGTGTAAGGGGAACTCTCATTCCCTATGGTGTATTATTTTGGATGGTAGGGTAAAAGTGTATGCAAAAAAAAAAGAAAAAAAAAGAAAAAAAAATGAGAAAAAACATACGGACTACCATCCCTTTTCATTCTATGTTCATTTTATGTTTTTGTTATTTTTCATTTATTAGCTTAAGTCGAGTCTAGTCTTGGCTTAGCAACGCCATCTTGTACATGTAATTAACCAAGATTGTTAACTCGCCACCAGTAAAACTTCCTTTATCCAACAAAACCGTGTAATTCATATCCCTATACCTAACGTTACAACCCTTTAAAAGACCTCTTTGATAGTTTATCCTAGGTGCTTACGCCATGTGGTGGAGGTTTGATCCTTTCCCAAGCCTATGGTAATCTATTTTGCTATGACAGGTAGTGAGAGATATCTTCCATTTCCATAATGTTATATTACTTTATTACACCCGAGAGATGTGAGTATCTAAACACTATTTGTGAGGTGCTTGTGTATGATCTCCGTGCTTGTCTATTGGTCTTTAGTGGAACGATTATTTGTTGTAATTACTTTTATATTAGTGTTAAATGACCCCTAACTTGTCTTTTGAGTAGAATAAAAGCTCATTTGCTTGAGGACAAGCAAATCTCAAGTGTAAGGGTATATGATGAGGCGAAAAATGATCCGTTTTTAGGGGGTCATTTAAGTCCGAATCCGACTTTATTTGATCAAATATTGCCCTAAATCGTTCCTTTTGTGATTTTAGGTACTTGGAGAGTGAATTCTGGAAAAGAAGCCATTTTGGACGTTTTTGGAGCATAAAAGTGAAGAAAACGGCAAAGTATCAATTTTCCATGCTGGAAGCACTAGGTGACGGCGTCAAGAGTTACACCCTGACGGCGTCAGACAGCAAGAATAAAATACCGTAGGTGGTGACGACGTCAAAAGTCATCCTGACGGCGTCAAAGTCCCAAGAATAAAATACCGCAGGTGGTGACGGCGTCACACAGGCCGTCATAAGTGGATCAAGGCCGTCCGAGGAAGTATTTGGCGGCGAGGTGACGGCGTCACATGGTTGTCTTGACGCCGTCAGCCCAGTTTTCCTATATATAGTTTTCTAGTTTTTTCATTAAAAAGAGAGAAGTTTTGGAGAAACCCTAAAGACGAATTTGGTGCAACTTTTACAGGTTTTTCAAGGGTTCCAAACCATTGATACCTTGCATTGTAATTGAGATAAGTGTTCTTCTAATTCAATCATTATGTCTATGTGTTGGTTGTCTATATCTTGTTCTTGTCTCAATTCAATTATGCTAGGCTAGATCTCTCTTGTGTTTGCTTAGATCTAATGAAACCTAGATATTGATTATGTGTTGATTACTTGTTTATTCTTGTTCTTGGATGAATGATTTTATATGTTAGGCTTAAGAAAACTGGCAGATCTCCAAATGGTAACATGCTTGAACGTCTTAAGAAACATGAACCGAGGCGTACTAGGTCTTTATTGGTTGTATTTAATGCATGAGCCACTGTTTACAATCCCTATAGTTGTGCTGGGTCATGGTGTAGGAGGAGATAAGAGCTCATAGAATTGGGGAGTTATGTATGCCACCCCATGAATGGTATTAAGGAATACGATCCGTCATCCATGCAATTATAACAAGTAATTAACGTGTAAAAGATATCTAGGGAGTAATGAAGTCTAAGTAAACACATTTTCTCCAATTACTGCTCGCAACCTTAGTATAATTAGTTTATTTTCATTTTTATTATTTTATTTTGATTGCATCTTAGCTTTGGGTTAGTTGAATAGCAACTAATTCCGCCCACTCCTTCAAAACCCGAGATTTTACCTGCTTTCTAAAAAAACATAAAAATACAAAAATAATCATCTATCACCTTTAGAACTAGTAATTTAGGCTTTCTAATCCTAGCGACACTATTCCCAAGCTGAACGATCAATCCCCCGGTACTTGTCACTATACTATACTACAACGATCAGGTACACTGCCTGGTGGGGGTTGTAAGCTTCTCGAGATCCCTCGAGAGGTAAAGCCTGTTGCGATTCCCACGCATCAGTTTTGTACATAGGAGATGACGACGTCACCCAAGGCCGTCATTGTCCAAGTATTAGTCACGACCCAGAAAAATTTTACACATGACGGCGTCACAAGTGGATCTAGGCAATACGATTTCTATTATGGCGGCGAGTTGACGGCGTCACAACTCAATACATGACGCCGTCACTCCTTGTAATCTATATATAGTTTTTCCAAATTTCATTCATTAGTGTGCAACTTTGAGGGAAAAACCCTAGGCCGATTTTCACAGCTTTTTCAAGGATTTCAACCTTTTGAAACTTTCATGTTCTATTTGAGATAAGTACTCTTTCAATTCATTCAATATGTCTATGTGTTGTTTGAATATATCTTACGCTTGTCTTCAATTTAACATGCCTGGCTAGATTTCTTTTGTGTTTGCTTAGATGTAGTGAAACCTAGATGTTAATTATGGGTTGATTGTTTGTTTATAGTTGTTACGGATGATTGTATTCGATGTTAGGCTTAAGAAAACTGGCAGACTTCCATTGGTAACTTGCTTGAACGTCTTAAGAAACATGATCGGAGGTGTACTACGATTTTTGGTTGTATTTAATGCGTAGGAGAATTCTAATGATCCCATGTTAGGAGCTTCTAACGGCTCGACATAGGAGTGAAGTAGGATCCTATAGAGTTAGGGAATATTGTACACGGCCCTACGACTAGTATTAAGGAATATGACCCGTCATCCATGCAATTGTAACAAACTATCAATCTGTAAAAGATATCTAGGGAGTAATGAAACCTAAGTAAACACAACTTTCACCATCATTGTTTACACAAAATTAGTATATTAGTTTAATTTTCATTTCTGTTATTTAAATTTAATTGAATTAGTAGTTTATTGGGTTAGTTGGATAGCAACTAATTCCGCCCACTCTTCCAAAACCCGAGATTTTATTGCTTTTATAAAATATAAAAAATACAAAAAGAATCATCCCTCACCTCTAGACCTAGTTTTTAGGCTTTCTAATCCTAGCGACACTATTCCTGAGTTGAACGATCAATCCCCTGGTACTTGTCACTATACTATACTACAACGATCAGGTACACTGCCTGGTGGGGGTTGTAAGCTTCTCGAGATCCCTCGAGAGGTAAAGCCTGGTGCGATTCCCACGTATAAGTTAGGCAAATGTAATATTCATTGCTTAAGTCCAATACCAATCCACTAAGTTTTACTTAGTTATTAGTAGCTCATTACTTGATCCCGATTAGCGTAGGTTATATATAACGCAAATACGACAGATATGTTATATTAAATGGTACCTCTATGTATATGTGTGTGACCACATAGGCTTATGTATTTATAACCATATAACTATTTATTATGATATGAGTATTTCCCGACATAAAGATCAATTGCATGGTCAAATGGTTGAATCGAGATAATTCTATTAATGTAATGGTACTATTGATCTCGTATATAGATTTTGATTTTTGCACAAAGAGGGATAATTCCATTGAAATGGTGGGACTAAGGGGGTGTTTGTGTTTTCTTTAAAAAGTCTTACTAGCCCTCTTACTCTTGCCAGTAAGAGGTGGTCAGATTTTTATTTATTATTATTTTTTTTATTATTTTTTTTTGTCAGACCTAATTAGACATATAATATATTACTCAGTAAGAGGTGAGGGACTTGTCTTACTGCCTTTTACTTGATAAGAGATTGAATACTCGTGTTAATAGAATATATTTGATGGTTTTTTAACTATGTTATATTTATGATAAAAAGTCTTGTTTCATATTTACATAAGTTACTTAAATAAATTGCATAAACGAGCACTTAAAATTATTCGGACAATTATACAAAAACAAACAACATTATTTCGTTCAGATTTAGACTTTCTAGCCATCTCTTACTGGTAAGATGTGATAGTCAGATTCAGACCTAAAACATCTTAATAAAACAAAAATACCTTAAATGTGATACATTTGAGACAAATAAGACAAAGAATAGTATGTTGACAATTGTGAAAGCCATTCTATTTGTGACCACTCTCCCACGCTAGTGATATAGTAGAAGTTTACTACTAAAGCTATTCTCTCCTTTCCTATCGGCGAGTTCCGACCCTTTTGTTCTAAATTTCTTCGGTCGGCCAAGTGAAGTTGTAAGTGAACTTCCAGATAGAAAAAGAGTAAGAAGTTGGGGATTATTTTTCTAAAACTACTATAATTAGTTTTTCTCTTTCAAATTTTATGAGAGCGTAATTTTAAAGAACTCATGTAAAATTTATAAGTTAACTCATGTTTATATTTTAAAATAGCTTATTAGAAAAGTGAAAGAAAAAAATGCACCAAGCATGCTCTATATCTTAAAGAAAATTTTCCAACTTACTCTCGCCGTATTCATTTATATGTTTCTAATGGGTTAATTAGGTGAGACTATTCTTTTTCGCTAAAATAAAAATAGATTCAAAATCGCTATTAAGTCTCAAACGATGCAGAAAATCTGCTTGTACAACAAAATTAGATATAACTTTATTAGTATTGATTTTGTTACCATATATAAGTTTTCTATTAAAATGTGAAAAAAGAACAATTAAGTGTTAGCGGTATGTGTCAAGCCAACCCATCGACCTGTTTTGACCCATTAACCTCCTAGAATATGAAACATTAGGAATATCGGCTGTTGTCAACAACATTGCAAAAGCTCATTAATGTCGCCATAACCATATAAACATTCTCCCAAACAACTTTACTAACCCGACCGAACACTAAACTCTGTTATGCAGCTAAATGCCTGTTGGCAATAAGAATGGACATCTGCTTGATTTAACATAAGCGGAAGTATTTGGATTCATTTATTTTGGTCTTTAAAGACTAGAAACTCATGATTTTATTCCCGCATCCAAACACCTTAAAAATTGAATGTCCCTGTCACCGAAAACACAAGGGTTGCAATAATCCTTTTTCCACACATTTCCTTAATTCTTTTGATCAAAACTTCAATTAACAAGAAAAATAAAAAAAGAAAAACTCTTCTGAATTATTATAACACTAACAAACAAGTAAAAAAGTAAAGTATAGGTACAATTATTTCCACAAGTCAAGTTTGTTGTCACACCCATCCAAACGTTTCACATGATAATGACGAGTTCACGACGGACAAGGATCCTCTCAAGTTGTAAGCACAACTTGAGTCAAGTTAGGGCATTATGAGCCATTGGATTTGATCCAATAGCTCAAATCAAAAAAAGTTCTTTTGATTTGAGCCATTAGATGAAATCCAATGGTTCATAATGACCCAGCTTGAGTCAAGTAACTTGAGAGGATCTCATCCCGTTGAAGACTAACCCAAGGAAACAAACATAATATATGGAATCACACATTGAAAAATGTAGCACTTCCTTTATCCATGTGAACTCTTGACCATGACTGTTTATTACTAGTACTTTATTTCATGTGGTCATAAAAAGGATATAAATATATAATGGTACATAACACAAATACATGCTATGGACCCTTAACCTGATAACTAATGACAATTAATGGCTCAGATGTCCTGCATAAGGACAATATATGAAGAAAAAAAAAATGTTCAAATTTACTCAACGACCCGTTCACTAAAGTGTGCCAATTACGACAAAGTGACCATTTTCTTCCATAAACAAACTCCTCGAATAGTTGACCAACACATAATAGATAACCTTTATAAACATACGCCAAATTCAACTATCATAACCCTTTCAGATTTTGGCCAAACTCGAAATTGTATGTTAAATTCCTCGAGTATTATAGTCAGCTTTCAGATTTTGGCCGAGAACAAACCAAAGGACATCTATTTGATCTATGTACAGAAAATTTGACAATTCAACTTAAATTTCAGAACAGAAGTAATTAGTAATTTACATATGATCATCGTTTCACTTAATATTTCTCATTGATGCATAAAGTGATACCCTTCCAATGCAAGCAAACATACACGCACAAAAGACAAACAATCAACTCCACATATAACAAGCAATGCATCTAAGATTTCTAAGTACCTAAAATATGAATAAATATCTGGAATAACCGGTTTAGGAGGACATCGATTTTGACTTCAATTTTGATGAGCTTGACTGAGAAGCAGCAGCTTTCACTAGAGTGGTTGGCTTAACAACGCTCTTTGGGTTCAAAGCTTTCCGTATCTTGAACACTGCCCAAGCGGTCCCAAATGCATGTCCTGCAGCGTCCATCCCTTCACTAGTTACCTTTGCAGCCTGTTCACCATGCCTGTCATCAACAATTAACGATACCGTTAGCTTTGTATAGCCCAAAAAAAACAATAAATCAAGCTTAGTCTAGTAGCTGCAGCAATATTAAGCTTGATATGGTTATGTTTTATCTTCAAAAGGTCAAAGTGGGTCAGTACAGGCCAAAATTATCCATTTGGACCACTCACCCAACCTGCCATATTTGTGACAAAACTAATTCCTTATAATCTACTAGCGTCAAAACAAGTGTCCTTACTTGTGAGAAACAAGATCGGTAGTAACAGTTGATGTTGTCGACATAACATTCCTCCCAGCTACCTCAACCGCATCACATACCTTATCTGTGAACAAAAATCATATTATCATTTTAACTGAAGATGATGAATTAAAGAACTAGACTTTATTATGGCAGTGAAAGATTTGAAGACGTACTGAATCCATCCAAGGAAGCAAGAACAATCTCTCCGGGAAGAAGGTTGAAGAACTTCTTTCCTGGTACGGAGTTCACAATCGAGCTAGTGAAGAATCCTGATACCTTTACGACTCCAGAGAGCAGCCCGGTTGCCATATTCTCTGACATTTTGGTCAATTTCTTCACCCTGAAAAATATAAATTTCGAGAGTTTAAACATTACACGAGTATACAAACACAATCCAGACCGAAACTAGTATTTATGGTTGACTTTCAAAAAGGCCATAATAGCAATTACAGCACATTAAGGGTCAAGGGCATAGTCGATACCTTTTGACTCTCCTCAAAGTTGCAGGACTAATCTCTGATTTCTGACCAGATTTCATCCTTATCTTCAAAAATTCATTACCCCATTTCAATCTATCAACTGTCACATCCCCACACCATATTATTCCTCTAATTAGTTGACCCGACCCGGATGCAATCATCCTTGCAACCGAATGGCTGTAATCCTCCACGTTTGGTGCCAATGTGGTCCAATAAGCTGCCGCTTTAGCCTCCTCCGAACCACCTTCTGATAAAATAAAGTGGACAGATTGTAAGTATTTGATTCGCATATAATAAAAAAACTGTTCATATTGGTTTGCATATTAACTTATTTCGTTGTAATCCTAATGACTAACACTGATACATGTTATACACTTGATATAATGCTCCCAAATATGCAGACTTTCTTAATTTCACATATACAACACATATACAAACTAATTGGTAAATAATGTTTCCACTAGTATAGTAAGGTGTCAAACTTTGCATTAACCATACACAATTACAAATTCGTTGACCCCTGAGTTAAGTGGTTATAGTACTTAATGAAAAACCGTTGTTCCCATGTTGCAGGTTGTATAGACAGGGGGCCGGACAGAACAATTACTTTGCATAAATGAAGTAATGAACACAAAATAACATTACATTACTTAAATCACTGAAAAAAATCTCCTCACACCATTTCACGTATATCTGGAAATTATTCTTCAATTCGCAAAACATTTATAAAGTAATTAGTAAGTCTTCACAATTCATAAAAGTTGCAATTTTCTGAAAAGCACAAATTTTGCAACAAATTTTTTTACACTACTTGTAAAATTTGCTAAACTATTGGAAACTTTGGAGAACATAATGCTTTTTTAATTGATTAGGTAACTTTCATGTTCACCTTTATATACCGTAAAACTTTGCATAATATTTGAACCTAATGGGTATATACTCTTGAGGAGTGTCATACATTCCGATCTCTCATCGTTTTTCACCAATCAATTTATCAAATTATCATATCAATATTTTTAGGCCTAATTTTATGCCAATAAAACATTTTCCTTTCACAAATCTTTTACAGAAAAGACAAACAATAAAAGAAAAGTAAATAAATAAATAAATAAATAAAGGTTTTGCTAAACGTAGGCTAAGGGCTATCTCTTTTTTGTTTTTGTAACCATGATTTCCAACTTTTAAACCGACTAATCCACGGGTTTTGAACCTAGCGCTAAACAGACTCAAACCATTAAGAAACAAAAATAGGTATAATTAGTAAACAATAATGTGTGTCTGGATACCTTAAACACAACCCTTATATGTTTAGCAATTTCTAAAAATAGAAAGTAAAAAAACCATACCTTTCTCAACCACCTTTTGAACCCCTTTCTCAACCTCCTTAACCTGAAAAGCACTATACTCTCTCAAAACCCTATCCAACTCCTCACCACCTTTCTCACCAATAGTCAAACCATAACTGACAACCTCTTCAACACCATCATCCCCATGCACTCTCAACGTAAAAAAATAATGAAACTCATCTAGCTTCACAACAGCTTCATCTTTAGCCAAAGGCCATTGCAACTCGTCCCCTACTCGTGCTAGAACTGCTACCACGTTGCCAGATTGTTTTAGACATGTTATTTCGAGTGTTCCATTTGCTAGCTCTATGCTTTGGTCTTTGTCTATTAAGTGGACTATTGAGTTTGGGATTTTTAGTATGGTTTCTTGTGATGAGGTGAAATCTTTTGTTGTTATTTGGTTGTCTGTATCTGGGAAGAGTTTTTCTGCTAGATCTTTGGTTGATATAGATGGGTACATGTTTGATGATGAGTTTGAATATGGGTTTGATTCATTGATTTCTGGGTATAGTGATGATGATTTTTGGTTTTGTGATGACATTTTTTTTAAGAGATTAATGTTGTTTGTTAAGGATTGCGGTTGGGGGATTATTTATTTATGGGAGTATGATACTTGAAAATGAAGAAAGCGTGGGGGACACGTGGGGGACGCGGAAACCTATAGTGACAAGTTAAAGAGTACGTGTGTTGGTGTTTGTACGATGTCGACATTGTTTTTGTCAACATTTTCTATCTCAAAGTATCACTATGCGTCGACATTATTTGTTAAAATTTTCTTTTTAACTTGCAGCAAGTCAGTTGTCCGTTACTTTTTTTTTGAACGGCCAACAAAATTTTATTATCACCAACGCTAGCGGGTTACTAGCAGAAACACCCATAATACACCCAATTAAAACGTAAATGTTACAAACTACAAACTACATCAAACACTAACCAACATACCAACTGTAATCACCTACCCTTACACCTTAGATACATTGAACCCCATCCACGCCTCCCAATCCAGTTCCTGGGCCTTAGCCCTCGATTTTACCCAAAGGAAACTGAATGATTTTATGTCGCCAATAATCCTTTGAATCGAACACTGCTGCTGCTCAAAGACTGCTTTGTTACGGTCCTTCCAGATACACCAAATGGCAGTAAAACAGACTACTTGAAAAGCCTTCCTAAACTCTTTCGACCCTCTCACGAACGAATGTAACTTGATTAGATCATTAAACTCGAACGCGTATACATTCCCCACCTTGCACCATTGGGATATCAATTGCCAAATCGATTGCGCCAAAGCACACGACACAAAAATGTGCTCTACCGTTTCTTGGTGCTCACCACACATCGGACATATTTCAGTCCCAATAGGCAAAAACAATTATGTCAAATTTACGACACTTATTTGAAGTAACTATCATAAAATTCTTGAAAAAGAAAATATTATTAGCTAAACTTAATATTAACATAATAACATTTTACAGAGATTAAGGAAAAAAAAATTATAATTATGTTTCTTTTAAATAATATATTTTTCTTTAATAAACATTTACGTTGAAAGAAATTAATAAACAATTACGATGAAAGAAATTAATAAACTGTTTATATGAAAGAATTAGTGTGTTTAGTGACTTAATCGGTTTTTGTAATGCGATGAAATTAGTATCGGTTGTAACTCGTCATTTATCTCCATTGTCTCCAAAAAATCAGATCCTGACAGTTTACATGATTTAAGACCGAAACTTTGTTATTATAAAGGGAGAATTGCATAATATGCAAGTTTTAGTGGGTATATATGCAATTATCCCTTATAAATTCTTATAAAAGTACCAGCGAAAATAGTTAAAAACGTAACTGGGAAAGTAATAAGAGAAGTTCAAAATGACTTCGTCAAGGGCAGGTATATCCTTGACGAAGTGATGGTGGCGAACGAGGTTTTGGACTTTATTAAAAAAAATTCGGGGTCAAGGAATGGTTTTAAAAATTGATTTTGAGAAGGTGTATGATAGTGTGAACTCACACCACATTAAGGGCTAATGATCCAAATGGGACTTAGGGGAAGTAGCGGAAGTGCGTGGATACATGCTTACGATCTTCTTCGGTCTATGTATTAATCGATCATTCCTTAAGGATGAGTTTAAAACGAAAATACGTATTAGACAAAGTGATTTGTTGACTCCATTTCTCTTCCTTCTTGTTATTAAAGGTATTAATGAGGCTATAAATGAAGCAATAAATTATGATGCGCTAAAGGAGTGCGGTTAGTACATATGGGGTGGTCGTTTCCCACCTCTAATAGGCAGACGATACAATTTTTCTTTGGTACATTGAGTGTAAGAAACGATAGGAACCTAATAGGTGTCTTAAAATGATTTGAAAAGCCCCAGGTTTAAAGACAAACCTTTATACGAGTAAGTTATATGGTATGGGTGTCCCGCAAAATTAGGTTGAGATGATGACATGTCTATTAAGGTGTTGTTTTAGGATATGCCAATTATGAATCTTGGGTTACCTATTGGGTCAATATGACCAAGGTAAATAGTTGGTGCTGATACGACACGTTATCGTTGTATCAATAGTAGGCACCTTTTCAAGCGGACGTGAGCTCTTTAAGGAGAAAGAGAAGAAGAACAAAATTATTGATCTCAAACTTAATTAATTTTCATTAATGATGTAAAACCTTAAATAGATGCTTGTGAGAAAATCTCATATAAACACAAATACTTATCCTTACATGACTTCAACACATATTCTAACACGACTCCAACACATATCTTAAACATTACGATAGTTATCATAATACGATATCCTTGTGCCATCAACCACACGTGTAACACTCCCTACTCCTTCAAAATCACCTTATCCTCAAGGTGTTGTCTTTAGGGGGGGGGGGGGGGGGGGGGGATCTTGATTCCAAGATCGCATATTCTTCTTTGAATTTTAGTCTCTATCTTTTTCTCTTTTCTACACTCATCATTAAGATGCTTCAAGAACAGAATAAGAATATGTAAGATATAAACAGAGTACTGGACTTCTTTATCAACCCCTTCTTTATTTTCAATTACCGTAACACCTATAACCCTATTGCCTTCCAACACGTCTGGCTCGTCATTGTTTTGCTTATCGGCCACACCTACCACTTTCGCATCATCTTGTTTGCCATCCACTAACACCTTGGTTTCCAACTCACTAGCTTGATCTCGTGCATCATTATCAGAGGTACTTTCTACATCAATCGCCTGATGCACCAAATTAAGCACTTTTATCTCGTCATCACCATCATTAACAACCTCGTTAGCATCCAATCCAGTCGCCGACTAATCATTAGAAGTAGCAAACGCATTATTCTCCTCTATATTTTCAGCTAAACTAAAACCTTTCGTTTCGTTATCACCATCATCATTCACATCCGCAGCCAAATTAAACGATTTTCATCGTAAGAGTTCACAAGCTTTTTTTTTTCTTTTCTTCCCCCCCCCCCCCCTGATCCCAACACATTCATCATCGATCGTATGTCCGGAGGTGCTTTCCTCATTACTTTCCAAGATGCAAACATCCTCGTTAATAGGTTCACTACGCACTTCTTCCATAACTGTTACCGTCGCACGTAAGGCTGCTCATTGGTCCAAAACCGGACTGGACCGAGAAAAACCAGACCTGACCGAGACCGAATCCGGCAAAAAACCTAGACCGAGACCGGACCGAATGTGGTCGGTCCGGTCCTGTCTCGATTCAAATAGGCTAAATGTCCAGTTTTTAAGCCGGACAATGTGGTCGGTCCGGTTGGTTTTGTCGGTCGGTCCGGTTCATTCGGTCCGTTTGCTCGCCCCTAGTCGCACGTGGCGAAATCCCTCTTCCCGTCTCCACACTCCCATCTTTTCCACTATCAACAATTTTCCCAGTAGCAGGCATGGTTTCCTCCACAACCTTTTTTTTCTCATACATACCGCTAGATTTCGCAGCATATATAAGCCCCAAATCAGCGAAGCAGGTTGCGATTTGAGTCAAGAGAGCATCGTAATGTTCTTTCAAAAGCAACCAAAAGGCTTGTTCGTCCATAGTTATGAACGGTTTCTCAATGAAAGCATCAGTTGATACAACCCGTTAAGGTTGTATCGATAGTAGGCATCACTTCAAGCGGACGCGAGCTCTTTTTGAACAAAGAGAAGAAGAACAAGAGAATTATTGATTTGAAACTTAATTTATTTTCATTAATGATACGAAATCTTAAATAGATAATCTCATATAAACTCAAATACTTATCCTAACATGACTCCAACACGACAACACATATCCTAACACTATTCCAACATATATCCTAAACATTACAATATCTATACTACAGTAAAACCTCTATAAATTAATAGTGTTGGGACCGAGATATTTTATTAATTTAGCGAGATATTATTATATCGATAAATTAATAATTTATTAATTTAAATAGGTTTTACGTATGACATTTAAATTTTCAAGTTTAATATACTAGCTAGTTACAATGTATACCGATTAGAGACCAAAAAATAAATTTGAAAAACAAGTTTCAATTAATATTTTATGAATTCACATTCACACTTTATGAAAATAAAATTAACATTTTTTGTTGCATAACACAACACACCAACTCTTTAGTGCAATAAGAAGATTTTAAGATAAACTCAATATTGATTTGAAGTTCAACAAAAAACGAGTGACTATTGATTCATTTTTACTAAACAATCTTAAGATTTTGAAGTGTATCTTTCTCTCACACACAAATATACATATACATGAAATTTTTAGTAATTATTAATTTATAGTTTCATTGGAACTAATAGATATACACTAGTGTTTCAGAAAAATTATTATCTTATTATTTTATCGATTATGCTCCAAATTTATACTGGTCCCAAGTTGGGACTGGACAAATTATTAATTTTATCGAGTATTAATTTATAGAGGTTTTACTGTATAAAGGAAAAATGGTCAAAGTGAAAAAGTGAAGTCAAGTAACGTGAAATGTTGAAAAATCTTATTAAAGGAAATTATGAAATGTAATTAATACTCTTATTAAAACACCCAATTACTTAAAAGTATAATGATTTATTCACATTGTACAACGAATTAAAAAATATCTACCAAATTAAATACAACCAATTAAAACAATTAATACAAATCACAAACCGGGTTGACCCGGGACGCTTCAATCCCGATGGGTTGAACCGGTTTAATTTGACCCGTTTTCGACCCAACCTAGCAAGTTGACCCGGTTTAAATCGACCATCAACCGGTTGAACCACCCGAGTCGAGCCTGGTTTCAAAAAATTATGTTTAATTCTCAAATCTTCAAACTTTTATTATTTTTCATTTATAACATACTAGACGAGTACCCGTGCATAGCAACGGGATTTTATAACTACTAGGATCAAAGAACTTCGAATAAACGTTTTTTTTATCAATAAACTATCTGTCGTTATAAAATCTCCTTGCTATGCACAGGTACTCGTCTAGTCTATCCTAATACGATATCTTTGTGCCATCAATCACATGCGTAATAGGTGCTCAGTTGTTAAAAAGTTTAAATAAACTCACGGACTAGAAGGCTAAAACCCTAAAATGATATTATTTGGGATTCGATTGACATTTTGGTTCAATCTGTTCTTAGTATCCTGTCGTTGTACTACTTTTCCTAATTTCGTTGCCATTCTAGTGTGTTTAAAATTCTTGAGAGAATAAGAAAAACCTCTTCTTAAGGTTGGGTGAGACAACGAAAAGTTTCATTGCTAAAAAATGTTATTAATGAGATTATGGTTAAATCATTAGTTTGTCACTATAAACAAATAAAACGAGGTTTGTAACTCACGCGTTGCCGCGGGATGTTTGTCAACAGAGTATTATATGCGGGGTGTTTGTCAATGCAGTATTATATGTGACGAAAGCTTTGTAGAATCTCAAATTACAATTCAATTGTTACACACATGAGAAATAAAAACAAACCGAATGACTAAAACCTCAAGTCTAAAAACGAAAGCCTACTTTATGATTGTGAATATAGTTTAGTAATCCAGTTCACTCAATAATGGTTCGTTCAATAATCCATTTCAAACATGTATTGCAGGTCACTTTCTGGAGAAGGGGCAACCCGAAAGGTGCACGAAATGATCTATGCATTCTGGTGTCGTGCAACCTAATGGTGTAATAATACTGATACTTTCATATCTAAAGAACTTCCACTTCTTCATATCATGTGCACAACCTGATTAAGTATCCTTTTGTTTCTTCACCTGTATTACAAAGGTGGCATTCTATTACAAATAAATATTGGTATAGATGACAGATTTTACTTATGGGTTTTCCAACTTTATTTTATGTAGAAATGTAATAATACTCTTTTGCCATCACTATACAGCTACAATTAATTGTATATGCAAGTTACCACAAAAAAGAGGGGTGAATCCAGAATGACCGAAAAATCTCTCTCTCCGTTATGTTCTCTTGAGCTGCTTCCAACATAATTGCATATCCTCTTGAGGTGCTTCTCAGAAAACCATTTCAGCTTCCCAAGCCAAACACTCCTCAAAACTGCACATTTGCAACACACAAAACTGAGTGGCCGTAAGTATCTAACAAAACCCGTATATCTGAAGAAAAAAAAATTATTTCTACAACCTAGGTGATTAATAAAGGACGACAATAAGAGCTGGAGATACCTTTCTTTTCTTTATCACCTGAGATGATGAGATGATCAATCTCTATAAAATAAAATAAAATTTTCAACATTAGCCATGAGCATGAAAAAAAAGAATACTTTAAGTTTCAGAGAAAGACTCAAAACTGGCTCTGACACTCACTCTTGGATATTATATCCACTGGTCTCATACTGTTCTAAGGAGCTTTCCGAGTATCACTATTGCAAGAAACAGGAACCACGGACCCTGTAAATAATTTCACATAATGTCAGTGATTTTGCAGCTGTCAAAATACCTTTTGAAGCATAAGAATTTTGACAGTCATTGTCTGTTGCAATCGGCGAAAAAAGCTTTTGTTATTTTTATGGACAAAGTGTCCTTACACTGGGTTAAGTGCATAGATAAGGACCTAAATGAAAGGAAAATTATGTGTTGCTTGTGGGGAGTTTCACAATACGTGGCAAAAATGAATATAGAATATATAGTATTGCAAAAAAAGATATTAAAACAAAGAAAGAAGGGTTGCTTCAAATGTGTTTACCTTGACATCTAGTGCAGCCTGCTGACAAAGTTTGTATTTGACCATTTTTTTTGCATCTTCTCATTACCAGTAGCATTTCACCATCAAAGATTGTGGCTGCATTTTCTCTGTCCTTGCCTTGAAATTCTCTCTTATTCATCATCTGTAATAAAGTAAAGTAAAATAAAAGCAAGAAAAAAAATAAAAAAATAATAATGGAAAAAAAAAAAGAAATGGACCATATATCTTACCTCCCTCTCTCATTCATCTCACTTTTCTCCCGCTCCGACACCCACAAAACCATGGAAACATCGAAGCAACACCAACACCATGGCTGCAACATGGGATTACGCATTTTGGCTAGGGAGATGAAGTTAAGGGCTCGTGAGATTGACCTGTTTATTCAGAGGATAAAAGGTATCCTGGCGCTTTTAAGATGTTGGAATGGTGTATGCCTAAGTTAATTACGGCGTTTTAAACGAATGTGTTGTGGCCTATGTTTGTCTAACATAAGTGTCAGTCATGTTCTGTGTAATCCTGTACTTGTGTTTTAGTTTCTAAGTTGGTATGTTGTCAGGTCTGTGTTATGCCTATTGTACCAATGTGTATGATATTTTATTGAATGAAAATTTATGTTTATGTCAAGGAAAGTGCGGTTTTGTACCTTGTTGTTTCTTCATGTTTTCTTGTAAAGAGCGGCCTTTTGATGATTTGTTGTTGCGTCTTATGAGGAGTTGGTGGTGGGTAGGCAAATATTGTTACCTTTAAGTTCTTTCTCAATTCCTACTATTCCTCCAAAAGTTTCTGGAAAGAGTGGCTTGTAGATTGTCTCGTCTTTTGTTTCCTCACCTGGTTTGCCCTATTCTATTTCTTGTTGGCTCTGTTGGGGAGTTGGTGGTGGTGTCGCTGTATTTCATGAATTGTTAGAATATACTGGTAGTTATCAACTGTTAGAACCTAGTTTGGTTGTAGTGGCAAGGCAAATATTGTTACCTTCAATTTCTTTATGAGGTCGGCCTGGCCCTTCAATAGTTTCAATAAAGATTCAATAAATCCAGCCACTGTGAGTATAAAAAAACTTTTTTTTATAAATAGCTTGTTAACCGGGCTTGATATTTTTAACTTACCAAACACATGCAATTTTGTGTTTGAGAAACCATCCTGACCCACCCATGTTTGCCACCTCTAGTCACAAAATTTAACTGAAACGTGTAAAAGTCTGACCTGATGATAACACTTAGCGTGTCTTGCTCAGCCTTCTCTACACCAAAGTTGGTCCGCTTTTCCTGTGCAGTCACTTGCTTGCCGCTAGTGTGCCTGATGCAGTAACAAAAAATATTATAATTGATATATCTATAAAAATTAATTTATAAATTATAACTATGCTCTAAATCGAACCTGTATACAAATTGCAGTCGTGGTTCAAGCCGAGCACACAATCACAGATTCTGGTACTTGCGTCACTGCCAAAAGTTTTAATCTTGAGTTAGTGAACTGATGAGGCGAAAAATGAACCATTTTTAGGGGGTCATTTAAACCCCGGATTTGAATTTATTTGATCAAATATTGCCCTAAATCGTTCCTTTTGTGATTTTAGATACTTTGGGAGTGAATTCTGGAAAATGAAGCATTTTGGACGTTTTTGGAGCATAAAAGTGAAGAAAACGGCAAAGACTTAATTTTCCATGCTGAGAACAGTACCTGACGGCGTCAAGAAGGGAAATGTGACGGTGTCAGGAGTAAAATCCATGTCGATCCAGAGAAAACCTGAAGGCGTCAAGAGAAGGGCGTCAAGAGTTATTTTGGTGACGACCTCAAGATGGATTACACGTGACGGCGTCAAACCCAGATCTAGGCAGTCCGAGAACTTTATTGGCGACGAGATGACGGCGTCAGACATTTACTCTTGACGCCGTCACCTCACAAAATCTGTATATACTTGTCTATTTTTCATTCATTAAGAGAGGAACTTGTGTGGAGAATACTAGGGTCGAACCTAATAAACCCTAGGTCGTTTGTAACAGTATTTTCAAGGGTTTTCACCCTTTGAAACCTTTCATGTTCAATTAAGATAAGTCCTCTTTCAATTCATTCAATATGTCTATGTGTTGTTTGAATATATCTTATGTTTGTCTTGATTTTAATATGCTAGGCTAGATCTCTCATGTGTTTGCTTAGATGTAATGAAACCTAGATGTTAATTATAGGTTGAGTGCTTGTTTATAGTTGTAATGGATGAATGATTTCAATGTTAGGCTTAAGAAAACTGGCAGATCTCCATTGTGTAACTTGCTTGAACGTCTTAAGAAACATGAACCGATGTGTACTAGGTTTTTATGATTGTATTTAATGCATGAGCGAATTCTAGTGATCCCATGTTAGGAGCTTCTTAGCCGGCTCGACATAGGAGTGAAGTAGGAGCTTATAGGATTGGGGAAGTAAGTACGCCACCCCATGAATGGTATTAAGGAATACAATCCGTCATCCACGCAACTGTAACAAGTAATTAACCTGTAAAAGATATCTAGGGAGTAGTGAAATCTAAGTAAACACAATTCTCTCATATATTGCTCACACCTCTAGTTAAATTAGTTTATTTTCATTTTTGTTATTTTATTTTGATTGCAACTTAGTAATTGGGTTAGTTGACTAGCAACTAATTCCGCCCACTCCTTCAAAAACCGAGATTTTTAATTGCTTTTATAAAAACATAAAAATACAAAAATAATCATCCCTCATCTCTAGACCTAGTCTTTAGGTTTTCTAATCCTAGCGACACTATTCCCAAGTTGAATGATCAATCCCCCGGTACTTGTCACTATACTATACTACAACGATCAGGTACACTGCCTGGTGGGGGTTGTAAGCGTCTCGAGATCCCTCGAGAGGTAAAGCCTGGTGCAATTCCCACGCATCAAGTTTTTGGCGTCGCAGCCTGGGGAATAGTTATTGTCTAGGTTAGAATTTCTTTTTATTAGGTCTACTTGCTAGATTCCTTTCTAGCAAGATTTTATTTTTTATTTTTAGGTTCTCTTTAGTCTATCTTATTCCTTCGTGTTTTTGTTCGTACTATTTACTATCCGACATCATGGAAGGTGGTAACATCTTTGAACCCATCAACCCACCATAACAAAACCACCCACAAAACCTACCACAACCAATCCATCCACCTATAAGGTCCATCCGCTTGCAATCCAGCACCATTCGATTGGTGCAAGCCGGGTGTGTATTCTATGGATTCTTTTTCGAAAACCCGACCCAACACCTCGAGAACTACCTAAAAATTACCAATTCTGTAGGATTAGGTGTTGATACTCAAGAAGGGGAACTCTTAGTCCTCTTTCAATTCTCTTTACATGGTCGGGCTCTTCAATGGTTATGCCAACTCCTTGAAAGATCCGTCTCCTCTTGGGACGATCTTGCTTCCTACTTTTTAACTAGATTCACCTTGCCCAAGGTAGTTATTTTGCGACATAACCAAATTAAAACAGAAAATGATGAAGTAAGAAAGGTCAATGAGATGAATAAAGGTGAAACCAAGCTAGGGAGTAACACTTGTAGGAAAGGGCCATGGGATGATTATAGAATATTTAGGAGTTCCCCACCAACCCTTGAGGAATTGAGGTATCATAAGTTCCTTCTAAAATGCCCTTGCCCCGCAAAGCATCGAAAACATCCATGGATTAGGAAACATAATTCCATGAATCTTAAGGTCCCATGCATGATTGGTCATATGTATAGAGAACACACCTATATCGATTTAAAGGCACCAATGAACATAATGTCTAGGCTTTATTATAATTGGATTATGAACGAGAAGTTGAAACCTAGACGGGATCCCTAGAACCCTAATCGCATGAGTAATTTTGTTGAGAGGGTTAGGGGCGTTGGGGATTTTGCTTATAGGTGCGACTTCATGATCTTAGAAGATGTTAGGGGACTTATTGATCAGTCTTTGTGTCAGATTGTTTTAGGAGAACCTTTTGTCAAAACCTCTAAAATGACTTACAACCATGATGAGGGCACTATCACATTCGCAACCAAAGAGAAAAACGTTAGATATAGGATGCCCCATAAAGAAGAGAGGTTTAGAGAAGTTGAAGATCTTGATGTTGACAACATCCCCGTGACTAAGGTTGAGAGTAATGAAGAGAGAAACATTAGTGGTTACAAAAAGAACGATATTCATTACTCGAAATGTTTAGCTTTAGGTCCCGAATACAGGAAGGATGAGAAATTGATTAAGATGTTTGAAACCGCATTCATGTTGCGGGATAGGAAAATGTAACCCATGACCTTGAGTCTAGCTACAAGACTCGTAAATAAAGAAAAGCGCTTCTTGGGAGGCAACCCAAGTGCACCCAATGCACCATCTAAAACACCTTCCACTCATGGAACTTCTTCATCATCCATACCCTCAACCTCATCAATCAATGACTACATCAACTTACACTTGTCACCACAAGTATCATCACCACTTCCTACACAAGAACCCATGTCTACTCATCTTACCATCTCACTTTCACCAACAACACCACTTGATGCTCATCTCTCATCACCACAAATTTCACCACCATTCTTTGCCAATCCCGTACCTTGGAGGCTACTTGAATCCCATGGGGATACTTGTCTTTGTTGCATCCATAACCGCACGGTCATCTTTGGCCTTAGAGATGAAATTCAATATATGTTTTCATATATTGAATATTTACTTACCCACCCACCACCACCACCAACTCCACCATCCTTTCCAATAATCCCTCCACCGCAATTCTCACTTATTACTCCACCATCTCCATCATGCTCTCCAAATTAAACATATGATATGCTTAATTAATAAAGCTTTTACCCTCCCTTTTGCATACAAGCTCTATGAAGTTTATGTACTCTTTGCATGATGATGTATCTTTCTTGTTTAATTGGCTTATGTATTTGCTACTATGTTGTTTGCTTATGCACTTGTATTGTTGTGTCTTGACACAACTATTTCTCTAATTTGAATGCTTCTTTCTTTTCTTATTACATTATATTAGTGTGCATGTCTATACTTGTGCTTCTAATATTTTTGTTTTGCAAGCATTCCATAGCTCGTTCTCTTGGTGCCCCCAAACGAGGGGGGTACACATCAAGGGGGAGTTTCTACCCGTCAAAATTTTCACGAATGAAAACTTGTCGGCTAAACCTTTTTAATGTTACAAAAAGGGGGAGAAGTACATATAAACTCACTAAAATACTTGTTTAAAAACTAATTTTTGAGTTAATGAGTTTAAGTTTTGTAATCATCAAAAAGGGGGAGATTGTTGATATAAATAATGTTTGTGAATGTTATTAATATTTCTCAATAAACCTATGTTTTGATAATCACAAAACTTAAATCAAATTAAGTCAAGAATAAGACATAAACAAGTATTTGGTGACAAATATTTACCTCTACATTTTATATCACTTAAGGTATGCATAAACTTAGTAACTTATGCATTACATGATCAAAGGAAATTTTATATTAATACATAACATTATATAAAATGATTTTAACATTTTATATATATTTGTAAATCATTTTTGGTAAAGCTTTATTAAACCACAAGAATATGATTTCAAATTTCCAACCAAAAAGGGCAAATTTTATCCAGAGAATCTTTTCAAACGTTCAGGAGGGCGGCCCCCTTAATTTTACTAGGCGGCCCCCTTAATCATTAAGGGGACCGGCACGCTCCCGAACAGTATTTTCTGGCCCTATAAATATTGGATCATTTCACATATTTTTCTCACCTTTTTGCACTATAAA
Organism: Artemisia argyi; assembly: GCA_030686995.1. Taxonomy (NCBI): domain Eukaryota; kingdom Viridiplantae; phylum Streptophyta; class Magnoliopsida; order Asterales; family Asteraceae; genus Artemisia; species Artemisia argyi. The sequence goes on along the minus strand of CM060699.1, from coordinate 99,392,222 downwards.
CTTTCTGATCTAATCCTCTTCTCTAGATCTAAAATCCTTTGATCATATTTTTCATAAGTCTTTGTTTCCAAGTGATCCAAAGCTTCATCCATTCAAGTGCAAGAAGAAGAACACTTCTCTACATCCATCTTATTGTAGTGGTGTTGTGTATAGCTAGTTTCATATAGTACTACTGATAGCTATTTGTTAAGGTGTTGTGAATACTTGTTGATTGTAGAATCTTGGTGTGTTGTAAACTAGTTTAGTAGTAGTGACTTAGTTGTGCATAGAAGAAGGTGTGAAGATTGATAAGGTGTGAAGACGGTGTGAAGTCTTGAAGAAGGTGTGATTAAGGTGTGAAGATCACGTGGTGTGATATTTGGTGTGAGATTGGTTCTAGCTACGATTAGAACTCGACATTTAGCTTAGTGTCGTTAACTTGTGTAAGCCAAGGTGTGTAAGGTTTCTCCACCATAAGGAGTTTGTTGACATAGTGAAGAAAACTCTCGAGTGTGGTACTCGGGGAGTGGAGTAGGGCAAGGAAGGTGTCCTTGTAGCCGAACCACTATAAATTCGCGTGTTGTGGGTTGATCTTTCTAACTCTATCTTTTCTTCATTATATTTCAATACTTTCAATATTAGTTTAGACTTGCTTATATTGATTGTTGCTTGAATTCACTTAAGATCGAATCGAAAGTTTTTATAACCAACAAAATATTTTGAAAATAAATTTAAAACGACATAAAACTATTCAACCCCCCCTTCTAGTTTTCCACAATTGGTATCAGGAGCCACGTCTAGCAAGATCTTTAAAATATATTGTATTTTAAAACTTGTAACGATCTATGGAATCTGAAAAATATTTAGAAGGGCAATCTATGCAAAGATCACCACTATTTGAAAGTGATGGATTTTTATATTGGAAAAATCGATTCGAAACTTATGTGAAGTCAAAAGATCTAGATCTTTGGCATGTTATTACTAATGGTGATTTTTTACCTATTCAAAATAACCCGGAAACTAAGAAAGATGAAATCGTACCTTTTGAAAAACAAAATGATGATTTAAAAAGAAAACTTGCTAAAAATAATGAGGCGAAAATGGTTATTTATAATGCGCTACCACGTAAAGAGTACGAAAGGATCTTTATGTGTGAAACCGCAAAAGAAATTTGGAACTCTTTACTAATAACTCACCAAGGTAATAGTCAAGTCAAAGATAATAAGATAGATCTACTTGTTCAACAATACGAGCAATTCACGATTCCGGAAGAGGAATCAATTGACAATGCTTTTGCTAGATTTAACACTATCATCACAAGTTTAAAAGCACTTGATGAGAATTTTTCTAGTAAGAATTTTGTTAGGAAGTTTCTTAGGGCTCTTCATCCAAAATGGCGAGCTAAAGTGACGGCTATTGAAGAATCGAAGAATTTGTCAACCTTGCAACTTGACGAATTAATTGGAAATCTAAAAGTCTACGAAGTCATCATTAAAAAGGACTCCGAAATGGTCAAGGAAAAACGAGAGCAAAGCAAGTCAATCGCCTTGAAAGCTAGAAAGGAATCTAGTATCGAAGATAGCTCATCTTCCGAAAGTGATGACGAAGAATACGCCATGGCCGTAAGAGATTTCAAGAAATTCTTCAAAAGGCGAGGAAAATTCGTAAGACAACCGTACGACGAAAAGAAAACATTTCAAAAGAGTAAAGATGACAAGAACAACAAGATTGAAAGAAAGTGCTTCAAGTGTGGAGATCCAAATCACCTTATTGGAAAATGTCCAATGATGACAAGAGATCAAAATCAAAGAGCATTTGTTGGAGGTGCTTGGAGTGATAGTGATGATGATGAGAATGAAACGACAAAGGAAGAAAAATGTCTCATGGCGAATACACCAAATGAGGTACATTCCGAAACCGAATATTTTAGTGATGAAAGTATATCATTAGATGAAAAAGATCTAGAAAATGAATATATTAAACTATGCAAATTAGGACAACTAGTAATGGCCAAAAACAAATCACTAAAATACATTAACAATCAATTAGAAAGTGAAGTACTTGAACTAAAAATTAAAATACATCAACTAGAAAAAGGTAAAGAAATTTTTGAAGGATGTAAATCATGTCAAGAGCTTAAAGGTGAAAACGAAATACTTAGGGAAGATATTCGCAAACTTGACAAATTTGAAAATAGTAGTCAATCTCTTAGTAAAATAATAAGTATTCAAAGAACATCCGGAGACAAAACCGGATTAGGATTTAATTTAAATGAAGCTTCAACAAGCGAGATTAAAAATGTAAAATTTGAAAGTGAACTCAACAAACAAAAACCTCTAAAATCTAATCCTAAGTATATACTTATTAATGATAAGAAAATACCTCTCGCCAACGATGAAGAAGTTTAAGATTTTTATAAACCGTCTTTAAAGACCGAAGTAGGATCTTCTAAACCCAAAATAAGATCTAAAACTCCACCACCTAGAAAATCAAATAATTCTCATCCTAGGTCTAAAACACCTTAACCAAGAAGAAATCAAAATAGACAAAACTATAATAACAATAGTAATCAAATGTGGAACTACCAACAAAGCTACAATCCTTGGGGCATTCTACCACCTTTCATGCACCCGAGTCAAATGTTAAACATGTTTGGACCAAACAACTTTGGACCAAAAGGAGAATGGAGATCAAATGGCTAGACGAACATTCCTTGAGGCAATCTTGGTTTTTCTCTCAACATAGACTTTGTCAAAGTCTTTATTTCATCTTGATGATGTTGAAGATTTCTTTTGAAGACCACTGGGTACGCCATTCTTTCACAACTCATTGCCATGCTTAGATTAATATGCATTGTTTGATTTCGTCAATTATTTAGATATAATTTGTTATTGTCCTCTATTTGTTAGAATCACATATATACTTATATATACATATATATATATACTATTATACGTAATATATATATATATATATATATATATATATATATATATATATATATATATATATATATATATATATATATATATATATATATATATATATATATATATTCACTTGCACATAACCTAGATACGTCATTTGTTGACTTTCTAGAACTCCAAGAAATCGTTCTTTATCGAACCCTTTCTTTCCCCCCTCACGTTATTCTAGTAAGTCCTCTTTTAGGAGACTCATGATGATGAAGGGATATGAGTCAAGTGGACTTTTATAATGCAAGAACGCCTTCGCACGTGAACACTATGGATGAAACAAACTCCTCTCGCCAAGTATATCCTATCTCCGCTACTACCCTTCAAATCTCACTCATCAACCCATATTTCAAACACATTTATACTTATATATAAAAACAATATATATATATATATATATATATATATATATATATATATATATATATATATATATATATATATATATATATATATATATATATACACTTATTCACATATTCCCAAACACACCTCAAATCCTTCATCAACTTAACACTTTGATCATTTTATCCAAAAATTGTCAAAGGTATATTTTAATTATCGAAACGGTAATTAAAAGTTGTTAAGTATTTTATCATCGTGCCAATAGACGTTTACGTATTTTTGATATATTATAAATCTAAGTATATACGTATAAATATTTTTGTTCCAGAAACGAATTCCGCGAAATTTGGAAAATTTCAAAGGCGGCCCCCTTAATGATTAAGGGGACCGGCTTGTTATCGAGGGCGGTCCCCTTAATGTTTAAGGGGGCCGGCCATCTGACAGTTCCAAATTTGTTTTTCCTTCTTATTTCCATTCCCAAACACTCCATTCACTCATTTGTTCCTCCCCACTGCTACTGAGTACGAACCAAAACACCCAAAAACTTCAAAATCCTCCATCATATCACCAATTCGAGGTTGTTTCGCAAGGGGCAAACATCAACCAAACATATAACAACATCTTTTGTAAGTTTTCCAACATGCATTTCATCACATTTCATTCGATTTAGTGTCTAATCAATAATTATGCATTTCATTAAAAATCATTTTAATTCAATTTTAAGTGTAATTGAAGCTAGAAATTGAACTACCAAATGCTCCCCATAGGATTAGAATGATGTTTTGCAACTCAAAATTAGTATAACATATCATCTTGTCAAAATCATTAATCGCCCATAAACCCTAGTCGAATTTTAATTTTCAAAAGGCACATTGTTGATATAACTCTTAAAAACCATTTAAAACTTACTACATTACATTGTTTTAACGTTCTAAACAATCAAAGCATATTTTTCAAATTGTTGATTAAATGGTTCATGAAGACAACATGGGCGTTTGGTTCATGAAAAAACCATAACTATATGAAGTTATTTGAAACCTATAACTAGCTTATAAGTTTTGTTAATAATACTAGAATCAATAGAGGTCATCAAGATATATAATCAATATATATATTGATATTTTTAGGATATTGTTGTCTAGTTAAGGGAGCGTTTGGTTTATCTTTAAAATGATAATTTTGAAAAATAAAATTCGCATTTCAATCTTTTAAACAAGCTTATGTTGCGTCAAACTTTTACGAAATGGAAGATATATGATCTAATATATATCTAGCCTTATTTCGAAATGAATTATGATATCATACCCTTTTGATATTGTACATTCTAAACAAGTTTAAAGTCAAAATAAAAGGAACATCATGAAACTACTTCATTTAAATTTTTTTTGTGTCGAAGTAGAATTTCGTTCCACATATATTGCATATAATTATATATATACATATATATATAAACAATATATGCATAATGGTTGTTTTTATATTAATTCTATTCTTGTTGTTATTTTGTTTAGGTGAAAATGCCTAAGACCACGGTTGGTGATGTATCCAAAACCAAACAATACATTCCAAATGTCTCTTCTACTCCCGGCATGTCTCCTTCAGTTGCGTGTTTCTATCGTCCTATTGAAAATAGAAACATTCACGAAGGAAGAATTGTCGACCCATCTTTCTATGAATCTGATGACACAGAACGAATGTTCTCCAATATTCGTTTTGAATGTCTTTTCCAAATCAACGAACCTATCATTCCTCGTTTTATCCTCGACTTCTATAGCCAAGTGACCGTGCAAACCGATCCCTATGGTCATCTCCTCATTTCCTTCATGATTCAAAATCAATTCATCACTCTTACTCTTGCTCAATTCGGGCAAATGCTTAGAATCTCATTCAACGGCCAAGCCGTTTTCTCAAATGAATGGGATCTTTCCACTCTTGAAAGAAATCGTCCTCAGGATGGCCCCTACTATTCTGAGATTCCTAGTCCTGAAGACATTCGTCGAATGCTCGAACTAGAACGTGGTACGACTAGTCGAGTGATCAAGTCGAAGAATGTCGACATTCATGCTAATCAAATCCTTCTCAAAGAGCTAAGCCCCGACATGAAGAAGTGGGAAGAACTCATTCGCGAGAATGCGTTTGGTACGGGTGGTCACCGTGATCATGTCACGGAGAACATTGCCCACATGCTTTATTGTGTTATTGCTGAAGAGCAATACAACTTGGCTTATCTTTTTGTTCATCGAATCATGTCCGCCAAAAACACCCCAAATGCCAATCTTCCTTATGGTATGTTTCTCACACGACTTTATCGTTATGTGATGGAACATTATCCACATCTTCAAAGAGACTACTACGTTCATATCCTTCCTACCTTGAACCAACTTACTCGTGTTCGTACTCGTCGTCCTCGTAGTGACAAAGGAAAATCTTGTGTTCCTTTGTACTCTAGGGGTCGTGGTTCTACATCTCATCGTGATGACGATGATGATGATGAGGAAGACACCTCACGTGTTAGTACTCCATCCCCCACGACCTTTGTTGATGATCTTCCTGACCTTGATTACTCCGAATATTCAATTCCTCTTCCTCACGAACGTACCGATGAACTTCTCTTCACTCGCCAAACCTCCATCATCAATCAACAACAACAAATGCATGAAGAGATGCGAGGAGGATTCAAATCCGTTGGGAAGATGTTTAGGAAGATGCTTGGAAAGAAGAAGAAGTAGAAGATTTTGATGTATTGCTATTTGATACTACTTATTTTTATTTGACATGTGTATGGTTTGCTACTTGTCCGACTTACTCGGAAATACTTGTGTTAGCTCTTGTTCATCTCTTGAATAATTTTTAGTCTTTGAACAATTATCATGCTATGTTATGCTTCTTTTCTAATATGGATTATAATATGTTAATTTGCATGCAAAATTTGGTTATATATATATGTTTATATATCATCATTCCTAGTGTATATGCTTCTAATAGAGCTTGCTGGAAAAACAAACTTGAAAAATGGCCAAATTCTGCAAATTTTGGGTTTCTGGTCGTCTGGGAAAACACCAGATGGGCGGCCCCCTTAATTCCCTAGGCGGTCCCCTTAATGATTAAGGGGGCCGGCATACAATTAAGGGGACCGGCCATCTGGAACTGGGTTTACTGTATTCTTTTGCATCTTGTGAATCCTTTCTCTAGTTTCAGCTACCATTTCCCATTTTGACCCAACTGATTTTAGAATCTCTTTCAACCATTTCAAACATTTACCTAAATCATCCACTTCCATACTATAAATTCCCTCCATTATCACCATTCTTCATCTCATCATTCATCATATCATCATATCATCATGACTCCTCCAAGCACCTCAAACTCCAAAACCTTCAAGAAACAAAAACTTGTGGTCATTCCACCAAAACAACTCTTCATTGACTTAACAAATGAAGACAACAAAACACCATCACCTCCACCCAAATGCTCATCCCCAAGTGCACCCAATGCACCATCTAAAACACCTTCCACTCATGGAACTTCTTCATCATCCATACCCTCAACCTCATCAATCAATGACTACATCAACTTACACTTGTCACCACAAGTATCATCACCACTTCCTACACAAGAACCCATGTCTACTCATCTTACCATCTCACTTTCACCAACAACACCACTTGATGCTCATCTCTCATCACCACAAATTTCACCACCATTCTTTGCCAATCCCGTACCTTGGAGGCTACTTGAATCCCATGGGGATACTTGTCTTTGTTGCATCCATAACCGCACGGTCATCTTTGGCCTTAGAGATGAAATTCAATATATGTTTTCATATATTGAATATTTGCTTACCCACCCACCACCACCACCAACTCCACCATCCTCTCCAATAATCCCTCCACCGCAATTCTCACCTATTACTCCACCATCTCCATCATGCTCTCCAAATTAAGCATATGATATGCTTAATTAAAAAAGCTTTTACCCTCCCTTTTGCATGCAAGCTCTATGAAGTTTATGTACTCTTTGCATGATGATGTATCTTTCTTGTTTAATTGGCTTATGTATTTGCTACTATGTTGTTTGCTTATGCACTTGTATTGTTGTGTCTTGACACAACTATTTCTCTAATTTGAATGCTTCTTTCTTTTCTTATTACATTATATTAGTGTGCATGTCTATACTTGTGCTTCTAATATTTTTGTTTTGCAAGCATTCCATAGCTCGTTCTCTTGGTGCCCCCAAACGAGGGGGAGTACACATCAAGGGGGAGTTTCTACCCGTCAAAATTTTCACGAATGAAAACTTGTCGGCTAAACCTTTTTAATGTTACAAAAAGGGGGAGAAGTACATATAAACTCACTAAAATACTTGTTTAAAAACTAATTTTTGAGTTAATGAGTTTAAGTTTTGTAATCATCAAAAAGGGGGACATTGTTGATATAAATAATATTTGTGAATGTTATTAATATTTCTCAATAAACCTATGTTTTGATAATCACAAAACTTAAATCAAATTAAGTCAAGAATAAGACATAAACAAGTATTTGGTGACAAATATTTACCTCTACATTTTATATCACTTAAGGTATGCATAAACTTAGTAACTTATGCATTACATGATCAAAGGAAATTTTATATTAATACATAACATTATATAAAATGATTTTAACATTTTATATATATTTGTAAATCATTTTTGGTAAAGCTTTATTAAACCACAAAAATATGATTTCAAATTTCCAACCAAAAAGGGCAAATTTTATCTAGAGAATCTTTTCAAACGTTCAGGAGGGCGGCCCCCTTAATTTTACTAGGCGGCCCCCTTAATCATTAAGGGGACCGGCACGCTCCCGAACAGTATTTTCTGGCCCTATAAATATTGGATCATTTCACATATTTTTTTCACCTTTTTGCACTATAAACTTTCTGATCCAATCCTCTTCTCTAGATCTAAAATCCTTTGATCATATTTTTCATAAGTCTTTGTTTCCAAGTGATCCAAAGCTTCATCCATTCAAGTGCAAGAAGAAGAACACTTCTCTACATCCATCTTATTGTAGTGGTGTTGTGTATAGCTAGTTTCATATAGTACTAGTGATAGCTATTTGTTAAGGTGTTGTGAATACTTGTTGATTGTAGAATCTTGGTGTGTTGTAAACTAGTTTGGTAGTAGTGACTTAGTTGTGCATAGAAGAAGGTGTGAAGATTGATAAGGTGTGAAGACGGTGTGAAGTCTTGAAGAAGGTGTGAAGGTGTGATTAAGGTGTGAAGATCACGTGGTGTGATATTTGGTGTGAGATTGGTTCTAGCTACGATTAGAACTCGACATTTAGCTTAGTGTCGTTAACTTGTGTAAGCCAAGGTGTGTAAGGTTTCTCCACCATAAGGAGTTTGTTGACATAGTGAAGAAAACTCTCGAGTGTGGTACTCGGGGAGTGGAGTAGGGCAAGGAAGGTGTCCTTGTAGCCGAACTACTATAAATTCGCGTGTTGTGGTTTGATCTTTCTAACTCTATCTTTTCTTCATTATATTTCAATACTTTCAATATTAGTTTAGACTTGCTTATATTGGTTGTTGCTTGAATTCACTTAAGATCGAATCATAAGTTTTTATAACCAACAAAATATTTTGAAAATAAATTTAAAACGACATAAAACTATTCAACTCCCCATTCTAGTTTTCCACAAAATCGCCTTAGCCTTCCGTGTATGCACTCATCTTTAGTGCATTATTGTTATTTGTTTAAACCCTTAGTTAATTATCTAATTTATTACATGGTTGCTAAGTCGAGTCATATCCTTGTACATATTGTTTTGGGACGATTGGGACTCATGGGTAAAGTACTTATGTTATGGAGTAATGGGGAAGAACATCATTTATTACCCCCATATGTACGTTAATCTTAAAAGTACTCCAAGTGTTTTGATTATCTTAATTCGAGTCATTAGATTAGTTTATTGTAAAGTATGTAAAAATTCAAGTGTAAGGGGAATGTACATTCCCTATGATGTATTATTTTGGATGGTAGGGTAAGAGTGTATGCAAAAAAAAAAAAAAAAAAAAAAAAAAGACTACCATCCCGTTTCATTCTATGTTCATTTTACGTTTTTGTTATTTTTTATTTATTAGCTTAAGTCAAGTCGAGTCTAGTCTTGGCTTAGCAACGCCATATTGTACATGTAATTAACCAAGATGATTAACTCGCCACCAGTAAAGACTGCCTATATCCAACAAAATCGTGTATTCCATATCCCTACGCCTAACGTTACAACCCTTTAAAAGACCTCTTTGATAGTTTATCCTAGGTGCTTACGCCATGTGGTAGAGGTTTGATCCTTTCCCAAGCCTATGGTAATCTATTTTGCTATGACAGGTAGTGAGAGATGTTTTCCATTTCCATATTGTGATATTATTTTATTACACCCAAGAGATGTGAGTATCTAAACACTATTTGTGAGGTGCTAGTGTATGACCTCCGTGCTTGTCTTTGGTCTTTAGTGGAACGATTATTTGTTGTAATTACTTTTATATTAGTGTTAAATGACCCCTAACTTGTATTTTGACTAGAATAAAAGCGCATTTGCTTGAGGACAAGCAAATCTCAAGTGTAAGGGTATATGTGAGGCCAAAAATGAACCGTTTTTAGGGGGTCATTTAAGCCCGGAATTGAATTTATTTGATCAAATATTGCCCTAAATCGTTCCTTTTGTGATTTTAGATACTTTGGGAGTGAATTCTGGAAAAAGAAGCATTTTGGACGTTTTTGGAGCATAAAAGTGAAGAAAACGGCAAAGACTTAATTTTCCATGCTGAGAACAGTACCTGACGGCGTCAAGAAGGGAAATGTGACGGTGTCAGGAGTAAAATCCATGTCGATCCAGAGAAAACCTGAAGGCGTCAAGAGAAGGGCGTCAAGAGTTATTTTGGTGACGACCTCAAGATGGATTACACGTGACGGCGTCAAACCCAGATCTAGGCAGTCCGAGAACTTTATTGGCGACGAGATGACGGCGTCAGACATTTACTCTTGACGCCGTCACCTCACAAAATCTGTATATACTTGTCTATTTTTCATTCATTAAGAGAGGAACTTGTGTGGAGAATACTAGGGTCGAACCTAATAAACCCTAGGTCGTTTGTAACAGTATTTTCAAGGGTTTTCACCCTTTGAAACCTTTCATGTTCAATTAAGATAAGTCCTCTTTCAATTCATTCAATATGTCTATGTGTTGTTTGAATATATCTTATGTTTGTCTTGATTTTAATATGCTAGGCTAGATCTCTCATGTGTTTGCTTAGATGTAATGAAACCTAGATGTTAATTATAGGTTGAGTGCTTGTTTATAGTTGTAATGGATGAATGATTTCAATGTTAGGCTTAAGAAAACTGGCAGATCTCCATTGTGTAACTTGCTTGAACGTCTTAAGAAACATGAACCGATGTGTACTAGGTTTTTATGATTGTATTTAATGCATGAGCGAATTCTAGTGATCCCATGTTAGGAGCTTCTTAGCCGGCTCGACATAGGAGTGAAGTAGGAGCTTATAGGATTGGGGAAGTAAGTACGCTTCCCCATGAATGGTATTAAGGAATACAATCCGTCATCTACGCAACTGTAACAAGTAATTAACCTGTAAAAGATATTTAAGGAGTAGTGAAATCTAAGTAAACACAATTCTCCTATATATTGCTCACACCTCTAGTTAAATTAGTTTATTTTCATTTTTGTTATTTTATTTTGATTACATCTTAGTAATTGGGTTAGTTGACTAGCAACTAATTCCGCCCACTCCTTCAAAAACCAAGATTTTTAATTGCTTTTATAAAAACATAAAAATACAAAAATAATCATCCCTCATCTCTAGACCTAGTCTTTAGGTTTTCTAATCCTAGCGACACTATTCCCAAGTTGAACGATCAATCCCCCAGTACTTGTCACTATACTATACTACAACGATCAGGTACACTGCCTGGTGGGGGTTGTAAGCTTCTCGAGATCCCTCGAGAGGTAAAGCCTGGTGCAATTCCCACGCATCATGAACCCATCTTGACAAAGCCTTTAACTACAGCAGAAGTAAACTCACGTGTGTACACTATCATGACAGTTGACAAACAAATATAACAACTCAAAAATCAAGAACCATTAAGAAAAGGAGCAAACAAATCCAACCCCAAAAAACATGTGGGTAGGTAGAAAATTCTATTTACTCTTTAAGTGTAAACCCACCTATCCAAACTCAAAACTACATAAAAATATCAAAATCCTATAATTTGTAAATTTGTGATCGCCAATTTAAAAAAGTGTTGCACACATATGTGATGATAAAATGGTACAAAAAATGGAACCCACCAGTTTAAGAATGGATCATTTCTACCCATTCTAAAACTGGCCGCAACAATCTCAACCAGTTTTTACCCGTTAATAAATCCGCTAGGCCAGTCCATAGATATGCAATCTGAAACACCCTACTGAAGTCCCAACAACTCCTTATATGCGCATCCAAAATTACAAATAGATAAGCAAGTTAATATGCAATCCAAACACACCCAAAGGTCATATTCTGATTATATACATATTTCAGATAAAACAAACGGCCCAAGTTATTACATATAGGGAAATGCTAATCCGATAACCACCTTCCTTCCTTAAATTTAACCAAATTCTCAACTAACTGTGTGCAATTAAAAAATGTGTCGACTGATAATTTTTTCTAACCTGTGCATCCATGGCTTTCATTGCCTCGTTAGCCGCTTCGTCACTGTTTGGTCAGCAGCTTGAGAAGTGTCACCTCCCAACAAAGCCAAGAAATAAGCTGCAACAATCTACATTCAATCAAAATAAACAACAACATTAACCTATTCAATATTTATACATCAACTTGGTTATACACTTTAGACATAAAAGAAGATAAAAAAGCTTTGGAATCTCCAAATTGGCAAATAAATAACCATTAAAAAGTTAAAACTTTCTTGTATATATAAATTTGCACCGGAAGTAATAACTATTTCGCCTGACCAGTTCCAACAGCCCATAGAGGCTCATATGCAATTACAGTGTTATTCCAACTTGACATCGCACCCGGACATGAAACAAACATATCATTCATTGCCATAGTTCAATTGATTTAAGGATTCTAAACATATGGATGTGATTTAAAGCTACGATGCTATTGGTTTTTATTGCTCTTTATGCAAACCAAATTCAATTAAAAATGAAAATAAGTTTGCTTCTAAAGTGGGTGCATAAAACTAATAAATCAATATACAAATTAATAAAGGGTACTAACCTTGTCATTTTAAAAAAGCATAGTAGCACCAATACGTATGCATTTTGCTCGAAGAATGCTCCATGAATTCTATTATCAAAATAATACATTTCAGTATGTAATCCCAAACACATGGTTAGTTATTTGATCTCAAAACTCATAAAGCACATTCCACTTACACCACAGACTAATAAGATTCTCAAAAAAAATTCTTACAAAGTTGCAAACTTCAGTTCCAAAACTTAGACCAGCAATAAATTAACGATGCATGGCAATCCAGAAATTTCAACCACCTGTAAGCATAAATATTTACAACATTAGGATTCTCAAGTTCTGGATGAAACGGGATTATAGAAACATGTTACAAAAGATTAAAAAATGCATAAAAATAAAACATTATTATTACAATTTGATGGAAGTAGCAAGCTGCAAACGGAGACTATTCTTAGCCGTTTCACATATTGTAATTATAACTTTAAGTAATCAATTATGTTAATGAAGATGAAAGCTATGTGTGGAAAAATAAGCAAAGTCAAATGAAATTATATTGACAGGCGCATACGAAGTGGCCCACATAAGTCATACCTTAGAGCTGAAGATGAAAGCTATGTTGCTCTTAGTGCAGCAATAAACGATCACCCTTTTTCGCAGAAATTCTCATATGGGTACTGATATGAGCAAAACAAACAATACAAAAGTCATCATTATAAAGAAATACTATTGTTCTCGCCTATAAATGAACAGATAAATAAATTTGAGTCACCACGGTGAACTATAGAGTAAATTTCCTTTTTACAGCTTTACCCAAAACTGCTTAATTAAATAACAGCTTTACACCACAACTAAAGCTTATTTCAAAAGCAATCAATCAGATACACCTTATTTTAACCACAAAGAATCAGTTCGATACCGAAGACTCAAAATTACGAAAACACAATAAACCATATACCAACTTTACTCACACGGTTTCCACAACTCCTATTACTAAAACACAATAATAATCAATATACTCTCAACCGTAAAAAACACACAATCCGAAATTTAAATCTAACAAACATAAGGCTAATTCCAAAACTTTAGATAACACAAAACAGACCTCATCTTTCCTGTTACAAAAGCGCATAACATAAATTATCAATCCTTAACCCAAAAACAACAAAATCTCCAAATTACAATAAAACCCTAATCCGAAAATCAATAACCTTATCAACCCTAATTAAAACCCCAAAATTCTAAATCGAAGCATAATTTATTTGATTATTGATAAATTAAATACAATAACATAAACAGTATTGCTAATTAATTCATCAGGGTGATTTCGCCCAAATTTTTTTTAGGGTTTGCTTAGAAATTCTCTATAAAAGTGTTTAGCATAATCAATAAAATTAATAAAAAAAACACAAACCAAGCGAAAAAATCTAGATAATCTTACCTGATTTATCATCATATTTCTCAATAATCTGTTAGTGTGTGTGTGTGTGTGTTTGTGTTTTGTGGGTTATGATTTATGAAAAATCCATAAGAGATGTATGTGGCTGGGAAAATGAGCTAGTACATCTCATAACAAATGGCAAAAACACAGCCACAAAACACAACCCTCTCACAAATAAGCTACCCCCAATTTAAAAATTATTTTGGTAGTTCTGTAGCAACACTCACATGTTGCACTGTGGATATCCCCGTGTCGGATCGGAGTAATCAGGTCAGTCGGTTTTTTCTCGGTGTCGGACCAAGAAAATGAGAGAGGAGGTGAGATAAGTGGGTAAGTTTTTTTCGGGTTTGGGTTAACCAAAGAAGCCGGTCCCCTACACTCTATCCTAAACTCTATGGTGAATAGTAAACGGTCTTTATACTTATTGTATAATAACATAACGATCATGCGCAACTAGCATTCAAAAAAATTGACGTTTTATGAGAGTAATTGTTGTAACTAGAGCTGATTGTAAATAGACGACTCGAATACTTCACCAATTAACATTGATATTGATAGGAAAACAACAATTAGGGCTGGTATAACAGGTCACACGAACCTGTTAAGACACGAACCTGTTAAGGTCAAACACGAACACGACCTGTTAACTAATCGTGTCATTTTTCTCAAACACGAACACGACACGAAAATTAACAGGTGCACCTGTTAACAACCTGTTAACATGCATATTAGGATTTTAGGGTTTATTTATTTATTTATTTTTTTTATTTATTTTTTTTTGGCGAAAAACAAAATAAATTGATATTGATAATATGAACATCAAGAACAACAACAAATCCACCATCAAGAACAACAAAAACAACAAGCAATAACAACGACAACAAAAACATCAAGAACAACAACAAATCCACCATCAAAGTCTTCACTAACCTATTCTAATCCTAAACCCATCACTATTCCAAGCCAAGAACATCACCAACATCCAAACACATCACTACCGAGAGCCTATTCGAACAAAACCAGACACAAAACAAAACCCAAAACATAATACCAAACACGTTTTATTCCTTTTTATTGTTATTATTCTCGTTATTATCATGGAACTCGTAAACCCGTGGGTTTTTTAGGTCAGCTCGAGGTACAAACACCTCGAAAGGGTGAGGTAAACCCACCTTGGTCTTCGGGTGAGTCGAACACAAGAACGAGGTGACAAGGGTTGTGGATTCGATCCACAATCTCGAATGAACAAGGCGTTATTGACGGTCAAAAGGTGCGTATGATAGCTCAAAATGACGGGGAGGAAAAATGGTGAATGATGGTGGTGGAGGTGTAGATGGACACGCGGTGGTGGAGGAGTAACGACCGGAAAAGTGGCCGGTTTTTAGTATGTGTGTTTGTCGGCGAAGAGAGAGAGAGAGAGAGAGAGAGAGAGAGAGAGAGAGAGAGAGAGAGAGAGAGAGAGAGAGAGAAGGTAAGACCTACAAATTTATTAGTGTAGTGACTTTATATATATAGTATAATATTAACAGATAACTAACAGGTCTGACATGTTAAGACACGAATATTAACAGGTCTTAACAGGTCTGACCTGTTAAGACACGAAATCTGTTAAGAATAGGTCGTGTCGTGTCGTGTTAACAAGTTTCATATCAAAATTGTCAGCCCTAACAAAAATCTTGTCTCATCTAAAGGAGAAAATAAAACAATTTTGAGAGTAAAGTTAACTTGTGAGTTACGCATGTTTGACCGACCAACACTACACATATTACGATTTTTGGTTTTTAGACTCTCGCGCATCCACAATGCATGTTTGCAAATGATTTTGTGTAAGAAAAGAAAAAAAGTCAACTTTTACTACAAATATAAAAGATTATGAATAGATTTATGTAAAAAGGTTATAAAATTTACTTCAAGTTATTAAAAAAAAACTTTTACTTTCATGACCAAAGGCTTTTCGAAAACTTTTTTGATAAAAATATTTTCTTCTATCTTAAGATACTTTTACAACCAACGATATGTTTCCACATAAAATTTGATATCCCATTAACCTTTTCAAAAAATATAGTAAAATATATATACTTTTAAGATAACGATGTAGTAAGTGCATGCTTCATGTGTGATCGCTTTATATGGCACCACCATGACGCGTAGTCGCCCACTGCAATCAAATACTTTCAAGCTGGTCAGCCAATTTTGAAGATGGTTTAGTAATCTCCTTCACCGAATCAAATGTTGGTTATTTTGTGTAGATGTGAGTGTATTGTGAAGTTTGTTTGTATGGTAGGTTTGATGTTCAGGGTGGATGTTTATGTGAAGGAGATATAAAATAATTAAAAGTTTTGAGGTTTAAGGTTTAGGTTCCACTTTTGATTAAATGGAAGGAAGATGAACATGGTCTGAGCAAATTTGAACATTATGCGCCACATTTTATGTATGTTTAAGTGTTAGAACGTCACTTTTGTGTTTGGTTCAATTTCCATGCGCCACTTCAATGGAAGAAGAAAAGAAGTATCCCAGCCTCCCAGAGTCCTAGGTGGATATTTTTTTTTTAAATGAATGTCAGATTTCAGAATACTTTAATATCATTTTTTCAGAGTACCTCGTAGTTTCACGATATACCCATCCATCATGTTCAAGAAGCTTGTGTACAAATTGACCGGTTACCGGTTTTGAAAAAACTGGTTTTCCTAAAAATCGGTTTTGAAAAGAAAAAAAAAAAACCGATTTTCCTAAAAACCGGTTGTGAAAAAACCGGTTTTTCTAAAAACCGGTTTTGGTTTTTTCGATTTCTTTCGGTTATAAATGTTCAAAATCGTTTTTTTCGTTTATAAATGTTCGGATTCAAATTTTTTATAGGTTATTTACCGGTTCGTTTTTTTTCGGAATTTTACTAAAAAATTCAAACATTTATTTAATAAACTTGATAATTATCAAACATATAATTAAACAGTATACTCATAACTTTTATTTAAATAATACAATTATATAGGGATGAGCATTTCGACCCGAATCCCGGAACCGTACCGATCCTGATATACGGTACGGTACCGGGACTACGAAATAAGGTGAAAAAAAATCGGGACCACTAATTCGGTACGGGATCGGTACCAAATCGGGAAATTCCCGAAAAAAAAACGGGAAAATCCCGATTTCCCGGTACCGATACCGGTACCGGTATCCGAATCCCGTTCGGTACGGTACCGGTACCACTAATTTATGCTCGGAAAAAAATCGGTACTACTAATTCGGTACGGGATCGGTACAGGACCGGTACCGTGCTCATCCCTACAATTATACAACTGAAAAATACAATGATAATATTTAAACAATATAATCATAACTTTTATTTAAACAATACAATCATAAAAATATATAAATACTAATACATTTCGAGCTTTGGCATGGCCATCACCCTAAAACATACTAGTGTACTCAAGTATATCGAGCTTCGGCATTGCCATCACTCGTTATACTCAACTACTCAAGATCATATTCTTCCAAAAAAGCTTTTACATCTACGTCCTCAACATCAAATTCTTCAAACTCACCTTCATCTAATTCCCCTTCGGTATTCAAAGGTGATATCCCCATTTCATCTTCTTCTCTTGCTATAGTTTCTTCAACTTCTTTATCTAATATCAGACCTTCCAACGATGTTTCATGTGTATCCTATATACTCCGTCCAAATAATCTTTCAAGCATACACATACTTCCACGGATTCAGGGGTTAGTCTTGACCTTATTTCCGATATAATTCTACCGCTAGTAGAAAATGCCGATTCAGAAGCTATCGTCGAAGCTTGGACCACTAATAAGTCACGAGCCATAACGAATAAAATTGGAAATTGGATTTCCCTTTCTTTCTCCCAAGCCAAAATGTCAAAGTTTGCAAAGAGATATTTGTGAGCGTTTTTGATGTGTTTTCAAGCTCAACTCAATGCATGTTACCGATCCATGGTTTAAAATCATCAAAAAAAAAAACTTCAAAAAACTTAAAAAAACGGCTATATTGCTCTTGGACCGTTGCCTAGTTAAAAAGAAAAATAAAAAAATAAAGGTTAAAACCGGTTTTTACAACAACTATTATTTTTTATTTTTTACAAAACGGCTAGTTTTGACCGGTTTTTTAACCAGTTAAAACCGGTTTCTTCCCAACGGATAAAAAAAAAAAATCCCGGTTAAAATCAGAATTAAAACCGGTCGGCTCTTAAAAACCCAAAACTGGTCTAACCGGTTCGGTTAAAAAAACCAGACCGGTTTTAAAAAATCCGGTTTTTCTAAAAACCGGTTCCGGTTTTTATACCGGTTCGGGTCTTGCACCTCTAGGCACGCTCAGCTGGTTTGTTTCCGCTAATCTAAATGTTTTGGACTAAAATATTTGACCCAAAATATGACAACATCCACCAAATCAAGCCCATTTATATTCTATTATATTTGACCCAAAAATAAATAAAACAGGGCCTCGGACAATCGGGATATTCGGAAATCACCAAAATTCGCCGTATATGGCACATTTTATTAGACTCGTTTTACAGTATAATAACTTTTATATTTTGTTTTTTTGGTATTTTCACATTCCAACTACATATGTTTGGATATTAAGCTTTACTTTTCACTGCATAAAATAATCTTCAATTTGTTAATATCATAAAACAAGTAATTTTGTATGTCGCCACACTAACAAAAAACTTTTCCAATTTGATGTCTGATTTAATTATAAAACTTACCAAACTCTACTACTGAAACCCAAACTCACCAACCTCTCTAACCGAGCTACACACTTGACTTGTGAATCACCTACTACTCATATATATACAACAACAAATTACATCTCAACATCACTCTTTCTATATGATACCATGAATTAAGCTCAAATGTTTAAACTTTAAACAACACACATGTCTTGGTTTCTTCCAAAAAACAACAAAATCATTTAGCATCTTCACAAAAGCAGCTAAAATCTTGTGGATTTATTGGCCAAAAGGGTCACACACTTGTCCTAACATCTTTAACTTATATTGCATAGCTACAAATTGATTTTTCACTATAACACGGATGTATAATGTGTGGCTAACAAGGATTGAATAAACACGAGCCTTATTTCTAAAGTGCAGTCTATGTATGGAGACTAAACAGTTTTGTGTATATATGATCTCATATAATCAATGTGCAATATCAGAAGTTTTCGAGGACATCTCCGATGCAAGTTTGGAATTTTTTTTTTTTTTTTTTTTTTTTTTTGGAGCACAAAACTTTCTTATTCAAAAACCTAAGCATTCTCAAGTATCCAAATTCCAAAGGAAAGACATGATATAGACACTCTCATGCACAATAAGTATTTTAATAGTAGAAGTATATAAAAAAAAAAAAAAATAGAAAAACTTTATTGCATATTTGTATTTGAGGTATTTTGAGTGATACAGTACCTTTTTTTTTTTTTTTTTTTTTTTTATTTAAAAAAAAAAAACGTTTTGCATGGAAGGCAAGACACATATGAAAGTGCAAAGTCTAGTCAAATCTCGAATATCACGTAGGGACGTAGAATATAGGATCCTGACATAAAATAGTTTAGTGCACATAGATAACTTTTCTAGTTTTGATGATACTGTAATTACGAGCCATGTTATTCACTACAACGGTTTTACTAGCTGACTAGCATATATGTGAAAATAACGATCTTCAAACTTCATTACAAGTAGTTTTACAACTATATGCTTTGCGAAAATAAACAAAAATAGGTGAATTTAGTTTGCTTCATTTTCTTGTGAAATAGTGTAATTGGTAGCATAATTAAAGTTGTGTTAGATTTGCGTTTGGGTGGGTAAGATATTGTCTAGTTGTCTGGTATTAGAGTCCTACTACTTTTTCAACTTTGAAAGCCACATGTATCGTTAGCCCCATTTACTTACTTTTGCCTTTGTACTATTCAAACTCGTGAAATAATTAAATCCAATCGTTACTTAAACTTGCTAGCATTATTTTTGTACATGTACTTAAACATTTAACAATTATTTGCAAAAAAATAAAAAATCCAAAGTAGGTGAGCAGTCACCTGAAAATCGTCAAAATATATGTCAAACTGATTGGTTGTACGATCGTATTAAATTATTAGTACATACATCAAATGTCGAAGCCAAAATCATTGCTGTTAAAATCTCGATCTAGCTCTTAAGATTTTTCGATTTTAATATTCCGTTAAGCAAAAACGAGTCAATTCTTCGTAGGATCTTAAAATGCATATGATCTTATGTATAAACTCAATCTTACCATTGGATTGCAAGATCTGGATTCGATTCAATCTTACTTCTCTTAATTTAACTAACTTACTAACAACTAGAAATGAATTAATTTTATAAAAGTAAACAATAAAGCAAGCGTGGGTTATTATAAAATATTTTAAAATATTTTTTAAGAGTAAAATATATAGATTTTCGTATTTAAAGACACAACGTCGTTAATAATCGCATAGATATTTTAGTATTTTAAAGCATTGTGCGTTGTATTTTTATATAATTATAACTTTTAGAACTATTTTTTTATTCATAAATTTATTATACAATCAAGTTTAAATAAGAATAATTAGACAAATAAGAATTTTAAACTTTTAAATAGAATTTTTTGATTTTAATTATGATCTTATGATTTCAATCTTGCAAATATAAAAATGGTCTATAATAAGATCTCGATCTTTAACGTCAAAACTATCAGAAGTAGCATAAAACTATAGGCACATCAACACAGTCCGAGTACGAATGGGCATGACGTGTTACAACAATGTGTTACGACAAATACTATCGTTAATTTAATTTTGTCATTAAATTAAGTATCAAATTGTATATTTCGGAGAAAGTTTTCTGATAAAAAGGAGTGTCGATAAAATATCTTTTGTCGTATACTTCGTGTAATTTAAATAGTATAATTTTAGTAGGATAACTAAAGGAAGAAGACCAAGATTCTTCATCTTAACGGTCACTGAGACCACAATAATTTAATTTAAGTTAGCCATAAATTCTGGTGCGAAAATAATAATTTACGCCTGACTGAATCAAACATTCGGTTGTAACCATTATCCCTTTTCATTAAAAACTTGGTTTAATTTGTAGTACTATTTTTTATTTGTTTTGTTTTAATTATTCAGAAATAAGAAAATCTTCTGTAGGATTAATGAGATATTGTATGTGTTAGGATATTAGGATTGTTATTTTCCTTATTTATAACAACATTTTCGAGCTCTGAAAACTGAAAAGTAGCAAAGACAAAATATAAAATAAAAAATTCATCATATATATTTTTAATGAAACTATGCATAATGCGGCATGATTGCCGGAAAAACAATCCATAGAGTACTATTGCTTTATTTTCTAAAGCAATCATAAATTTCTTTTCAAAACGTTTATTTTTTAATTTTATAAACATATAAGATATTTATTATTAGTATTCCACACAACATTATTGCATTCATATATACCCATGATTCATTGGAATCACATTCTAGTTATCTCTACTACCTCCAACAAAGCAAGTAAGACGTGACTCATCAAACTATCCACCTCATGAAAATTTTACTTTCTACTCAATTTTAAGTTTTTGTTTATTTACTCATAATTTTCAGACCAGTTTAATACTTTCAGCTATAGTAAATATACCGACATCGTTGGAAAAAAGGTTCTTTGTCATTTTGTACAGAAAAGCATATAGTCGTGTACCTTTCAATCGACTTAAGTCAAAGAACCTAATAGACCGAAATATACGGCATTACCTACATATTACTAATTGGCTTAGAAAACAAACTGTATTTGTATGCATTTGATTACATACTTGTAAACTTTAGAATGAAAATAAATACGTATAAAGCTTTTCAAAAGCATCTACTTTGAGTATTCGTATTACTGTAAACAACCAAATCAATATATTGAAATAAGGTGAGCTCTCTTATGTAGTGGAATCCATTGTTTCTCATAAAGCAAACAACATCAATTGAGTATCTAATAAAATGATTTATATATAAAAAAAAACTTTACTTTAAATATCTGATAAGCTAAAGCATCGTCAAATGATATAGAAATAAGACACTTGACGTAATTCACTTATTCAAAAGAGGTATATGGTTCAAGTCTTGCTATGTACACATTTAGAGTGGACGGGGAAAGTCGGAAACTCTCAAAAGAAACCTCGATTAAGTCACATATATCAGAGTTAAAAGACTTGCCTTTTTGAATAACTTAAATCGGAAAAACTTCATCCATTTATTCATTTAAAAATTAGGTTAATATACAAAGATGTCACTAAACTTTATAAAAGAATTTGCTTAAAGTACCGAACTTTTATTTTATTCATTTGGGTTACTGAACTTATAGAAAGTATACTATTCTATAATTTTAATATTAATCAGAGTGACTTGAACCTATATTTTTGGATAAGCTAACTAATATAAATGTCGTGTTTTTACAAGTTCAACGTGTTAACATATATTTTTATAACTTCACTTATCTCAAAATGTCATATTATATAAGTTCAGTAACTTAAGCGAAAAAAATGAACCGCGTTAACCCTTGAAAAATGTAGCTACCCAAAACAACTTTTAAAAAGAATTTTAAGCAAATGAAATACACACACTTAAAAATTCTTAAAGCCATATGATTACTTTTATAAACATTGGATTAGCTTAACTTAAAGCCAACAACATAATGAACATTAACAAAAATATGTGTTTATAAACACACACACCCCAACAAACACTTCACTTCACTCACTTCACCACAATGTCCCCATTATTCCACTGTATCATCCTCCTCCTCTCCCTCCTCTTCACCCATGCCACGTCATCATCACCAGATCCACCACCAGCCTTGAAAACCTACATCTTCAGGGTAGACTCATCATCCAAACCCTCCATTTTCCCAACCCACTACCACTGGTACACTTCTTCTGAGTTCACCCAAACACCCTCTTCCATTCTTCACATCTACGACACTGTGTTCCATGGGTTTTCAGCTTCGGTGACTCCTGAAGAGTATGACTCTGTTTCCAAACATCCCTCTGTTTTGGCTTCTTTTGAGGATAAGAAAAGGGAGCTTCATACTACACGGTCGCCTCAGTTTGTGGGCCTGCGGAACCAACGTGGGTTGTGGTCGGATTCTGATTATGGGAGTGATGTCATCGTTGGTGTTTTTGATACAGGTGGGTCCCACTTGAATCTTTGTTTAAGGTTATATAACGGATTTATGGTTTATGTTTTGTGTTTTTGAGATTTGTCGGCTTATATAAGGTTATTGTGACATGATAAGATTGCATAAGCTAAAGAGGTTAAGAGTAAAAATGAGCTTATGTTTTGTAAGCTCATTTTTTTGTGATTTATTTTGAGGTTTTTCGGCTTATATAAGCTTATTATGACATGATAAACTTGTCTAAACCGAAAGAATTTTAAAATAAGCTAAAAAAATTAGCTTATGAAATAAGCCATAAGCATGTTGTATAAGCTTAAACAAACACCCTTTTAACTTATTCTTAGAAAACTCGATTTTTAGTAAATGCACCTAATCCAAAGAAATTGTGTTTCTGATCTAGATTTATTTATTTATTTTATTTTTTTTTATTATTATTTTTTAATGCAGCTAACATTTAAGGGCTAATAAAATTTAAGCCGAAATCAAATATACTAATAAGCGGAAATATAAGCTTAAACAATCACACCCTTAGCTTTTTTTTTTTTTTTTTTTTTTTTTTTTTTTTTTTTTTTTTTTTAATGCACCTGATTAATTTAATACTTTTGTCTCTGCAGGTATATGGCCCGAGAGGAGGAGTTTTAGTGACTTGAATTTAGGACCTGTGCCGAAAAGATGGAAAGGAGTGTGTCAAGTAGGAGTTAAGTTTAGTGAGAAGAATTGTAATAGGAAAATTATTGGAGCCAGGTATTTTCTAAAAGGACATGAATCCGCCTCGGGCGGATTCAGGATTGGATTCGGCGGTGCCATTAATGACACCGTCGAGTTTAGGTCAGCGCGTGACGCTGATGGACATGGGACGCATACTGCGTCCACTGCTGCCGGGAGATATGTGTTTAAGGCTAGTATGGCTGGCTATGCTTCAGGTTAGTTGGCCCAACTACAGCTTATTTTTTCTTCTTGGCTTATATAATTTGTTATGACATACTAGTAATAAACTTAGATAACGACATAAGTCGAAAGTTGATTCATAAGCCTTTTTTAGGCTTATTTTAAGACCTACTGTCTTAAATAAGCTTGCTATCCAAACTTGTATGAGTTTAAGTTTTATAATAAGCCGGAGAAAATTAGCTTACGGACTTTAACCGAGATCACATAAGCGGTAAGCTAAAAAATTAGCTTAAACAAATACAAATATAATTATTTGATCGATAAAACGTACTAATACCTATGGGCATTTTGGTGTTTAACAGGTATAGCTAAAGGAGTTGCACCAAAGGCAAGGCTAGCAATCTACAAAGTTTGTTGGAAGAATTCGGGGTGTTTCGATAGCGACATACTCGCGGCATTTGACGCTGCTGTAAATGACGGTGTTGATGTTATTTCGATCTCAATAGGAGGTGGAGACGGGATATCGTCGCCTTACTATCTAGATCCAATTGCTATTGGAGCATATGGAGCTGTTTCTAGAGGTGTTTTTGTTTCGTCAAGTGCGGGAAATGACGGGCCGAATGGAATGTCAGTTACGAATTTAGCGCCCTGGATTACGACTGTAGGTGCGGGGACGATAGACAGAAATTTCCCTGCTGAGGTTGTTTTAGGGGATGGTAGGCAACTTGCTGGTGTGTCGTTATACGCTGGACCAGCAATTAGCGGTAAAAAGTATCCGCTAATTTACCCCGGGAAATCTGGGGTGCTGTCTGCGTCTTTATGTATGGAGAATGCTTTGGATGCAACTGCCGTAAGGGGTAAAATAGTAATTTGTGATAGAGGTAGTAGTCCTCGAGTTGCTAAGGGTTTGGTTGTCAAAAAAGCGGGTGGTGTTGGTATGATTTTGTCTAATGGTGTTACTAACGGTGAAGGGTTAGTTGGTGATGCGCATTTGATTCCGGCTTGTTCTGTTGGTTCGGATGAAGGTGATAAGATTAAGGCGTATGCGGCTACAGGGCGAGGTACGGCTACCATTAATTTTAAGGGGACGGTGTTAGGGATTAAGCCTGCGCCTGTTGTGGCGTCTTTTTCGGGTAGAGGACCGAATGGGATGAATCCGGAGATATTGAAACCAGATTTGATTGCTCCCGGGGTTAATATCTTGGCGGCATGGACAGATGCAGTTGGGCCGACGGGTTTGGATTCAGATAGTAGGAAAACCGAGTTTAATATACTTTCGGGTACCTCTATGTCGTGCCCTCATGTGAGTGGTGCGGCTGCATTGTTGAAATCGGCTCATCCTGATTGGTCTCCTGCTGCCATTAAGTCCGCGATTATGACTACTGCTAGTACTGTGAATAAACAGCTTGAACCAATGACGGATGAGTCAACAGGAAACGCGACCACACCTTATGATTTTGGTGCTGGTCATTTGAATCTTGATTTAGCGATGGATCCAGGTCTTGTGTATGATCTGACCAATGAAGATTATGTTAGTTTCTTGTGTTCAATTGGGTATGGTGCTAAGACAATCCAGGTGATCACTCGATCGCCGGCTGCTTGTCCAATGAGAAGAAAACCAGTTCCTGAAAACTTGAATTACCCTTCAATTGCTGCGTTGTTTTCGACCGGGAAAAAGGGGGTCTTAAGGAAGACTTTGGTTAGGAGAGTAAGAAATGTTGGCGATGTTAATTCAGTTTATACAGTTAAGGTTCAGGCACCAAAGGGTGTCACGGTTTCGGTGAGGCCTGCAAAGTTAGTTTTTTCGGATAAGGTGAGGGAACTAAGTTACTATGTGAATGTGAAGATTGACGGGACGAGTGTAGTGATGGGTGATTCTGGCGCTGTGTTTGGGTCGCTTTCGTGGGTTGATGGAAAGCATGTGGTACGAAGTCCTCTTGTAGTGACCCAATTAGACCCGTTGTAGTTTGCATTTCAATATTGTGATCGTGTGGAGGTATTTTCGCCTGGTAAATTAATCCGTTGTAGGCGAGTAGGATGGCCCCGGAGAAAATAGATTCTCCGTTTAAGAGGCGAGGTGTTTCGCTTTTCTATTATTTTTTGGTTTGTTTTTTCTTCGCTTTTTCCTAGTTATGTAAAATATAATTATATAGTTTGATGTCATTGCAAAATTCCCAAAAACAACTAAAGGAAGAGTCAAATGGTTGCGACTTCTTTCATATAGTATTTGTGGTTTTGGTGGTGGTTCATGGAGTCTATATGATGGTTTAGCTTATGCTTAATCAGCCGTAGCTTATTGACTTTATATAGCTTTAGCTTCTTGTGACCAACGTCAAGTAGATCGGCCGGGTTGCAAAAAGTCAAGTTTGGCGGTGTTTGACTAAAGGTGAGCTTTCGGGCCTTGATGAAAATACAAAACCAGTACTACACCGAGTTTACACTTACCAAAACACCCTTAAACACAGCCTTGATTTGGTAGTTTTTTTTTTTTTTTTTTTTTGAACAAAGATTTGGTAGTTCTATGAGCTATATTTGATGCAATGTCAAGCTTTATTTCAAGAGCCTAAATACATATTCATTAAAACCATACTTGCTATAGTGAGCTAGATCCAAATCTAAAGTAGTACTAGTACAAAATCTATAGGAATCTATATTGAGTTAATGACACATCATTTAATCTTAACCTAACAATTTGGTTTGATACAAATTTTGAGTTTGGAAACGTCCCTATTTGACATGAAATGACTGAAGACTTGTAACGTTATGACATTAGCCTTGGCCATTTTGAAGGTGGGCCATACAAAGCAATTACACCCTACCAAAAAGTCAAGATTTTGATGTTTTGTAAGACGGATACTTAATGGATTACTACCAAATTTCCACATAATTTTGCCTTTTTGTTCTTCTAGTAATTTCGGATTCTCTTATAGTATAATTTACGTTCTTTAACCCTTAACTTTAATGTATGCTGTTTCAATGGTATTTCAAGAATATTTCAGGAACTTTTTTGGGTATTTCAAGATTTTCACTCAACGATAATTGTGTTGAGAATCAGTCCCTTCCCCACCCCAACTCACACCCGCAAACACCAATCAAAACTGCAAGATTGGTTTTCAATGCTTTGTATATTAATAAGCTGGAAGGAACTGAATACTTGCATACATATGAAACCTACTACTATTTATACTTAAACTAACCATGCAACATGCACCACTAATAAAATACTCCTAAAACAACTGGTAGTGGGTAACTGACCCACGTACTTAATCCCATAATATTAGGTCAAACACAAGACCTGGTAAAACTCACAAACTGGTAAAACCCACTCACCCATGACCCATGGACTTAGCCATAACTTGACCCATCAAGATTATACCTAACATTCACCCCCGTAATCTTGATGCCTATCACGGTCTCGACTCCTACGATCGTACTCACGAACACGGTCTCGCGGTTCCTTGCTTGGTCTCAAACTTGTTTCTTGCTTCTTGCTTGCTATCTTGCACGTATTTTCAGAGTTTCAAAAACTTTGTTCTTGCTCTTACTATCGAGTTCGAAAACGGTATTGATTTCTTACAAAAATACCGGTCTTGATCTCGTTCTTACTTCTTACTTTCTTACTGATCGATTACTTGCTTATCGATTATTGTTTCCTTGCATTTGTTTCTTGCTTGCTACTTGCTACAAACCCGAAACATTCTACTTGCTATGGTTGTCTTGCCTGCTACTTGCTACAGACTATGCGACAACCATGTTGCTTGCTTTCTTTCTCGTCTGCTACTTGCTACAGACTACTTGTCGTGATTTCTTTCTTTCTTTCCCGTTCTTCTTGCTGTGATTTCTTGCTACTTTCTTGCTTTTGATTCTTGCGACTTG
This sequence comes from Artemisia argyi, assembly GCA_030686995.1. Taxonomy (NCBI): domain Eukaryota; kingdom Viridiplantae; phylum Streptophyta; class Magnoliopsida; order Asterales; family Asteraceae; genus Artemisia; species Artemisia argyi. Next base: position 99,364,299 of record CM060699.1, on the reverse strand, counting down.
CATTTTGTTTCTTGCTTGCTAACTTGCTGTGATTTCTTGCTTGCTAACTTGCTGCTGCTTTCTTTCTTTTTGATCACCACGTGATCAACCTTGCTGCTTGCTTTGTTTCTTGCATGCTACCATTCGATAAACTGCTGCTTCTTCTCTTTGTACTTTGCTTTTACACTTGCTGGTTCTTCACATGCTGCTCTTGTTTTTAACCTTTCAATGCTTGATCACATAAGTTGCAATCATCCCTTTCTTTCTTGCAACACACCAGGTATGAGCCCCTGTGGCTCTCAAACCCGCCCTTCAATCGAACTCAGCTCTGATACCATGTTGAGAATCAGTCCCTTCCCCACCCCAACTCACACCCGCAAACACCAATCAAAACTGCAAGATTGGTTTTCAATGCTTTGTATATTAATAAGCTGGAAGGAACTGAATACTTGCATACATATGAAACCTACTACTATTTATACTTAAACTAACCATGCAACATGCACCACTAATAAAATACTCCTAAAACAACTGGTAGTGGGTAACTGACCCACGTACTTAATCCCATAATATTAGGTCAAACACAAGACCTGGTAAAACTCACAAACTGGTAAAACCCACTCACCCATGACCCATGGACTTAGCCATAACTTGACCCATCAAGATTATACCTAACAAATTGAATCCTAGTTTTGTTATGTACTTCAATGGTTGAAGTCCAGGTACACATCTCATATTTTTAAGAGGGTGTTGCACAAAAGAAATATTGAGCTAACTAAAGTTACATCGTAAAAAACGAAAGTAGCAAAAAAAAAAAAAAAAAAAAAAAAAAAAGGGGGAGGGGGGGTTGCACATTCTTGTTACAGGTCTTTAATCTCGATATATCCATATCTCCAGGATCGGTATGATCAAACACAACTCATGCCATCATTCATACAAGAATCAATAGAAAAAGAAACAAGAGAGATGGGTTGAACCCTTTAAATAAGTCTGATATATATAAACTGAGGGTTACTTTGAATTACAGAAAACCTAATCTATATATACATGATGAAACGTTGTCTTCAAGAGACATAACGATTCATATAAACCGTTGCAACCCTAAACTATAACTGATTGATAACCGTTTTGCCTAATGGATCTGTTGGCCCAATACAAAAACTTGCAGGCCTTATTTTTGGCGTCAAAGACATTAAAACGGGTCCAATAGTTCCTCCCTAATGTCGAGATGCCAAAATCTTCTTTGTGAATCTTGTGTAATTCCTTTCATCTTGAGACTCTCGCAGTTTTTTCTTGAACCTTCACGGTTTCTTTCTTTCGAATTTGAGACCGTCACAGCCTTGTTCCTTCATCTTGATCATATCACATGATCCTTCTTGATTAATTCTCTTGATCATTCATTCCATCACAGATTCTTCTCTTGGATAGTTGCCTCACACAATTTTCCTTCATAATCTATCACAGATTATCTTCTTCTTTGCGGTTGCTTCACACAATAATTCTTTGCGGTTGCTTCACACAACATGGCTTCACACCGTCTTCACCTTGATCAGTCACTGATTTGTTCTTCTTTCTCTCTTCTCTGAATCGAGCCTTGGCTTCCTTCATGGCTGCGTTTCTTAAAAAAAAAACACAGGTTTTATTCTTGAGTGATGAATGATTCATGAATTGTTGTTGTTTGATCCCTTCGGCTCTGATGCCACTTGTTACAGGTCTTTAATCTCGATATATCCATATCTCCAGGATCGGTATGATCAAACACAACTCATGCCATCATTCATACAAGAATCAATAGAAAAGAAACAAGAGAGATGGGTTGAACCCTTTAAATAAGTCTGATATATATAAACTGAGGGTTACTTTGAATTACAGAAAACCTAATCTATATATACATGATGAAACGTTGTCTTCAAGAGACATAACGATTCATATAAACCGTTGCAACCCTAAACTATAACTGATTGATAACCGTTTTGCCTAATGGATCTGTTGGCCCAATACAAAAACTTGCAGGCCTTATTTTTGGCGTCAAAGACATTAAAACGGGTCCAACACACATACATACCACAAAAATTGCAGTTTTGAAATACTTTTGCATTTAATAACCTAAAATCATATGACATACATGTGGGTCCGTCCATGCGGTTAAACATTATTGTATAATTAAATCTTTGGAAATATGCTTAAGTTTCCATTAAAGATTGGGGAAGTGATTTGCACACTCCCAAAAATGATTGGCACACTCAAATTTTGAGTGTGTTGACATTTATACCCTGACATTGTTTGGACTTATTCTCATCCTGTAAGGGTATAAATGTCAACACACTCACATTTTGAGTGTGCCAATCATTTTTGGGAGTGTGCAAATCACCTCCCAAAATTGTCAAGCAGTCAAGAACTTTAGAGCCCATTATATAGTTGCTACTCCATTTATGGCCAACAAGTATATAAAAGAATTTCTAAGCAAATAGCACAAAAGGGTCATGCAATTAATTAATACTACAGAATTTAAAAATTTCCAGGAACAGAATTTCTTGCTTCTTTCTTTTCCAAGACAATTTCTTTTATAAAGATCGTTTCGAATGATTACCTATAGCTTTCTTTTACTTTTCTTCTTTGTAGATTATTAATCCAAAATTTATTCTTTTATGATATTTAGTTTGATTTCTTATATCATGGTATGTAACTTTTGTTTTCCTTGGTCTATGTTAATAAAGAATGCAAGTATCTTTTGTCCAGAAGTATTACGTACATATCGAATTTTTATTTGTTTAGTGAATTTAGTATTTCGTTCGAGATGTTAATTGTGATTCTGTTTGGCCACAAGAAACAAAGCTGGCAAACTCAAAGGGTTCATTTGATAAAAACTAAATGAATTTGATAGATTTTTTGTATCAGAATTAATGCTATGATATCGCCGTTATGTTAGGAATTCATAAGAGAAAAAAAAAAAAAAAAATTGATTAATTAATACTTTACACGAACAAAACTATGCATTTTTTATTTTTTATTTTTTATTTTTTATTTTTTTTTTTAAAGAACCACATCACACTTAAAATCCGATGCCCGAATTAAACCATTCAAATGGGCAGGCCCCGAGACTCGAACCACTAGGAGAGACCCACGAAAGGAAACACCTACAACTCACGACTTCGCACTAAAAGAAAAATTTAGATTTCTTTGTCTCTTGCGAGACTTGAACCCTGGGTAAAACTTCCCCCAAGCTCAAGAAGGAACCCAATTAGTAAACTAGGAATAACGTGTGTAATGTTCAACTATAATCTTATTCTTAAAACGCTTCTTTAGGATTTGGTTGAACCTTAATCATATAATCCAAATAACTTAATAAAGTATTATGCAAAACAATTCAAACAATTATATTTGTTGTTTACACCGTATTGAGATGATTTGTACAATTGTACATATTTAACTTTGATTTGCATACATCAATATATAAGCAATTTAAGTATGATGTAAATATGATATAACTACTTAGTTGGTGCGTAGTATTTTTTAATATGCAACAATATATAAAGATATAAGTTTAAATATATTGATTATGTATAAAATTTGTTTTAACACAAGATCACCCGGGACAACTGAGAGCTGGGTATTGTGAAGCAAAACTCATGCCATTCTTATGTGGCATGACGCCAAACCGACATTACCACATCGGGGGTATCTGCGTCAAACCTTAAGCCAATGTATTGGTGTCGCATGAAATAAAGAAAAGCCAAAAGTTATATTCGAATAATTAAATTGGTGTTGTTGTGCGTGTAGTGTGTGAAATGTGTGGTGGCTAAGGTATATATGAAAAAGATGATATTTTTATTTATTTATGTATTCTTTTTAAAAATTTTAAAATGTTGAATTTTAAGATATATAGTTTCTTTAAAATTTTGAAAGTTTGTAATTTGTTGTAATGTAATATTTTGTAAAAGCTAGAAAGTTAGAAAATGTAATTTTTTTTTAACTTTTATGTAATTGTATTTTTATTTAAATTAATGAAAAATTAATTGTTTTGATAAAATTATAAAGTAAATAAAATGGTATGTCTCAAAAGGTATGTTTTGCTTTATTGATGAGTAAGCCGGTATTTTAGTGTATGAAGTTAAAAAAAGAAATGTTGAGATGATGTTGAGTAACTATTTAGCGTCAGCCACTGCACCTAAGACGGAAGGACAATTAATAGCTTGACAAATTATATGAATTGACATGTTGATTGACAGTTGCACCTAACTGCAATCATAGAATTGTTCATGTTAAAAACATTTTAATTCATCATTATTCGTGTAGGAGTAAAATTACATTCACATGACTAATGAGCAAGGACTCTAGATGAACTTAACAAATCTTGCTAACATAAAAGCATTCCTCTTTTGAGTTAAGATAACTAACATTTATCCGATAATTGATGTCGTATGCAAACCGATTAAAGTTACCAAAAGGTCTAAACCAAGCTCTCTAAATAATGCTTAATGGTGCGGAGTGAATATAAGAGGCAAGGCAAACGCTTTGTTGTTTTGCCAATGGCAACACCACCTCCTCGATTCTTTTGCCTGCAGTCAATTTCGCGCAAACTTTAGTGACTTCTTTGTATAATAACCCGCAAAAGATTAACATGATGCGAAGATATATGTCTGTCAAACACAAAAGTTATAATTGAGTATGATGTTGCCTATGGAAAGAAGCGGGAAGAGAGTATTTTCTTGCGGGAAGAAATTGAGCACAACACCTTACCTTGCAGGAAAATTGTCTATTCTTCCTTTTCGGGACTCAAGTCCAGTTTCATAACTTTTGTTTCCCCAAAAAATTCAACCGTTGGTTGGTCAAAACACATTTATTTATCGTGTCTCATCACTTCAATTGAATTGAAGTAATTCATTAAAATATAGTTAGTTGTGAGGTAAACTTGAAATGGTCCCATCACTTCAATTTAACTGAAATGAAGTGTTTCATCAAAACATGTTTATGATACCGTTATGATAAATATGAGATTGTGATATAAACTTGACATGTTTGAAAACATGCGAAATTTATGTGCAAGTTACATGTACTCGCAAATGTTTAAATTCAAATTGTAAAGCTTCAAATTAAAAAGCTTTACATTTATAGCCCTCAACTAACATTTACGTTTTTCACATTTTCTAAACCTTAAATCTATCCTATAAACATCTTTCAAATATTATACATTTTTCACAACTTACTTTTTATTTATCTACATTTCCTAAAATAAAATACAGTTTTATATTTCACTTCAAATTTCATCTCAAATAAAGCCAAACAAATCAAATCAACACTCATTTCATCTCGACGATACCGTCACAAAATCACCGTACACCGTCATCACCTATTCCTTATTATCTCGATACATCACCCGTTCGATTATAACTTTTTATTAAGTTTTAATGTTTTATTTTAAATTAATGAATAAATGTTTTATTTTATATATTGTGTTATTTAAATTAATTAATAATAATAGAAAAAATAAAAGTGAATAAATGAGACAGATGTTTTTTTTGTTAAAGGGTTACCCTGATAAATGATAAATGAGAGAAATGTTGTTGCAAAAGTTGAGGGAAAATTAATGTGAAGCTGATGTGATGAAAAAAAACTTCTCATCAAATCCTCCACCTTAATGGTGCGTTTGGTTGGTGTATATTAAGGGAATTTCATGGCATTTACATTTTAATTTTCTCCAAATATTGTGTTTGGCATTTCAAATAAAAGAATTTAAAATTCTTTGATTTGCCAAAATGAGGAGAATTATAACGCCTCCAAAAAGTAATGAACTATAATTTACTTGCAAACATTTTTTTATAAACTTTTTTTTTCTTGTTGTTTTTGTTTTATTTCTTTTTAAACCAAAGGAAATCCGTCTTTAGGGGTGTTTGTTGGGTCGGGTTCATGTCAATTCGGGTTAGGTTAAAGTCGAGTCAAGGTAAACAATTTCATACCCCGAACCTAACCCTATTTGTATTCGGGTTAGTCAGTTCGTGTTAATTCTGGCCGATTCAGATCAATCTAAATATCAGTAAAATGTAATAAAATTGTTTTCTTTACTCGTTTAGATAAAAAAAAATTATAAAATCTATATTCAAAGAATAAAAAATATTTATTCGGGTCAATCGGGTCGACCCGAACCCGAGTTACAAAAAATTTCCAGCCCGATACCTGACTCTATTTTGTATTAGGGTAACTCGGGTTGACCCGAATAAATTTTTTGACCCGAGTAACCTGACCCGAGTAGGCTTAATCGGTTCGAGTCAATTCGGACAGGGTTAAAGTCGACTCCATGTAAAAAAATTTCATACTCAAATCTGACCCTGTTTTAATTCGGGTTAGTCGGTTCGTGTCAATTCGGTCATGTCAACTCGGGTCGGGTCGATTCGGGTCAATCAAAATATGAGTAAAATGTAATAAAGTTGGTTTTTTACTCGTTTAAAAAGAAAAATTATATTAAAAAATAAAAAAAACATTTATTCAGCTCAATCATATCGACCGAACCCGAGTTACCAAAAATTTTCAGCCCGATATCCGACTCTATTTAGTATTCGGGTTACTCGGTTTGACTTGAATAAATTTTTTGACCTGAGTCACCCGACCCGAATAGGCTTAATCGGTTCGGGTTTGGGTCGGGTTTTTCAACACCCATATCTGTCACTCATACGATGACACACGAGATCAGAATATACTCTGTATATAAAACGTGGTCGTTTATGCCGCTCGTTATAACATGGAAATATGTCTTTGATGCTTAAAGGACGTTTTATTTTCAATGACGGGAGTATTTACATACATTCTCATATATACATCATTATTTATATATTTTCTCAAACATTGCTTTAATAGCTTTATACATCATGCATTAAAAATTTATGTTTGGGGAAATATGTAAATATTGATTTATACATGAGGATGTAAAAAAAAAGGAGGTGATTGGGACACACACACTTTTGATTGGGACACTCAATTGTACAAGCAATTAAAGCACACTGTAAGCACTGTACAAATATGTAATGCACACAGTGGGGTGTCCCAATCAAAAGTATGAGTGTGCAAATCATTTTCCAAAAAAAAATGCACTACATTATAGCAAAATTTAATGTACAAGCATTTAATTTTTACTAACAACGGTACCCGCGCAATGCAACGGCGGGTACCAACGTTTCAATAGTTTTCTTTTATTCCAACGGGTCAGTTTGTGAAAATGGGTAAGTTTGTCAAAATTTGTAAACTAATGTGATCAATCTAACCAACTGTGGCTTCTGCAATTAATGTTTCAAATCTTTCTATAATAAGAAATAGTAAAAAGTGACTTTCTGATTATACAATAGTTTCAAGTGCATTATAATATAGTATAGATAATAAGATTTTTTTTTGGAAGGTCTTCATATGGCTTTTATCGACGGTGTGGTAGCCAACATGTTTCATGGAGTCAAGATTGGGTCCTCGGGTATTCATCTTTCCCATCTCTTTTATGCCGATGATGTCATCAACCTCTCCGAGTGGAATCAAAATGACATGGAAAATATAATCAGAATCCTCAACATCATTTTCTTTGCATCTGGTTTCAAGATTAACATTCATAAATCGAATGTTTTTGGAGTTGGAGTCTCGAATAATGAGATTGAATCTATGGCTGCATGTACTGGTTGCGAAGCTGGTTCCCTTCCTTTTTCTTATCTTGGTTTACCCATTGGTTCGAACATGAGGCGTATAGTGAATTGGCAGGTTCTCACTGACCGTTTTAAGGCTAGAATGTCGGATTGGAAGGCAAACCTCCTTTCCATAGGTGGACGTCTTACTCTCATTAAATCCGTGCTAGGTAGTTGATGAATGTCTAAATACTCATCATTTTATACCAATCTGAGCTGCCAAAACATCCAAAAACACTCTAATATGCATCATAATACTTAAAATATCTTAAAAGTGTGTTTTATATGTTTCAAATGCAAAATATGCAAAAACAGATGAAAAACGTATAAAGTTTGCATAATTGGCAGTTTCAGTCCCTCAAGTTTCATAAATTGGCAAAACTAGTCCCTGGTTATTCTAAAAACTTGAAAAAGTCATCAAAGGTCCTTTTTAATCATAAAATTACATATTTAGTCCTTTGGTGCAAAGTTTCACAAAATTACAAGTTTAGTCCATGTACTTTGGAAATTGACATAAATGGTCCCTGGGATGTTAAAAACTTTGAGAAATTCAATTTTGGTCCTTGTGCTTATAATCTTTTGCAGGAATGGTCCTTGGTGTGAAGTTTGGTGAAATTACATAATTGGTCCCTCAAGTTTGGCGGTTTGTCAGTTTTAGTCCCCGGGTATTTAAAACATGAAAAATATAAAAAAATGCCCTTGTACCATTCACATATGGCAAGATAGGCCCTTATGATAAACTTTGAGAAAATACCAATTTAGACCCCAAACTTTCATCAAACTACAAAATTGGTCCTTGATAGTTAATATACAAACGGACCCTTTTGTTATTTTACCAAAACCAAAATAAACCAAAACCACACCAAGCCCATCCCCACTTTCCTGGCCCAAAAAGAATCCCAGCCCACACCCTTTATTAATAAAAACCCGGTCAACTCCCTGGTTTGACCAAACCACTCCCACCCCTTTCCTTCCTTCTCCATACCACCACCACTGCAACCAATACCACCCACCACCTGGCTTTCCACCTCAACCCCCAGCTGTGCTACCCACTCCCCTTGTCCTCCACGCCTCACCAAGCCATTAATACCCCTTAAAACCCTCGTACGCTACCACAGTTGTCCCCTTGGACTTTTGGCGCCAAAAAGCATATTTAAACGGCTAGGATTGGATAGACCTTATCAACGGCTCACAAGTGGTGGGAAATATCTCTGTGGGTCCCACATACTCAGAAAAACTCTACAAAAGGGAAGAGAAGCAGAAGAAGAGATGTATTAGTTTAGTTTAGTGTAATTTAGAGTCAACTAGTGTAATTTTAGTTTTTCAGTGTAATTTAAAGCTTCTTGATAATCAATTAAGTTATTTTAATGTATCTTTGAACTTTTGCAATCATCAATTTAAAGTTTCAGTTACTTTCTCAGTCTTTGCAATTTCTTAAGTTCTCAAAAATCTCAAAAAACTTGTTAGTTGTTATTAGTGTTGTGTTAAACTCTCTTTGCTCATACAAAGCTCTGACAAAGCTTTTGAAAGCTTTTAGATAACTAAAAATTCAGTTTGGTAGTTAAAATCATAAATTCAAGAAAAATCAATAAAATAGAAAATAAATAGAAAAATAGTTGTAAAGAAGAAGGAAGAAGATTGGAGCAGTGTTATTTGGGTATGTATCTGGTTTAGAACCTTGTGGGAGGTAATAGGTTAGTTACTTGTTCATGGTACTTTGTTGCTCAGTACAATTTCCATTGTAAGCCTTTTTACCATTTTTTACATTTCACTGTAGATGTAAGTTTATTGCTTTGATCTTTGTGATTTCATGTTTAAATAGTATTGTTAAGTTATAATATCAAGTAAAATCAGTGTTGTGTTCATTGGAAATCATTTGTTCTAAAAATTGAAAATCATACAGTGTGTAACTTAAACTTGACAAACTTTTGTTATCTGCTTGTATTGTGATTGATTCAGGTTCATTTGATCTTTAATAATATCAATATAGTGTTAGGAATTAGATTTAAGGCTTACAACATTGAGTTGCTTTGAAAACTTCTTAACAGATTCACAAGAAGGGGTGTTTGGTTTTGCTGAGTTGGATAGGTTCTTAGTTGTTGTAGTTGTTATTTTCTGTTCTATTATGTTACAATAGGTCTAATTAGGTAATACAAGTCATTATAAACTAGAGTTATTTAGTATAAAGTCAAAATCTTTATTGATCAACCCTCACAGTTAACTGTGAGGGATTTGTGATCCACAAAACCAATAATTTAGCTTGTTAGTTGTAGGTTTATGTTAATTTAGCTTCATCATAGCTTATTACAACTATATTAATCAGTAGAGATCACTAGAAATCCAAAATAGTCAAACTAAGTAGTTTAGATCAAAAAGTCAAAATTACACTTCTCAGGTTTTTCCAAATCTTCAAGGATTTTTATAGAATTTAGGAATAGGTTTTAGGAGCTGAAATTTGTTCCTAGTTCAAGTCCAACAGCTCAACTTTAATGTCTAATAGTTTTTATAATTTTGTGATTTTTGTGTGGGCCCCACCAGACCTCCCAAGTAACTTGCAGGGAAGAACCCTTACCCTGTGCAGCAGACCAGTCACTCACCACCACCACTTTGGTGGTGTTTTGTGATCACCACAGTGGGCCCCATACCTCCTAATTAGCTTTTCCCAACCCCCCTCCTACCAGACTCTTAAAGTTGACCCTTAGTTTGACCTGGTACCCAGTGGACCCCACTTTGTTTGGCTTCTCATCTTTGTCCCCAAAACTGTCTCAGAATACAATAAGCAAAGTGCTTATTTGTGTTTTGTGGCTTATTCAGGCTGCTTATTCAGTCAAATCATACTCATACATGTTCAACTAACTCAGGGGAACAAACTTTTACCATTGTGGGTCCCACACAAGCTCAGAAGAGCTTATTTGCTTAGTTGGTCAAACTTGGTCAACTGCTTAAGTTAGTAGCTTATATCTAGCTTATTAATAAGTTCTAAAATTATTGTTTTACAAAAGGTAGTTATTTTTAAGTATAAAATAGATTTGTAAAAGAAAATTCAAGAAAAAACAATATAAAATTAAGTGATAGTTTCTATTTAATATAATTTAATTTTAATTTTCAATTTTATATTTTTATTAAGTAAATTGTAATTTTATATTTTTATTAATTTCCTCTTATATTAAAGTATTTTAAATAATTTTCTCAGATTTTTATTTTGTAATTTAGTATTTATTATAATTAATAATAGTTTTATTAATAATTAATCAATAAATAAGTTTTTAATAGCATAATTAATTTTTATATAGCAACACCTAATTTTTATATTTTTCCTAGCTTTTATAAGTTATAAAATAGTTTTATAAATTTTTTCATAATTTTCTAAGTTAGTTTAGTATTATTTGTAATTTAAAATAGTTTAATTAGTATAATTAATATTAATAGTTTTTAATTAATAAAAAGTTCATAAAAAGACAAAAAGATTTATTTTTATTTTTTATACTTTCTTCAAGTTCATTTTTAAGTTTAGAAATTATTTTTATAAGTTTTTAGTTTAATTTGTAGTATTTATAATTTTTAGTTTGATATAAATTAGTTTTAATTAAATAGTTAAATAGTTTTTAATTAAATAATTAATAATATAATAATCTAAAAAATAGTTTTCTTTTTAATTTAATTTTATTTTAAGTTTAAGTTTATAGAATTGTCATTTTTAACCCCTGTAGTTTATTTTTTCTTAAAACTCACCTTTTTCTCAGTACGCAGTCGCGTCTGATTTTAAATTGGTGTACGTTTATACATTTTAGATATCTTGGTTTCACGTAATAGTTCTAATAGTCTATCTAAGTTATTTTAAGTTATAAAACCGTAGTGTAATCACACACACACACTTATTCATATCCCTGTTCACATTCACTCGATCACAAATTCGTTTTTAATACCATCACAACCTCGTTGGGACATTACGACCCGGGAAAACACTGTATTTCACGGAAGCATTTGCCTCAGCTGTTTGACTATTATACTTGACCATTCACAAGTGGTTGACCAATAATTATCTGACCGTTTGAGGCGAATCAAAATTTGGCGCCGCTGCCGGGGAGGTTGTGCGCTTATTCTAAACGTTTTTGCGTATTAGTGAACCTGAATACACGCTCATTGTACATTTATCTATCCTTGTTCATATTATTATCATATAAAACCAAAACTGTTCCCGAAAACTTTTTAAAATCAGTTTTCAACGAACACAAAAAACCAAAAATATTTTCCTTATTATTATTACTACAAAAATTTTCAAAAATACCGAAAATATTCACCTTTACACTCCTACCTATTTGATTCTTCATTTCTCATCCCCTAAACCCTTTGATTCTTTCTATGTCTTATTCTCAACCTCTTGTCTGTCAATGTTGTGGTAGTTCTTATAATGGTGGTAATTGCCCCAGTTGTGGCATGATAGAGTCAGGAAACGGGTCTGTCTATAACCAGAATCCCTATTCCTACCCTGACATGACTGATTCATTCCACCAGCTTCCACACCATGAGACTCAGCAGTTTAACTGTTGTGAGTACTGTGGTGGTTCACACTACAGTTCTGATTGTCAAATTAGGAATCAGTTTGTCTATGAACAGGTTCCTGATAACAATTATGACTCAAACACATACGACTCACAGTCACATCAGTTCAACTGTTGTGAGTACTGTGGAGGTCCACACTTTAGCTCTGATTGTCAAACAAGGAATCCATTTCCTTGTAATAATTACGACTTTTCGTTTCAAGACCCACCTCCACAGTACCAAATGAACCAAGCAACTCCTCAAAACCAGCAAGACCTTTGTCTAGAGGTTCTTGACAAACTTAAAGACCTTAAGGAGGAGTTAGCCAATATGTCGTTTCACAATGCACCAAGTTTTTCTTGTGTACATTGTGGGGGTCCTCATGATGATTTCAATTGTCAACCATATTATAAACCTGAACATTGCTCTAGTTCTGATATATCCGGTTTTGACACATTCACACCCCCACAGTCTCCACTCATTCCATATTCTAGTGATAAATCTATCGCGGAATTACTTGCTGAAGAACATGCTGCTAGAGACGAAAGAAGCATGGAAGAATTACTAGTCTTAGAACAAGCAGCTATAACACGTACCAAATTTCAAAATGCTGCTTTTCTCGATGAGGATGATGAAAGTGATGATACCTCATCAAGATCATCAGTTGAGACTCCTTACATGGATATTCAGGGAGAAAAGAGTATGGGAGAATTACTAGCAGCTGAACAAACGGAAATTATAAAATCCATGTATGCTAGTCCTTCTCAACTCCCTAAGTCTACTATTATCATACCCGAGGTTCCCACTCACTCTCTGAGCATGGGGGACGAGCATCTTGACACTATTCCTGCAAAGGAATCGGACGAATTCATAAAGTCTAGTGTTGAGAACCTTGTCTCAATCCCAAGTGAGTCACAGGGAATTCTTGATCATATGTATGATATCCCTACCCCTCCTGATAATCCAAATTATCAAATTGAGAATGTCTCTAATTCCAGTGATGATTGTATATCTTATGGAGACATTGAGTATGTTGAGGCATCACTACCTCATTCTGATGTTGATCCTCCTCTTGAGGATGTCACAGAGGAACTCACTCACATCATTCCACTTCTATCTGGAAGTAATGATGATCTCCTTGACTTTGAAGCCGATCTGGAAGAGATAGAAAGTCTCTTACATAATGATCCTTCACTCAGTGCTTATCCCAACAGTCTAGTAGAGAATGTTAATCACATTGTTCATGAAGCATTCAAAACTACTATCACCAATCCTCTATTTGAATTCGAATCTGAATTCACTTTGATTTCTGATAACCCATTATTTGGTACTCAGATTAAGGATTGTGATGAGTCCATAACGGAACATGAGTTCATAGATTTATATCTTGTGAATGATTCTCTTTACGAGGAGTTCTCCTTTGAACTCACTCATATCATATCTCCACCGGAGTATGATACTTTCTATTTTGATCTAGATATACCCATAATATGTCTTGATCAAACGAGCTTAAAAGAGGAGATTCATGAAACAATGAATTCTCCTATTGAAGATGAGGAGTTAATCATGATTTTCATCATGACTTTCTTTCTTTTCTTCATATATTCTGTTCCTTATCCTATTCTTCACTCTTTCGGGAGTGAGGACATTATCTTTGACCCCGGCATTCTCATTTATAAATTTTGAGCCGGGTGTCATTATGTCTTATCGGAGTGGAACTTTCACGTGCTTCAAATGTTTATCCAAATATCTTGAATGAAAGTCCGATGAGATTGTCTCTTCCACTTACTTCCCCATGGACAAATAAATTCGGGGTCGAGTCAAGCTAGCAACTTGGAGATCAAAAACAGTAGCATGTACATAGGTTTTCACCCATGTTTCACCCTAGTGTGGGGGAGATGCCCCACATGTTATATATATATATCATCTGAAAAAAAAAATGTAAATATAGTGATAGCTTCTATTTAAGAAGTTTTATCTAAAAAAATAATTGTATGTATATACATTTTAAATAAAGGCTATGGAATATTTTTCTTCTTACGTTCTAAGTTCGGTTTAACACCCGGTGCTTTGAATATTGAGGACAATATTCAGTTCTAAGTGTGGGGGGAGATTCGTTATTCTAACGAATTTAAACACATGTTCCATCAAGAACCCCCATTTTAGCCAAAATTTTAAAATTTTTTCTCACTTAGAACGCAATAAATGGTATCAATCCTCCATGTCTAACCCACAACAAGATTGGCTAATCCAGGAGCAAACGGTTCTTGGTAAAGATAACTCAAACCCGTTTATGGCTTGCAATTTGCCAAAAATTGTATGGTTCCTCAACTCCCCATATCCCATAAAGCGAATGAGTTGGCTAGCCCGCAAGATTATGGCTTGTGGTAAAGGCAGTGGAAAAACCATAATTGGTAATCAGCTCACCAAGATGTTGACTATTCCATCAAGAGTTGGCTAGTCCAGAAGCAAACGGCTTTTGGTAAAGACTAATCAAATCCGTTGACAGCTGGTGGTTTGCTCAAAATCACACGGTTATCAGGTGTGCCACAGTTCTTACACCTGGCTACTCCAGAAGTGATGGATTTTGGTAAAGAGTTTTTCAAACCCATTAAGTTTTTCTCAAAAGATTGCTAGGGACTAGCAATAGTTTAGTGTGGGGGATTGATGAGTGTCTAAATACTCATCATTTTATACCAATCTGAGCTGCCAAAACATCCAAAAACACTCTAATATGCATCATAATACTTAAAATATCTTAAAAGTGTATTTTATATGTTTCAAATGCAAAATATGCAAAAACAGATGAAAAACGTATAAAGTTTGCATAATTGGCAGTTTCAGTCCCTCAAGTTTTATAAATTGGCAAAACTAGTCCCTGGTTATTCTAAAAACTTGAAAAAGTCATCAAAGGTCCTTTTTAATCATAAAATTACATATTTAGTCCTTTGGTGCAAAGCTTCACAAAATTACAAGTTTAGTCCCTGTACTTTGGAAATTGACATAAATGGTCCCTGGGATGTTAAAAACTTTGAGAAATTCAATTTTGGTCCTTGTGCTTATAATCTTTTGCAGGAATGGTCCTTGGTGTGAAGTTTGGTGAAATTACATAATTGGTCCCTCAAGTTTGGCGGTTTGTCAGTTTTAGTCCCCGGGTATTTAAAACATGAAAAATATAAAAAATGCCCTTGTACCATTCACATATGGCAAGATAGGCCCTTATGATAAACTTTGAGAAAATACCAATTTAGACCCCAAACTTTCATCAAACTACAAAATTGGTCCTTGATAGTTAATATACAAACGGACCCTTTTGTTATTTTACCAAAACCAAAATAAACCAAAACCACACCAAGCCCATCCCCACTTTCCTGGCCCAAAAAGAATCCCAGCCCACACCCTTTATTAATAAAAACCCGGTCAACTCCCTGGTTTGACCAAACCACTCCCACCCCTTTCCCTCCTTCTCCATACCACCACCACTGCAACCAATACCACCCACCACCTGGCCTTCCACCTCAACCCCCAGCTGTCCTACCCACTCCCCTTGTCCTCCACGCCTCACCAAGCCATTAATACCCCTTAAAACCCTCGTACGCTACCACAGTTGTCCCCTTGGACTTTTGGCGCCAAAAAGCATATTTAAACGGCCAGGATTGGATAGACCTTATCAACGACTCACAAGTGGTGGGAAATATCTCTGTGGGTCCCACATACTCAGAAAAACTCTACATAAGGGAAGAGAAGCAGAAGAAGAGATGTATTAGTTTAGTTTAGTGTAATTTAGAGTCGACTAGTGTAATTTTAGTTTTTCAGTGTAATTTAAAGCTTCTTGATAATCAATTAAGTTATTTTAATGTATCTTTGAACTTTTGCAATCATCAATTTAAAGTTTCAGTTACTTTCTCAGTCTTTGCAATTTCTTAAGTTCTCAAAAATCTCAAAAAGCTTGTTAGTTGTTATTAGTGTTGTGTTAAACTCTCTTTGCTCATACAAAGCTCTGACAAAGCTTTTGAAAGCTTTTAGATAACTAAAAATTCAGTTTGGTAGTTAAAATCATAAATTCAAGAAAAATCAATAAAATAGAAAATAAATAGAAAAATAGTTGTAAAGAAGAAGGAAGAAGATTGGAGCAGTGTTATTTGGATATGTATCTGGTTTAGAACCTTGTGGGAGGTAATAGGTTAGTTACTTGTTCATGGTACTTTGTTGCTCAGTACAATTTCCATTGTAAGCCTTTTTACCATTTTTTACATTTCACTGTTGATGTAAGTTTATTGCTTTGATCTTTGTGATTTCATGTTTAAATAGTATTGTTAAGTTATAATATCAAGTAAAATCAGTGTTGTGTTCATTGGAAATCATTTGTTCTAAAAATTGAAAATCATACAGTGTGTAACTTAAACTTGACAAACTTTTGTTATCTGCTTGTATTGTGATTGATTCAGGTTCATTTGATCTTTAATAATATCAATATAGTGTTAGGAATTAGATTTAAGGCTTACAACATTGAGTTGCTTTGAAAACTTCTTAACAGATTCACAAGAAGGGGTGTTTGGTTTTGCTGAGTTGGATAGGTTCTTAGTTGTTGTAGTTGTTATTTTCTGTTCTATTATGTTACAATAGGTCTAATTAGGTAATACAAGTCATTATAAACTAGAGTTATTTAGTATAAAGTCAAAATCTTTATTGATCAACCCTCACAGTTAACTGTGAGGGATTTGTGATCCACAAAACCAATAATTTAGCTTGTTAGTTGTAGGTTTATGTTAATTTAGCTTCATCATAGCTTATTACAACTATATTAATCAGTAGAGATCACTAGAAATCCAAAATAGTCAAACTAAGTAGTTTAGATCAAAAAGTCAAAATTACACTTCTCAGGTTTTTCCAAATCTTCAAGGATTTTTATAGAATTTAGGAATAGGTTTTAGGAGCTGAAATTTGTTCCTAGTTCAAGTCCAACAGCTCAACTTTAGTGTCTAATAGTTTTTATAATTTTGTGATTTTTGTGTGGGCCCCACCAGACCTCCCAAGTAACTTGCAGGGAAGAACCCTTACCCTGTGCAGCAGACCAGTCACTCACCACCACCACTTTGGTGGTGTTTTGTGATCACCACAGTGGGCCCCATACCTCCTAATTAGCTTTTCCCAACCCCCCTCCTACCAGACTCTTAAAGTTGACCCTTAGTTTGACCTGGTACCCAGTGGACCCCACTTTGTTTGGCTTCTCATCTTTGTCCCCAAAACTATCTCAGAATACAATAAGCAAAGTGCTTATTTGTGTTTTGTGGCTTATTCAGGCTGCTTATTCAGTTAAATCATACTCATACATGTTCAACTAACTCAGGGGAACAAACTTTTACCATTGTGGGTCCCACACAAGCTCAGAAGAGCTTATTTGCTTAGTTGGTCAAACTTGGTCAACTGCTTAAGTTAGTAGCTTATATCTAGCTTATTAATAAGTTCTAAAATTATTGTTTTTACAAAAGTTAGTTATTTTTAAGTATAAAATAGATTTGTAAAAGAAAATTCAAGAAAAAACAATATAAAATTAAGTGATAGTTTCTATTTAATATAATTTAATTTTAATTTTTATATTTTTATTAAGTAAATTGTAATTTTATAATTTTATTAATTTCCTCTTATATTAAAGTATTTTAAATAATTTTCTCAGATTTTTATTTTGTAATTTAGTATTTATTATAATTAATAATAGTTTTATTAATAATTAATCAATAAATAAGTTTTTAATAGCATAATTAATTTTTATATAGCAACACCTAATTTTTATATTTTTACTAGCTTTTATAAGTTATAAAATAGTTTTATAAATTTTTTCATAATTTTCTAAGTTAGTTTAGTATTATTTGTAATTTAAAATAGTTTAATTAGTATAATTAATATTAATAGTTTTTAATTAATAAAAAGTTCATAAAAAGACAAAAAGATTTATTTTTATTTTTTATACTTTCTTCAAGTTCATTTTTAAGTTTAGAAATTATTTTTATAAGTTTTTAGTTTAATTTGTAGTATTTATAATTTTTAGTTTGATATAAATTAGTTTTAATTAAATAGTTAAATAGTTTTTAATTAAATAATTAATAATAAATAATATAATAATCTAAAAAATAGTTTTCTTTTTAATTTAATTTTATTTTAAGTTTAAGTTTATAGAATTGTCATTTTTAACCCCTGTAGTTTATTTTTTCTTAAAACTCACATTTTTTTCAGTACGCAGTCGCGTCTGATTTTAAATTGGTGTACGTTTATACGTTTTAGATATCTAGGTTTCACGTAATAGTTCTAATAGTCTATCTAAGTTATTTTAAGTTATAAAACCGTAGTGTAATCACACACACACACACACTTATTCATATCACTGTTCACATTCACTCGATCACAAATTCGTTTTTAATACCATCACAACCTCGTTGGGACATTACGACCCGGGAAAACACTGTATTTCACGGAAGCATTTGCCTCAGCTGTTTGACTATTATACTTGACCATTCACAAGTGGTTGATCAATAATTATCTGACCGTTTGAGGCGAATCAGTAGTCTTGGTATCTATTACTTGTCTATTTTCAAGGTTCCCGAAATGGTTGTTAAATCTCTTGAAAGCTTCCGTGCTACCTTCTTTTGGGGTGGTCAGGAAGACATTAAGAAGTTTGCTTGGGTTAAATGGTCTAATATTTTTGCTTCTCTTGATAAAGGAGGCCTCGGCGTTGGAAGCCTTAAAGCTTTCAATATGTCTCTTTTATTGAAGTGGAGATGGCGTCTATTTCAAAATCCGAATGCTCTTTGGGTTCAAGTGGTTAAAGCCATTCATGGTAATGAAGCTGGTATTGATCTTAGAGGTTGTCAAACTAATGGGGTATAGTCTAGTATTGTTTGAAAGATTAATCATCTTCATTCGAGCGGTATCATTCCTCTTAATTCCATTCGCTTTAAGGTTGGTGATGGCTCGTCCATTCGTTTTTGGAAAGACACATGCATGGTTAGGGGACGACCCCCTTTACATCAGATATAACAGGTTATTTCACCTTCATAACAACAAAGATTGTTCTATTTGTGAGCGCATTGTCAATGGCTCTTGGTCTTGTGGTTGGAATACGCCGATTACAACAGGTAGAACAAAAACTGAATTTGATAAGCTTATTCTTGACATTGCTGGGTTGGAAAATGATGATATTATAGAGTCCGACTCTTGCATTTGGAGTCTCTCTAATGACAATACTTTCTCGGTGAATAAGGTTAGAAAGCATATTGATGAGCATACTCTTCCATCGTTATCCTCTAGCACTTGTTGGTATAAGATAATCCCCAAGAAGGTTAATATCTTCATGTGACGGATGTTCTTGGATAGGCTTCCTAATCGATTGAACTTGTCCTCCCGAGGTTTGGAACTTGATTCGATTTCTTGCATGGTTTGTAGCGGGTTTATAGAATCAAATGCGCATACTTTTTTCACTTGTGACACAGCTTCTTCTGTTTGGCATCTTGTTCGCTCTTGGACTGGCTTCTTGTTCCCGATCTTTTGCTCATGTGAGGACTGGGACACTTGGTTTGATTCTTGGCACGCTTCCAAGGACAAGAAGTCTCGTGCTTATACCATCTTCGCGGCTACCTGTTGGACCCTTTGGCGTTTTAGAAACAATATCATATTCAACTCTCAATCTATGAGGAAATGTGATATTTTTGATTTTATTTGTCTTGTTTCATTTTCTTGGCTTAAATTTAGAAGTAAACTTTGTATTAACTGGAACGATTGGCTGCAGTCGCCTTTGTAATTTCTAGCGCCTTGCTAGTTTTTTTTTCTTTTATATAATCTCCATTGTTGTTAAAAAAAAAAAAGTTAAGGTCATGTCACGTATTTGTGGTTTAGGTTTCGGTTATAAATCGTGAGTGAAATCATATACCTTATAGTTTGTGTATTTGATCGAATATATATAATCACGAGCGGGGGCACCCACGCGTTGCTGCGGGAATGTTGTGTCTAATAAAAACTCGAAATAAAACGATAATTTTTTTAAGGACTAAATTTGCAAAAGATCGCTAACGGGGGACTAACGGTGCAATTTATAGCTAACCTGAGGGACTAAAAGCGAAAATCCTTAGCTACAGTACACACACTATTCCCCACTGTTTTCACTGTAGCAACCACTGTTTGGCACTGTAGTAACGAATTTTTCAGTTTTAGTCCCTTAACGTGACGTTCTGTTGCAAAGTTAGTCCTTAGGGACTAACGGTGAAAAAAAAAAGTTAACGTTAGTGGCTATTTCCGTTTATTATTTGCACAGAAACAACCCCTGAAGTTACTGGTCCGTTGCAAATTTAATCCACGTCTGTTAGTTAACGATCGTTAAGGACTAACTTCGTAATTGATCATTAACCTCAGGGACTAAAATGGGCAAACACGAAACTTGCGTGGGTACTGTTGCTACAATACACATCACGCTTTTTAGTATATTAATAAATTAATGGGTAAATTGCAAAAATGGTCCTTAACGTTCCACGAAATTGCAAAAACGGGGACCGAGACAAAAAGTAGCGCAAAAAAGACACCAACGTTCCACATTTTTGCAAAATCGCCACTGAGAGGCCTTTTCCGTTAGTTTCATCGTTAAGTGCCATGTCACCGAGGGTATTATCGTCATTTCACTGCTTTAAGGTCCACGTGACATATCACTATTGATTCAGGGACTAAATTTGCAAAGTTATTTTTATCTTTTATTTCACATCTACCACCACCACCACCACTCTCTACCACCACACAACCAACACCACCACCCTTTACCCTTCATCTTCATCTTCTCCGGTGACCAAACCCAGATTCCGGTGACCAAACCCAGATTCCGGTCATTTGTTTTGCTTCTGATGCTCTTTCATTGCTCATGGCATTCGGTGTAAAATTTGTATATGCATATGAAAGAAAAAAAAAACAATTAAGAATAAAGAGGTAATTTTTCATTTAATTATGTGATTTAATCTGTTTATTTAGGTCCAATTCTTTTGCATCCATAATAATATCATGCCACCTTATAACTACAAATGTACCTATGCTTTGAGTCTCCTATATGGCTATATGAGTTTCTGTCATTCACTAAAAGTAGAGTAAATGGAACGCATGATCACATCTTTAGTTTTTCTCACATCTCATTAACGGACATCACAACATTGAAATCACACTTTAATGCTCTTTTACTTCAAGTTTTCATTTGATTCCTTGAGTGTAAATGTGTCTATGTGAAATGATTCCTTGAGTGTAAATGCATTTGTGTGAAATGAAGAATGCTCTGCTAGCTTTATATTTCCTTGGATGGACTTATGGTAACCAGCAGGGTATAGTTTAGTGTCACATTATAGCATAACAAGTAAAAGATGATAGGTACCTCAGTACCTAACTACCTATAGCATAAGAATGATGTCAAAAGGAGTGTTTGATTCACATAATCTTTTTGGAAGGAATTTGAATAAAATTGAATCCGGCCAAATCACGCATTTGGTTAGCATGGATTAACTTTATTCCCATACCTTTGTAAACATATTATTGGAATGTAAAAAAGGGCGAAACGGCATTATTATCCATTGAATTAATATGTCAAACATGACAAAGAAAGTCATGGATTTTAGTAATGGAAGAAATCTATTTACAGGCTGTAAAAGAAAGAACGCGTATGAATTCTTCCCTAGTTCTCTACTTGAACCTGACAAAGTCAAGAAATATGAAGTCTAAGATACGCTGTGGGCTTTACATTATCACATTAGTTTTCTTTTGGGCCATTAGCATGAATATTTCAGTTGACTTAAGGTTTGCTTACTGTGCATTTTTAATCTGTGCTGGCAAGCTGATGAGTTCTTTTTGGATGTTTTGGTTCCTGTAGGTGATGGCATTTGACGAGACTATTTAGGATTAACATGAAGCGTTCCTGCTGGAATGGAACCCAGAAATAAATGGATACGGTAAAGAAACTGAGAAACCGGATTGTAAAATTCATTGTGAATACCCGCCCAAATGTTGCCATTGGTCTTTCATGTGTAAAAATTTGAAAATTGTTCGATATAAGCTCTGGCATTGTCTGCAATTTTCTTTTAGTGAATATTTCTTCGATGTAATTTCTAATGTTCTCTTCAGAGATGTTCCAATTATACCCGATTAATTGAAAAAAATTGTTGGATTGGTACATAAACACGTGTCCGTTACAGGGGAAATGCTCTCATGTTCATCATCATATCTGTATCTGTTTGTATGCATATCGTTTTGAAAGATTTAATGTTCTTTTTAAGATGTTAAATGGCTTAGACCTCTTTATTCTTAATTGTTTTTTTTCTTTCATATGCATATACAAATTTTACACCGAATGCCATGAGCAATGAAAGAGCATCAGAAGCAAAACAAATGACCGGAATCTGGGTTTGGTCACCGGAGAAGATGAAGATGAAGGGTAAAGGGTGGTGGTGTTGGTTGTGTGGTGGTAGAGAGTGGTGGTGGTGGTAGATGTGAAATAAAAGATAAAAATAACTTTGCAAATTTAGTCCCTGAATCAATAGTGATATGCCACGTGTACCTTAAAGCAGTGAAATGACGATAATACCCTCGGTGACATGGCACTTAACGATGAAACTAACGGAAAAGGCCTCTCAGTGGTGATTTTGCAAAAATGTGGAACGTTGGTGTCTTTTTTGCGCTACTTTTTGTCTCGATCCCGTTTTTACAATTTCGTGAAACGTTAAGGACCATTTTTGCAATTTACCCTAAATTAATCAATACATGTATGATAAACAGTTATCATTAAAAATGGCATATTAAAGATCAATTATTAGTTTTTAAAGATTGAAAACAGATAAAATGACAAAACTATGTCGTGGAATGATAAGTGTTACATGCAAAGGCTTTGGATTCTTGCTGTATGAATGGCGCATGATCCAAATATTCGTCATGCGCACACTTTTGCTTCACCAATACTCATGAATAATGATGGATCCGAAAGATAGGAAACAACAAAAATAAGTTATATGACAAAACCTATATGTTTTAGAAGACGATTGTATCTAAGAAATCGTATATTTCGTCGTAAGTCTGTGATATGTATCAAGTTAGAATATATCGAGTGATCGAAAAAACACTCAAGCATGATGGAGACTGTGACTTGGAGTTTTCTGGATGTGACAAACTACGTGTTCATAAATTTCAGTACAAAGATCTTTATAACTTTTTCTTACGAACATTGTTAACACGTTTGATTAGGCTGGTTGTGGCATGATTATTTATCACTTTTGAGTTTTGATTTACAATAAAACATGGAAGATTTAGACTCGATCGAGTTTGTATAAGTAAATCGTTTATAGTTTTGGTCAAATTTTGTGATACTAAAGGTGATGTAAATTTAAATCCAATCAAGTTGTCACGACCTTTAAGAAATATAAGAATTGAAAAGTGTTAACTAAACAATCTTAGTTGGCTATTGCTTTTGTAATCATAATGACATATGAAACTTAAAAAAACAAAGTGTACGATATAAGAAATCATCGACTTCTCTTTTGTTCATGGTAGTGATGGTACATTGGCACTAATTAAGTCGATCTATCACTACACCCTTACGTTTTAAGTTTTCAATTTCATAGTGCTAAACAATAGCATATAGACATTTACGTGATGGTGAACGAACACCCATCCCATGAACGAAAAATTGTTTGACTCTAATGCAGTTATCGTTAGTTGTTAGACGTTTCTTGCAATTATATTACCGAGTATATATATCAATGAAGTGACGTGCATGACGACTTCTATCATTACTGTAACTATATAGGGCAAACTAACACCAAGTCTCTAACCAAATTTGGTCCTTACCAATCATGAGTGTGTCTCTTTTTCTTGTAGGAAAGTTTGCAAACCATCATGCTTTGAGCAACGGCATTTTTACAACTTAAGAAGATTATAAAAGACTATCTGGTACTTATCATTTACTGTACAAAGCTAACCTTGATTGTCAGTAAAATATTTTAATGTCAATAACTACTGTAATTAGTAAGGAGTATTCACTTATCTGATATGTTTAATTTTTCATCACTTAACAACGTGAAAAGGATCCATATGCAAGCTTTTGCTAATTTAATGGACTACGTACATACTGAAATAGATTGGGCTCGGTAAGAAAACAAATATGAAATCAGATTCGTTGGGCTGGGCTGTGTAGAAAGATACAAATATGATCCAAATATTCGTCATGCGCACACTTTTGCTTCACCAATACTCATGAATAATGATGGATCCGAAAGATAGGAAACAACAAAAATAAGTTATATGACAAAACCTATATGTTTTAGAAGACGATTGTATCTAAGAAATCGTATATTTCGTCGTAAGTCTGTGATATGTATCAAGTTAGAATATATCGAGTGATCGAAAAAACACTCAAGCATGATGGAGACTGTGACTTGGAGTTTTCTGGATGTGACAAACTACGTGTTCATAAATTTCAGTACAAAGATCTTTATAACTTTTTCTTACGAACATTGTTAACACGTTTGATTAGGCTGGTTGTGGCATGATTATTTATCACTTTTGAGTTTTGATTTACAATAAAACATGGAAGATTTAGACTCGATCGAGTTTGTATAAGTAAATCGTTTATAGTTTTGGTCAAATTTTGTGATACTAAAGGTGATGTAAATTTAAATCCAATCAAGTTGTCACGACCTTTAAGAAATATAAGAATTGAAAAGTGTTAACTAAACAATCTTAGTTGGCTATTGCTTTTGTAATCATAATGACATATGAAACTTAAAAAAACAAAGTGTACGATATAAGAAATCATCGACTTCTCTTTTGTTCATGGTAGTGATGGTACATTGGCACTAATTAAGTCGATCTATCACTACACCCTTACGTTTTAAGTTTTCAATTTCATAGTGCTAAACAATAGCATATAGACATTTACGTGATGGTGAACGAACACCCATCCCATGAACGAAAAATTGTTTGACTCTAATGCAGTTATCGTTAGTTGTTAGACGTTTCTTGCAATTATATTACCGAGTATATATATCAATGAAGTGACGTGCATGACGACTTCTATCATTACTGTAACTATATAGGGCAAACTAACACCAAGTCTCTAACCAAATTTGGTCCTTACCAATCATGAGTGTGTCTCTTTTTCTTGTAGGAAAGTTTGCAAACCATCATGCTTTGAGCAACGGCATTTTTACAACTTAAGAAGATTATAAAAGACTATCTGGTACTTATCATTTACTGTACAAAGCTAACCTTGATTGTCAGTAAAATATTTTAATGTCAATAACTACTGTAATTAGTAAGGAGTATTCACTTATCTGATATGTTTAATTTTTCATCACTTAACAACGTGAAAAGGATCCATATGCAAGCTTTTGCTAATTTAATGGACTACGTACATACTGAAATAGATTGGGCTCGGTAAGAAAACAAATATGAAATCAGATTCGTTGGGCTGGGCTGTGTAGAAAGATACATATCACTAGCCTTCATGGTGTTATTAAAGAACTTGACCCCCCGACCCCCCCCCCCCCCCCCTCTAAACGTGCGTGAGTTTCGACTCGACAATTTCGGGGCGACTGATCCCAAAGTGATCACCATTTTGCATAGCCCGGAGTTGGCGAAGGGTAAACCTCCGTGACAACAAAGGGAACTTGACAACTTGTGTAGCACAAGGTGGTATATACTAATGGACAGACCGGACCGCATAAGACTACTGGAATAGAAAAAGAGAAGGGATTCACAGCCAGTGAAGGCAACCAAGGGAGAATAATCGTTCCATTCAATTCTGAAGCCTAACGTCTCTTGTAAGACTCTATCACCTTAATTCTTTTGTTGAGGTTTTGGAATAGAAAGATAGATAGCAAAGAAAGGTATCGTATATTGTGTGAAGGTTAGTTTGTTTCTAAAAAAATACTTTAATTGTTAAGAAATATTATGTTACCCTAAAAGGCTGCATAAAAAGTTTACTAACCACAAGGAAATCAGTTACATCAGTTAATCACCATGATCAAATACAGTGAAAACATCACATACAAGTTCATTGTTGCATGATTGTTTCAGCTTTAATCATCTTGGTACCAAATAAAGAGATTAGTACCCACCCATATGAAAGATGCCAAAAACATGATTGACATTAGTAGGGGCTGATTATTAGACAATATATTATGGTGGGTGGGTAGGGCATGATGTTTGTTTGGTTGATATTATTTGGCTCTATCTTGAATGATGTCAAATCCCATTTCACTTGGATCAGTTGCTTGGACTTCATAGTGAATGCCATCCAATGCTCTTCTTAGTCCATCTTTAGATGTTGCATACAAGATTTTTGCTCTTATTTTTGATGCACTTGGAGCCCTGTCAAAATCATATAAACATTCATAAATGATTTTACTTATGGAAAAGAATATAATGCAACCAAAACTGGTGACATTTGATATTATTATAATTATGGTAAAAGTTTGACTATATGAACAATTATGAAATTTGTTGGAGTAGCATATCACCTTGTCACATTTCAATAAAGTCATTTTTTCTTTATTTCTCATCCATAAATTTGCACTTATTTTTGTGAAGTCGTATAAATGTGAGACACCAAAATCACTCAACTTTTTGTCTTTTATAGAAAACTAGTCGGATACCCGCGCACAGCTGCGGCGAAAAATATAGTAATATGGTTAGTGAATGAATTGCTAGCCCAACTCTCCCTGCAATTCCCTACCCGCTTAGTCGTTTCACAACACTCCGAACGTATATGTGTTTGTTTGGGTTTTCCATAGCTTTCTCGTGACATCATTATTACCGTATATAGAAAGATTCTCGCAATCTCTTTCCCATCAAACACTCACCCAAAAGTATATGATTTTAACGAATCAAGATTGTATTGATTGAAATAAAGGTTAAAGTTGTAAAATTTTGAATAAAAAACCCACTAAAAATCTACAAAACAAAAAACTTGTAAACATATATCAAAATGGATGTTGAATTAAAGAGCACAAAATTTTAGAAAATATGTTGAAATTAGATAACAAAGAAAATAAATAGATAAAAAGATATTTCAATTTGAAAATAAAGGTGAATTTTAAGTTGGGAAGTGACACATGTCACCTTATTATTAGAGCTCCTTATCTTAATTTTTGGTTAGGAGTTAGGCTTGGAGTTAGTTGAGAAGTGACACATGTCACCTCATGATTGGAGCTCCTTATCTTAATTTTTGGTTAGGAGTTAGGCTTGGTTTATCCATGCATTATATAGTAGTATAGAAAAAGGCAATTCACTAATTCTTGTAATACCATCACATAAAAATTATGAGAAATGCTACATCCACTCACAAATTCCACACAAATCACTCACACGCTGAGGTGTCACTCATTGATTGGTGGAGGTTATTACAATTTCTCTCTCTTCTCTCTTAATTAGTGAATGACACCTCAGCGTGTGGGTGATTTGTGTGGAATTTGTGAGTGGATGTAGCAATCCTCAAAAATTATACCCTTTTTCTTTCAAAACAAAATAAAGCTTTTTAGATTCACCTTAAAGTATCGAAAAATTTATACTTTGTAGCAGAGTATTGATTAGAATAATCCCTCATAGTAAACATTACTCGATATTGACTACTTAAGCTCATTTATTAAAAAAAAAAAAAAAAAAAAAAAAAAAAAAAAAACATTTCAATTTCATATAGACACATGCTCAAGTCACTTGTCATGAATACAATAACTTTGAGTTAAGCTTGATGCCTTAATAGATCAAACACCATATAACTATGATTGTATACGGAGTACTAGTTTTTGAGCATCACCTAACTATAGAAAACATTTGACTTAAATTAATATTCAAGAATCTTGTTTGTTATGATAAGAAAACTAATATTGGCATTTTTTTTATGATTATAATGGTTAAGTTAATAGATTAGATTGAATATTTGGTATGTAAGTTATACCAAAATCATTGTGGGACACATTAATCATGTAATCTCAACATAAAGGATCAATATTAGTTACTAATAGGACGAGTGAATGTATATAGTTTATGAAGAATGCTAGACCAACATAAAAATTAAAATAATAATAATAAAAAAAAGTCACAAGTTTATACGTAAGTGATTGGTTTATTTTGCTATACTTTTTCTCTCTTGTCTCTATTTAGATCAATCACTGCCTATTAGATAAAGTTCTAGGAGGATGTACAAGAGTGTTTTGTTCAACATACGAACATCTTAGAAAAGTTATTTTTTTGTTTAATTGTTAAAGAAAATATTCCCCTCTAATTTTGTCTAATTAAGGTCATTCAAAACACTATGTTTGTTACATGATTCGAGCAACAATCTACTTCTAATACAGCACAATTTATAGCTCTTACTATGTTAGCAAAATTTATAAAATTAAAACAAAGTTAAGAACAAAAATAAGTATATAAGATCCCAAGATGTTTGGTGCTATAGGATTGGTAGGTGCCTTATAACGCGAGCCTTATGGCTCCATTCCACACCCCACTCCAAGCCACAACACTTTGTGTCAAATTCACCAGTCGTGCTATACGGCATTTTTTTTTTTTTTTTTTTTTTTTTTTATGTGAATTGTAATTGTGTGTTATTGAGTTAATTGTAGCCAGAGATTGTTCTATACCTTAAGTGATAAAAGATGATGATTTTAAATTAAGTTATAAGTTTTGAGTTATAAAAGAAATGATGTGCTAGCACTTTTTACTACTCCTGTAACATTATCCTATAACTCTCTTTTGTTTTCTAGTGCTCAAAGATGAAATTCTATAATGACTTTTCCTCCTTTTTGCTTTCTAGTGAATGCATCTTTTTATAATTACCACTTCACTTTTGTTTGGTTAAAAGTCATAAAAGTTCAAAATGTGAACCGCGCATTTAATCACTAAACCATTTTAGTCACAACTATCTCTGGAAATGCTTTAATGAATTATATATAGAAATGATTTTTATGAGTTTTTACTTACTATAATAACACAATTTTCATTATTTCCTTAGTTCTTAAGTAAATATTCACACTATAAATAGAGTTAAATTGACCATAAATTAAATGCAAATGAGTTGATAATTTGATATTGTTTTAATGTCCTTTTAAGAAACATTTTAAATACATAAAAACCATATAATTAATTTATTTGTTTAACATGTGCAATATAATTCAATACAGTATGTAATAACTAAAAGAATATAGCGATAGATTACTAACCATGCAATAAAGAAAATCTTGCTCTTTCGGCAATTATCAACCGTGACAAAATCGAAATCAAACACGGCATATCGACAGTCGTCGTCTGGCAACGAGGCGGTGAGATCCGAGTATCCTTCTTTGGCAGCACCAACTTTATCGACAGTAACTAGCTTTGATTTTTCATCGATTTTAAACACTATGTAACGATGAACTTTTTTCCATTTCATTTCCATGAACGAGTTCTTGCATTCATCTGCTACCCACATCCCCGTTGTCGCCTGTATCATAACGAGGCGATTTCAGTGAAATTACATTTGTACGTTTTAAAAAAAGTTACCATTAGATTCTTTGCTTCTTGCTACTGTTCTGTTATAGAAAAGTATCATTTGATATATATGAAGTTACGTTTTCCATATTCAAATTACATAATTACAAACATCTTTTCTTAATGTTGTTGCCATTTTATTACAAATTGAATCATAAAATGCTAAATCTTAAACACCATCCAAGTATCCAACCTATCCTAGTAATATGTATTATTAAAAAAAGAAAATTACACAGAGGCGGAGCCAGAAGAAGGTCATGATCGACGGGCAAATTTTGATAATTTTTAGAAACTAAATTACAAATTGGTTTGATAGGAAGGCAAATTACAAAAATAACCACATATTTAAAAAATTTACACTACAATTCTTTTCGCTACACTCTGAAATTACGTCCATTCCATACCATTCCATAAAATCACTAAAGCATCAACATATTTTTTTGGTCATTGATAATTTCTTCTAGAAATGATGGCGTTTTTAAAAAGTTCACACATAGATAAACAAAAGTCATAAAAGTTAGCTATAGAGTTATGGATGAATACCATCTTGAAAGCCATAGCCATGGTGCTGGTAGGTGATCGTACGTGTTTTCGGGCCACCGGTGGTGGTGGTGGTTCGAGAGAGAAACGTGTGGTTTACGGTGATGTTAGCGTGTGATAAAAAAGGTGAGAGTTGAGAATATGGAATTATGGGTCGTGGTTTTTGTGATAGTGTGTATGGAGTTTATATAACTTTTTCAATGTTAGAATGCCATCGTAGTTGAAGTTAATTACAAGTTTGGTATGTAAGTGATAAAGTATAGACACTTGGCACAATTCTTTTTTGTACTACTAAAGGGTTGTGTTAGATATGGATTATATCATTTGACTAGTTGGATAACTCGTTTATTGTTTGAAAGAAAAGAAAAACTCGTTTATTGCTAGTTAGCAATGTAACAAAAAACATAGCTAAACATGATTTAAGTGACAACTTACGGTATATCATCCTGGTAACTATGATAAAGGAATAAAAGAATGTTTGGCTAGCTAAGTCTTACATGTTATAAATCCGATATCAGTTTTAATCGAGTAAAACTATATATATATATATATATATATATATATATATATATATATATATATATATATATATATATATATATATATGACATGATCCACTATAAATTCTTACTATAATATGAACTAAAGTTTGTTAGGAGAAGGGTTGTCACATTTAACTATTTAAGTGTAATTGGCTCTTGAGAACCTTCATTAGTAATCAGCTTTAAAGTATTCGCGTACCCTTTAATGTCCAACAGATTTGAAGACTACCATGTAGGATAGTTCATGGAGCCTGATAAATCACTCGACCTTCATAATTGTTTATTGTATTGCTAAGGCGAGCCACCCATAACTCTTGTAAAGGGTATGCACTTTATTGTGTAGACTGAAAAGAGTATGCAACTCGTGTTAAATTTCCGAAAAATTATATAGAAAAGTAAACATTTTACATTATTGATGGAGGGCCGGCTCTGGTACCGGGCGAGCTGGGCGACAGCCCAGGGCATCATAGTTTGAGGGCATCAAATTTTAGGTTCATGTTATATTGTGATAGAAACAAAATATGAAGGAACATTGAAATAGACCTGTTTTTTTTTTTTTTTTTTACTAAGAATGGTGGAAGAAGAAGATGACATTGGAAAGAGAAAAAAAATATTTTATATAAGCACTATGTAAAAACTAAAAAGGGTGTTGTAAGGGTTATTATACAAACAAGTTACTATACTTTATAAAAAAGTTCGCCTAAGTTACTCAACATTCAAATTGTTTATCCAAGTTACTTATCTTTGCTTAACCGATTATGCACGTTACTATTTTTTTCGTAACCAAATATGACTGGTAAATGGCTTATATTTATTACAAATTTAGTCCCTATAGTTTGTGAGGTATCACAAATTTAATCCATATTTTTTTTGAATTTATTTAACTATTAATACGTTAGTAAAGTCCGTTTTTATCCGTTTTTACACGTATTCATCCATTTTTTTATGTTTTCATCCGTTTTTATACGTTTTTGCCCGTTTTCATATGCTTTTTGTCCGTTTTATATGGTTTTGCCCGTCTTTATACATTTTTCTTATATTTTCATATGTTTTTTTTGCGTTTTTATATGTTTTCATCAGTTTTTATACGTTTTGATACTCTTTTTGTCTATTTTTATACGTTTTTGTTTGTCTTTATATGTTTTTCTTACGCTTTCATACGTTTTTTCCGTTTTTATAAGTTTTCGTCCCTTGTTTTTATGTTTTCGCCCGTTTCTTACTTTTTTATACGCTTTTTGTCCGTCTTTATACGTTTTCATACATTTTTATACGTTTTCATCAATTTTTATATGCTTTTAAAACGGGCAAAAACGTATAAAAACGGACAAAAAACGTATGAAAACGTATAAAAACAGACGAAAACGTATAAAAACAGATGATAACTTATAAGAATGGATGAAAACAGATAAAAACGTATGAAAACATATAAAAACAGATGAAAACGGATAAAAATTGATAAAAACATACGAAAACGTAAGAAAAATAGATGAAAGTGTATAAAAACGGACGAAGCTACTTTAACATCATCCCGAAAACAACTAGAGTGAACGGTTAACCTTCTGTAACTTGGATGAAAAAAACGCAAACTTTAGTAACTTAGGTGAACATTTTAGCAATGTTTGGTAACTTAGATGAAGAAAACGCAAATTTTAGTAACTTACGTGAAAATTTCCATTTTTATCTAATGGCGTGGCATTTGTCAACCGGTTAACACCCGGTATCCAGTTGTTTGAGTAACTGGAGTGAACAATTTTTAAATGTTCAATAACTTGAATGAACAATTCGCAAAGTTTAGTACTAATTTAGATGAACAATTTGAAAGTTGATTAACTTAGGCGACCTTTTTTGTAAAGTATAGTAATTTTTTTGTATAATAACCCTTGTGTAAATGTGTAGGACTGCTGGGACCCATGTGCATCAGCATCAGTAACTATTGGGACATTTAGAAATTTGTTATCAAATTTTTAATTTTTACCTTTAACTTTCTCACAAATTTCAAATGTTTCTTTACACGTAAAAAAT
The DNA here is from genome assembly GCA_030686995.1 of Artemisia argyi. Taxonomy (NCBI): domain Eukaryota; kingdom Viridiplantae; phylum Streptophyta; class Magnoliopsida; order Asterales; family Asteraceae; genus Artemisia; species Artemisia argyi. The sequence continues at coordinate 99,331,481 of CM060699.1, read as the reverse complement.
CGTCCTTTGAAATCCACAATATATATATATATATATATATATATATATATATATATATATATATATATATATATATATAATTTAGATCAAATGAGAACTTTTTTAATGTTGTAAAAATGAGAACCAATCAAAATCTCACAAATGACACTCTAATTAAAAGAAAATAAAAACATTATTAATTACAACTAAAATTGTTAAAGATTTGATGGGTTTTCTTATGAAAATTGACGTAAACTAAGTGATACACTTTGATTCAATGTGTAATGTGTATCAAGGTTTAGTAATGTGTATCAAATTTTTAGTGGTTGTTGTGTATTAGGTGTATCAATTTATGTATAAGAAATTAGTTTTTAGAGATTTTAATGTATATGTATCAAAAATTTAATTGTGTATCAGTAATCCATTTCTCATGTATGAGTTGGTTATTAATCGATTTAATGCAAACTTGTATTAAGATCTAATATTTGGTGCATCTTTGCTTAAATGGTTACATATCAATGTTTTAATGTATTTTAGAATAGTTCTCATTTTTACAATTTTAAGAAAGTTCTCACATTAATCTATATATATATATATATATATATATATATATATATATATATATATATATATATATATATATATATATATATATATATATATATATATATATATATATATATATTTTGTCTGTGAACAATTATTTTTGAGATGGGGGGAGTATTAATTTGGGTGAAAGCTGAAAACACGTAACATACTTATTCAAAACACACGATGTGCGCAAGGAACTTTCAAAATTATCATTGTACGCAAGTTATTTTCAAATTTCGTACAATGTACGCAATATGACCTGGAACCAGCAGGTTACCAGGTTTCAAACTTTGAAAATTGACAGGGATAGTCCCTGTGGTTTGCGTTGACTTTCACCGGTCATCGATTGACTTTTTATCACTTAGTTACAAAATTACACGTTTTGTCCTTGAATATTTATAAGCATTTCATGCACAATCTATCACAAAAAAAAAAAGTATAGAATTTTTTTTAAAAAAAATTAGAAATTAAAAAAATTATATAAAAATTAAAAAAAGAAAATAAAAAAAATCGAAATTTTTTATTGAAAAAAAAATCAAATTTTTTTTAAAAAAATTTTAAAAAATATTAGAAGATAAAAAAAGAATAAAAAAATTTAAAAAAAATATAGAAAATAAAAAATTTCAAAAAAAAAAAAAAATTCGAATATAATTTTTTGAAAGACAAAAATTAGAAAATAAAAAAATTTCGAAAAAAAATTTTCAAATTTTTTTTTTTCAAAATAATTATTTTAAAAATGATTATCGTAAAAAAAATTTTGGAAAAATTTTCAAATTTAGAAAAAATTATTTTTTTGTCGATAATTATTTTTAAAATAATTTTTTCTAAATTTGAAAATTTTTTCCAAAATTATTTTTACGATAATTATTTTAAAAAAAATTAGTTTTCAATTTTTTTTTTGGAATTTTTGTATTTTCTAATTTTTGTTTTTCAAAAAAATATTTTCGAAAAAAAATTTTCGATTTTTTTTTAAAATTTTTATTTTTTTATTTTTTTTTGAATTTTTTTATTTTATATATTTTTTGAAATTATATATATATATATATATATATATATATATATATTTAAATTTTTATTTTTTTTTATTTTCTAATATTTTAAAATTTTAAAATTTTTTTCTATATTTTTTTTTTCGAAAATATTAAAATAATTATTTTCCAATTTTTTTTTGAAATTTTTTTTAGAAATTTTTTTATTTTCTAAATTTTTGTTTTTCAAAAAAATATTTTCGAATTTTTTTTGAATTTTTTATTTTTTTTTATTTTTTCGAATTTTTTTATTTTCTATATATTTTTTTAAATTTTAGAAAATTATTTTTTTTAAATTTTTATTCTTTTTTTAATTTCTAATATTTTTTTAATTTTATATAATTTTTTTAATTTCTAATTTTTTAAAAAAAAAATTATATATATATATATATATATATATATATATATATATATATATATATATATATATATATATATATATATATATTTTTTTTTTTTATGGATTGTGCATGAAATGCCTATATATATATTCAAGGACCAAACATGTAATATCTAACTAGTGATAAAAAGTCAATGGATGACCGATGAAAGTCAACGCAAAGCACAGGGACTAACCCTGTCTATTTTCAAAGTTTGAAACCTGGTAACCTGTTGGTTCCATGTCATATTGCGTATATTGTACAAAATTTGAAAATAACTTGCGTACAATGACAATTTTGAAAGTTCCTTGCGTACATCGTGTGTTTTGAATAAGTATGTTACGTGTTTTCAGCTTTCACCCTATTAATTTTGTTGTGATATGCTTTCAATTACAGTTAACTATGAGATTTTTTTAATGATCAAGTGATTTTTAATGATCAAGTGATACTCTTTTAGCAAATGTTGACTACAACATGATAACAAATGAATTTGGTTCAAGAAATGTATGGTTAGTTTACATTCTTTTAGGTGATCTATTTTCAAATTGTAGTTCGAAGTTTATATCCTTAAATTTGAATACTTTATTTGTTAAAAAATAAGCTGGCATGACGTGAGGATCAACTATGTAACTTGACTAGATTATAACCCCTTTAAAAATAGTGTGTTATTTGTTTACTAGGGGCATTTATTGTTCGGCTCGCCCAGGGTAGCAATAAACTCAGGAACGGCCCTGTTGATGGTGCTCAAAGGGTATACACGTGCATGCCAGGGGCTCCAAAAAATTAGTAGCTAATACGATTCGAACTTGAGAACTATTTCTGAAGGCTCACAAGCCTTACCATTAGCTCAAATACTTTGGGCAACTCCACTCATGTCAGGTATGAGTGTTATGAGAAATCATTTTTCATAAAAAATACAGTAATCTTTTTGTGTTAAATACCTGTGAAGGTAGATGATTTGTAAATTTAGGTATCCTAAAGTCGGACACTCATGCTGATATACAAAACCTATCCCTTTGCAGCAATACTGATAATCCAAATTATCTGTAGTTATACATGCGCAATACGAGAGTGCACTCAACACTCTTTTATAGAACTTTTTTGATCGATCGAGAGCTGATAATTTCACGTATGAAAAGTTTATTTCTCATCTCTGATATAATATACAAAAGGGCCTTGAGTAAAAGAGCTATTACATATCATGTTTATGAACCTGATTACTAAGGATTTATGCATTATTTTTGTGACATACATCAATCCATATCTTGGTAATCATGATAAAGAAATAAAGAATGTTTGGCTAGCTAAGTCTTAGAGCACCCCCATCCGTAACTCAAGTTATAAGTTAACTCAGCGCCACGTCAGCGCCACATCAGCTTTAACACTTTAACCTTAACTCAGAAAAAAACACCTACAACAATAACTCAGCTTTAACTCAAATATTTTTAAATTCTACCCTCAACTAAAACAAACAATTCAATTAATAAACCACATAACATTAAAACTTAAACATTACAATACAAAATATAAAAAGCTTAAAATAACAACAACAACGATTAAGAAAATTAGTAGTGGATGTGTGAAAAATATATGTGTGTTAAGTTGGTATTTATAGTTGTTTTAAATGGTTTAAAACTATTTTTTGGGTGACAGCCGTTTTTAATTATTGAGGGGGTGAAAGTGAATTTTTTTTCTTCAAAACCAACGGCTAGAAAAGTGAACGTTGGAGGGGGGGTAAAACATTTTTTTTAAAATTTTTTTTTCTTATTATTTTTTTTTTTATACAAGTTTCTATGTTAACTCAGCGTTAGCACGCTAACGTGGTGCGTTAACGCGACTCTAACGCAGGAGGCCACATCCGTAACGCGACTTAACGCAGGCCAAAAATCCCTTTAACGCGAGGATCACGTTATGGCTGCGAATGCTCTTACATGTTATAAATCCGATATCACAAACGTTTTAATCGAGTAAAACTATCTTTTATTAGATATGACATGATCCACTATAAATGATAGTATGATACTATAATATGCACTAAAGTTTGTGCCTCCAATGGTAATCGCAAAGTATCTAAGTTGTCTCACCAAGTTAGCCATCTTAACGATTATTATGGTGGCACAATTACACTAACTTTGATGAAGAAATTGTATGATAATCTTAGCCAAAGTGGAAATTGACTAAATTGCCCTCGGAGAAATCCCGAGAATCCTCATATAGTCATATGCAGAAAATTGTGTTCACAAATTGGTTTTTTGAAGAAATTTTGCAGTTATTATAAGTGCACTGGTCAAAAATTCTTGGTTAATCATTTCATATCTGGTTAATCATATCAACATGTATCCCAAAACAATGTATCACAATCCCAAAGTTACCACTAGTCTTCCCCATAGAAATGTCTACAATTTGGCAACATCTTAAAATTCATTCCTTGAATCATGTATCATGTATGTACTCATTGTCCACATACCACATGAGCTCTTACCTCTCAATGACGTATGTACAAACGTTATATCGGATATCTATGACTGTCATCGGTAGTTTACGAGTATTATTCAGTGTCCATGGCTTATTAGCTTTTGTGATCGATGCTAAACCAAGATGCATAGCATCTAAAATAATGGTATTTTAAAAACCAGTAGAAAATTTACATTTAAGATAGAGTGCAAGGCTTGTTAAGCTACCAAGCCAAGTTGGAGCTAGCTTAACTGCTTAAGGTTGTGGAGCTTAGCTCGAGCTTGGCTTTGCCCTTCACAGCCTTAGCCGCAAACAAAGAGAAAGCAGGTGGAATATATGTGAAATTTATATCAATGAGCTAACAAACACTAAAGTAAAACAAAGAGAAAGCAGGTGGAATATGGCTAACAAACACTAAAGTCTAAATCCCCAAGAGACATTTTTACCAAATGAAAGAAGAGATGAGATAGACATCCCTCATGGAAATAAACCATCATCATCTAAATTCAACACAAATAACATGCATATTTGATGTGTTTTTTTGGCTGCTTTCTAATGGAACCTACTTATAAATCACAAGATTGTGGCTCCTAGTGTCTGGACATTTATCGTTAAAGAGTTGTAAATCAAACAAATTAGTACGAGCTGTACATGGTTTATTTGGGTTATAATGGAAGTCAATTATAGTTACAGATGATAGTCTTCGTGGGGTCAATCCGAAAGCAATCCAACCACGTTTCTCAAGATTTCGATAGTCAAATTTCCAAGAAGTTAGTTAGTCACATTAGGGGGCGTTTTGGTTACCTTACCAAAAACAGAGCCATTTCCAGGGTGCTTTTTCCTTAAGCTAATACGGAGCAACACTTTTTAAAACTGGTCGCAGAAGCTTAGTGTATTTTGATAATATGTTTACTTAGCAAATACGCACCACGAATAAACTTAGCCAAACACCCCCCAAAGTCTGTCAGCTACTCTGTTTGACTAGATGCATATACATTACATCAATTGGTCTGAATTAAAATATGTATCCTTTTTATTCAATTTAAATTAACGGAAAATCAAGACAAAGCTATATTCAAAATTTATTCATACTTTGGTTCCCCTGATACTGCATATGGACATTCATCAGTAACAAAGTGCAAAGACATATACTGCACTTGTCTAAAGTATCTAATCAGTCTGCTATACGATATAGTGATATACTGTAATCATCATGAAATATGCACAGGGAGATAATATAAAGCATGAATATGAAGCTACCTATAACCCAACCTATTGTAAAATCTAGCTATTGTGGTGTGTAACAGTCATGATTCACTAGTTGTGTTTCGCGTTTTCCCATTCCATTCACTTTTTGGGATCTCACCGGAATCAGAAATTATCACCTTTTTACGAGGTTTGCCACTGTAAGTACCTGCTCCCCCTTCTATTGCATAGAGGTTATCCATCCCTTCGATTACTTTGCCAAGCACAACATGTTCCCCATCCAACCTGGAAAACCATTGTCAAAAGGATAATGCGAGTCTAAATATTTAAAATACCCTTTAGGAGTGGTTAAAAATATGGATAAAATCTTGTGGACCTAGGTCAATATCTGACTTCTTGGGCAAATAAAATGTTAAAATATTTTGCAGCTTACAAGGACCGGTAGAGATATGTCTTGAGAATCATTGAGCTGACAGAGGATTTCTTTTACTATGGGTTTAGCAACAAAAATTTTTCAGTTGCATCAATGGCTTCTTTTAAATCGCTAATAGCAAAAAAAACTAGAAGTGGTAATTTTAACCCATTAATATAGAAACGGGTGGCTGTACTTTATAAATAAAATGCCAGGCTTACAAAAAATAAAATGTGCAAAGGTTGGATTATGTGTACTCAAATGCTTACAAGTTACAATATCCTAAATTGTTACTATATTTTTAATAAACTATCTTAGTAATTTTGATAAATAGTCTCTGTAATCATATGTATTACATATACTAGCATTTACGAAAAAAACTGGACAAAGAAGTGTTCATGAGTCAGCCCAACCCGACCCAGCCCTTTCTGACCCACACATAAAAAATTACCTGTTTGGATCAAATATGGGAGGTTCTAGATAACAAAGATACTGAGGTGTCAAAGTGCTTTGGTTTCCCCTAGTGTAGTACTACAAGCTCAATAAAAAAAACTTACCAGTAGGCTTTAACTGTAGTGATGAAGAATTGTGAGCCGTTGGAATCTGGCCCTGAATTCACCATGGCCACCATACCTACGAAAAAATGTGGCTTTAGAAGAAGACAACATAACGCATATGGGAATCGAAAAGAATACCAAAAAAAAAATAAAGCTAAAATCATAGAAAAAAAAAAAAAAAAAAAAAAAAAAAAAAAAAAAAAAAAAAACCTGGCTGTGACTGCTTAATTTTGAAATTTTCATCACGGAAGGTGCCACCGTATATGGACTCATTTCCCCTACCGTCACGAGAGACGATATCTCCACCTTGAATCATGAAACCAGGTATGATACGATGAAAGGGTGTTCCTTTATAGTGTAGTGGTCTACCACTAGAACATTTTCCCAATTCTCCTAAATACCAAAAGAAAGTCATGAGCTGCACATATTTGTCAAAAAAATATTTTATCATTTCATGGGGTGTTTGGATGATTTTAAAGCCATTATTGCAATTCTAGTGTTTAAAATAAACTATTTATGATAATGATATCTTGATTATCTACCTATGATAACTGCTATTCAGGCGCCACGTAAAAAACGTCAATATGATCATTTTGTCCAGCTACCAGACCACATTACCTTAAATTGAAGTTTTTGAATTTTGGATAGTTTTTTTACCTTTCTGGTGTAAAAAAGGTAGGTTACCTAAGTAAAAACTGGATCAAAGTTGATTACCACTTTATGCAATTAGCCATAGAGATAATTGTTAAAGTACTCAACACTTAACAAGTTAACATTAATCAAATGATTATCTGATTTTGATTCATTAAGTCATAATAATCATTTTGAGAACACATATACAAAGTACAAACACCCCTATTTGTCTAATTCAAAGATGGATGAAACTATAATTACCTGTGCACAGAGCACGGAAATTTTCTGCAAAGTTGAAACAATGACGAATTAGTTATTAGATAACCATCACACAACAGGTTTCTAGCATTTCCGATAAATGTATGCTAGATAGTTTGATGTTAATAATAGATTTAGAACGCCTTTAGCAAAATTCACGCCTTGATAATATTTTGAGTATGGAAGAGCACGTGACAAAGCGATATGCTTAGTTAAAGTAGTCAACCAGAATTGAAGCTTACCAACAGTTTTCGGCACAACTTCGCCATACAATCCAATAACGATTCTTCCTGCAATATAAACGAATGAGTTTGAAACTTAATATATCCTGGAATTCTAATAACTGTTATAACATTATCTATAAGATAAATCAGTTCCTCTGACTTCTGACATTTGTAAATTTCAAGATTTGTGACATTTATAATCTAAATTTCTAAAATAAAACGATTTGGGAGGCTGTAAACATTAAAATATGTTTTATGCAACTTTCACCCCGTTTGACCCGCTAAAGATGAATTTCAACTAAACTATATAGTCTTTCATAAGTACATGGATCGAAATTTCCCCCTCTAGGTACATTCTTTACAGAAATAAAAAAGGAGATCATCATAATCAATAACGACTAAATGAACTTTAACTTAAAATTTTAGACCAGCTATTGACATGAAGGACGATACCTAAACGTTGCTTATTAATATCAACATCCAGAAATACTTTGTGCGTAATTTTATATACCTCCTCCACTGTCTCTTCTTCCTATAAAATTAAAATTTAAAGGTAAGAAAAAAAGTAAGAAACATAAACATCTTTATTATCTTAAAAAAATATAACATAATAAATAAACATTGCCAAAGCTAAAGGCTTGTGTTCTTTAAACAAAAAAACTACTCATGAGACTAGCTTTTCTTAAGTGTGAATCCCAAGATGGCTTATTTTTCTCCATTAAAAATCGCTCCCGCATCCGTTTTGACAAGAATCATAAGAGTGTAGAAAGACTAAATTAAGACAATAAAGAGAACTGATGGTATTTAGATGAAGATATGTTGGGGTATGTTTTATATTGACGCACCATGATGTGCAGGATTTTCATTCATAACGACTATGCACTCAATATAATCTCATAATTTGACAATTTCAAGATCCTACCTCTTCCGTTGGCTAAATAATCCACGGATCACAGTCAAGATGAATATGTTATTCCAATCATGTTTGGTGACAGGATGATTGGTTCTGTTTTAGTTCAGACAGACCCTAAGGCAACAAGGTCGTCTAACTCAGTTGTGCAACAAGTCTTCTTAAGGAAGCATTTTATATGTAATGAAGCTTAGAGTATCATAGGTGTAGCAAAATGTCTGGTGCATATTCAAACTATAAAGCTAAACCATAAGGCTATAAATTCATAACAAGCCTAAAACAAACTGAAGGTTCAAAACACGCATGGTCCACACAATAATGATGTAGAAAATGGCAACCAGAAGGTAGTATGCTAAACGCCTAAACCTCTTTGCTTTTCAGATACTCAGTAAAACAAAATATCTATTACCGGTAGCTAGAATGCAACAATATAAATGGAAAAACAACAACTGCGTCACATTAGATCATCACTTTAATGGGTGTTTGGATTGTACATTTTTGAAGTAATGATTGCAAACTGACGAATCAGACCAGATAATCAGGTGCTTCAAGTCTTAACAATTATAAACGGGCAATCCGAACAACCCTGTTAATTCCTAAAAGCCAACCTCACAAACCACATGTCAAACTATTCCTAGTTGTATAAAGGACATAACCAACAAGATCCGCTTGCTAATATTACCTGTGAGAAAGGTATTTGTCAAGTGTCTACGAAGATATTAGCCAAGCGATTCATGCAATATTCTAAAGTTTATCCTACTATTTCCATGCGCTAACATAAACAGATATCCATTTAGCAACTATCGGGGCTATTAGATCCATACAGAATTGGCAAGAAACATATCCACTTGAGAGTAAGGGGGTGTTTGTTTCGGCTTATATAGCAGGCTTATTTGGTTTTTGGCTTATGTTTCATAACCTCACTTTTTGTGGCTTATTTTGATATTTTCTGGCTTATATAAGCTTATCATGTCATGATAAGTTTATATAATCTCACAAGTTTTAAAATAAGCCACAAAAAGTGAGCTTATGAGACATAAGCCAGAAACTACGTAAGCCATAAGCACGCTATATAAGGCGAAACAAACACCCCCTAAGTAATTACTCCGTAACATAGAATACACAAAAACAAATTTCATCTTTAATCTCATTTACTTGTGCATATTTTTTCACTCAAACAATATTTCGAAAAGTGCTTATTGAAAACAGCTTAAATTATTCAAATAAGCAGTATGGATAAATAATCCTAAAAAAACATCAGAAATACTTTGAATTACCTGTTTGGAAAAGGAAGAAAACGTAACGAAAACAAAAACGAAAGCGATCAAAAAGAGGAAAATAATTCGAGGCCTTAATAATAATCTCAACATATCTCTAAAATCCATTTCTTCTTCTTTTTCACATACTTTTTTCCCTCCTTTTTTTTTTTATATGTCAGATGGTCAATCAGTGAAATTAATTGCTAGTAATTTGTTTGTTAATTTGTGGTTTTGATTTGATATTTATTGACTAAAGATTTGTTAATTGACTACACGCACGCACGCACGCACGCACACCAGGTGTTTGACTAAACGTCTAAACGATAAAGACGGGTAACTGAATTTTTGTTTGTTATAGGGCTCATTTATCTAATCTAGTTAAGCCTAAGGTGAAGGTCCAATAAACTATTAAGGGCCAGACTGCTCGGCCCGGTCAAAGGTCTGTAAAAGTAGGGGTGTTCTCCCGTAAAAACTGAAAACAAACATTTATTTCGGTTCGGTTTTTTCCGGTTTGATTCGGTTTCAATTTTCAGTTTTTATGGGTGAAACCTGAATTCTGCATACCCTATGTAAAAGTGTGTTTTCAAGAAATCTATACCTAATTTATGTCTAGGGAAAATTGCATATATACCCACTAAAACTCAAAAACTTGCATATATACCCAAAACACAAGTTTTTAATGCATGATGTACAATGTCAATTAAGCATGTTTTTGGTATATATGCAAATATTCAAGTTTTAATGGGTATATATGCAATTGCCCCTTATGTCTAATTTTATTTCTAAAACTAAGTGACGCTAAATTATTGATTTGTGAAAACGAGTTATTTTGCTGCAACTAACTGAATGCTGCTATTAGGAGTGAGCAAAAAAACTGAAAAAACCGGTTGAAACTAAAAATCAATGGTTCGTTTTTACTTTTTCAAAAACTGAAAAACGATTTTGGTTTTTTCAAAAACCGAACGATAGTAACAAAACCTCACCTTCGGCTCCAAGGGTTATATACAAGGTTTTAAGACATCCAACAATTGGTTTCCAATAATAACGAGGCGTGTAACCGTGCAAAGCGGCGTAATTTTATAGCGATAAATAGTTATAGTTGAGATATTGTAGTTAAGTGTTTATATAACGTTTAGCATGTTTCGTATAACATTTAGCAATTAACGTTGGCAAGTCTTCATCATTATCCGAGATGACAACAACATCATATCAGTTATACTTTAACAAATTGGGATTGAAATATGGATCGGGTTTGAGGACGGGATTGAGATAAATTTGTAAAAAACAGAAAAATATGGTAAAGGTCGGTAATTTTGAAAACAACATCAATTTTATACACGAAAACTATTTTCAAGACAACTATTTTTATGTGAGAAATTAAATAAAAGATTGAAATTTAAGTTTTAAAGAGATATTTTGGAGATTAAATATTACTCTCTCCGTCCCATATTTATTGTACTTTATTGACTTTTTCGGTCTTACTTTTTTCAACTTTGACTATAAATATTTTTATTTGTGCTATACAATTTTTGATAAAATTATACCAAATGAAAATACAAGTATTATGTAATATAAATAAAAATATTTAAGGTTAAATTTGAAAAATAAAGACCGAAAAAGTAAAAATGGGACAATAATTTTGGGACGGAGGGAATACTCATTTTTAAGTTTTTTTAAGATTTAGAAAAAACATTTTTGTTTTTTTAAGATTAAGAAAAAACATTTTTGCATCAGATGTAGTAAAGATAAATCTTCCATCCCTAAATAAAACTACTTCTAACAAACCGTATATATCATTATTGTTGCATGATTTCATTTTTTAAAACCATAGCTTTTAGAGCTACATTCAGCAAAACTCTTTATTTACTTATATTTTCCTTTTTACAAAGTGAGTATATCATTTGACATTTTGAGACCCAATGGTTTTAGTGTTTGAAATTGTTAAATCAACAAATAGCTATGGGTGAGCACATGAGAGACTGAGAGTGAAAAGCTAACTGAATCATCAGTGAACTGTCCAAACTGTCTAAACAACCAATACTTTGACTAAATTCAGTTTTGATCCAGTCTGGTCTTAAAACCGAACTGACCCAAGTTCCAAATCGGCTAAACCAAAAATCCCCACCACTTTAGTTTCTTTCTTCTGTCATTCGAAACACAAATTTTGTTTAATATAAAATACCCGTGCATACGGTTTGATCACAATTTTTTTTGTTTTTTTAGACATTCTTGACGTGGAAATGGAAGGGGATAGAAAAAGGAACTATAAAAGGGTATATAACTGCACAAAGAGTTATCAAAAGCATGAAACAAAACGTAAATCAAAATGGGTCAAAACCGGTCATGAGTTGAACCAACCGAGTTCTAATCGTTCCACCTCTCGGTCCTGTATTTTGTTCACTTTGGGTTAGACGGGTCTACTTTTTCCCATCACCTAGACGGCTAGAATGGTCTCAAAATTATATTTTTAATCATATCAACAAGGTTTATAAAATTAAATAGCATTCTGTGCTTCAAAATCTATATTAGTATCTTTTTCTTATGTAATATCAAACTTTGAGCTTTTGTTTTTACTCTTGGTGATCATGCGATTGGGCAAAAATGCACGAGTTTCACTTAAACGATATTGTATATCAGTTCTCTTTTTTCGCCAGTATTATGAAAACACGATATTGTATATCATTTAGCTTATTACTCTTTAATGATCATAAATAAAAACTATGGTGTCAAAACGTAAAGAGAAAAACATGAGCAGAAATAATGAAGGGAAGACAATATGGTTTCAAATGGAAGATACAATTTTCGATATTAGTAAGTCTAAAATGTTATTACGAACATGTAAAAAGAAACGTTTTATACTACTTCGAGTAACAGCCTTTCTAAAAAACTACTTCTGAGTAACTAATAGTCATTTACATACGATCAACAAAATGTTTATCTACCCACATGACTATCTAGGAGAGAGAGAGAAAGAGATTCCCACTTGTAGAAGCCTGTTTCTCTTTTTTGCTCTTTGTACACTCATCCTCCATTTCTAACGCTAACTCAACAATTTCGTTAAGTGCTTCAATCTTGTTGAGGAGAGGTCTTTTTTTCTCACCAAGTGGTATCAATATTTCTTTGTTTAATCCACTACAGAATCTATTAATCTTCATTTTCGCTGTCAAATTGTCACGTGCAAACCTAACCTTTTCAATGAACTTTGTTGCGTATTCTTGAACAGTCATTGTCTCTTGCTTTAAAAGTATATATTCTTGTTCCAATCTAGCCATTAGAGTACTTGGCGAGTATTCATCATAAACCATTTTCTTAAAATCATCCCATGTCATCGTTTCCATCGCTTCTTTCCCAAAATGCTCTTTTTTCTCGTTCCACCAAAACAAGGTTTGTCCTCTAAGCATAAACGAAGCATACAAAACCTTACGATCATCTGAACACATGCATATCTCAAAACTATTCTCCATTTCCATAATCCAGTTACGCGCCACAACAGGATCCAAACCACCACTAAATACAGGTGGTTCAGCAATCAAGAATCTTTTACGGTTTTTCCTTTCTTGCCCTACTTCTTGCAACACGTTTAGCGTTTCACCCACTACAGTTGGTACCAATGATCTTGTTAAAAATACAAAGTAATGATCAAATCAATAACAAAACTAACAGATTTTATTATGAATCAACCCAACCAACCACCCCATGGTTGATTCATCATTATTTTACAATACAAAGATTAAAGAAGTTTAATACAAACAGAAACTAAACTAACAAATCAGAAGACAACTGTGTGTAAACTTCACACAGTAAAACCCTAATCTGAATTAGCTATAATGAGGTAAAACAAGATCCTTATAATGCCTTGAAACTTGATTTATCCACTTGAGCTCCTTCAGTCCTTCATCTTTCTAATAGTTCACCTTCAGTCCCTCAACTTGAGTAGCACCTGAAATAATAAAAGAAACAAAAGAAAAACAAGAATAGCAATATTACACAATAAGCCCTTAGCTTATCTTTCAACATTCCCCCTTAAGCTAAGGCTAATAGAAATCTCTTAACCCCAACATGTCACAAAACTTTCTGTGTTCAACAACACTTAAGCCTTTTGTAAAAATATAAGCAACATTATTCTCAGACTTAACTTTAATAGTTTTGATAACACCATCTGAAATTTTATCTCTTATAAAGAAGAGATCAATTTCAAAATGCTTTGATCTTTCACGCAACACTGGATTAGCAGCAATCTGCATTGCACTGCTATTATCACAAAACATCTCAACAGGTGTATTAACATGTACATTAAGATCTTTGCAGATCTTTAAGATCCACATAATCTCACAAGTCACATTACACATAGCCCTGAACTCTGCTTCAGCAGAAGATCTAGACAACACAGACTGCTTCTTACTTTTCCAAGAAATGAGATTATTGCCCAGATAAACAGCAAAACCAGTTACTGATTTTCTAGTAACCATACATTTAGCCCAGTCAGAATCAACAAAAACTTTCATACTACTATCATTACTTTTGTTAAAAGATATTCATTTGCCTGGAGACTCTTTGAGATATCTAAGAACTCTAAAAGCCAATTTTAAATGAGACTGCATAGGACTATGCATAGCTTGACTTAAGCAATGAACTGCATAAGACAAATCAGGCCTAGTCAATGTCAAATATATGAGCTTACCAACTAACTTTTGATAGTTATTAACACCAAGCAAAAGCTCATATTTATTAATACTTTTAAGCTTATTTTTATCAGAAACATTAATAGATTCAATAGGAGTTTTACTTGGTTTACAAGCAAGCATACCAAATTCACTGAGTAACTCCAAACAATACTTTCTTTGTGTTAAACACAATCCAGTATCATCACTTAACACCTCAATACCCAAAAAATACTTAAGCTTTCCCAAATCTTTTATAAGAAATTTGGTTCTCAAAAACTACTTAAATTTTTCAATTTCAGTAACATTATTACCTGTAATAACAATGTCATCAACATACACAAGCAGAACTAAGAACACATTATTCTCAGATTTGGTAAACAATGAAAAATCACTTTTACTTTGATGAAAACCATTCTCTTTAAGCACACTAGTTAATTTTTCATTCCATTTTCTAGGAGCTTGTTTTAAACCATATAATGATTTGTTTAACTTGCACACCCTTTTATCATTTTTATCAAAATATCCTTCAGGTAGTTGCATATAAACATCTTCATCAAGTTCACCATACAGAAAAGCATTATTTATATCAAGCTGATATAAAGGCCAGCTATTCTGTACAGCAATACTGATAATAATTCTAACAGTAACAATTTTGACAACTGGTGAGAATGTTTCCTCATAATCTATACCCTCTTTTTGATTATAGCCTTTGGCTACAAGCCTGGCTTTATATCTTTCCACACTCCCATCAGAATTATATTTGATTTTCCAAACCCACTTACAACCAATTGCTCTTCTCCCAGCAGGGAGTTCAACAATTTCATAAGTGTTATTTCTATGTAAAGCTTCAACTTCAGAATCCATAGCATCAATCCATTTAGGATTTTTAGCAGCCTCACTATATGTTTTTGGTTCAACAATCTTATTAAGATTGGTAGAAAACACATAATTTTCTTTGTTAAGATTACTATAATTCACAGATTTATCAATACTATACTTTACTTTACTATTCAACACATAATCATTGAATTTAATAGGTTGACTAGTTTTTCTACTAGACTTTCTAGTATAAGTTCTCATATTAGCCTCTCTTTCAGGTGTTACAACAGGTGTTACCACAACATCATGAAACATATCATTAAATTCTTGATAATAATCATCATCACCCTCAGATTGTTTTTCATTTTCTTCAAGTGTTGCATTTTCCTCACCTCCATTGTTGACATCAATTGTGACATCAGGATGCACCACCTCATCCTTTAGGACATCATCAGATGAGTCTCCAACTGAAGGTTGGTATATGCCTTCACTTTGTTCAGGAATATGTTTTTTAGGTTCCTCTACAGACTCTTTCTCTCTCTTATCATCATAGGGATCATGTGATGATCCAAGGCCAGAGTTAAACAAGTTTTGACCATTAGTATTTTGAAAATGAAACTCATAATTTTCTTTTTCAGAACTGTGCTTAAAAGGAAACACAGTTTCATAAAATTTTACATCTCTTGAATACAAAATCTTTTTTGTTTCCAAACTGAATAGTTTAAAACCTTTTTTATCAAAAGAATACCCTATAAAAACACACTTCTCTGACCTTGAAGAAAATTTGTCTAAATTGTTTAAAACAGTTGAAAAACATAAGCAACCAAAAACTTTTAGAAGAGAGAGATTAGGTTCACATTTATATATCATTTCATAAGGTGACTTTCCATTCAAAACAGAAGTGGGTGTCCTGTTAATCAAGTAAGCAGCAGTTAGAACACACTCAGTCCACATGTTCAAAGGAATCCCCCCCTGAAACATGAGGGCTCTAGCCACATTTAATAAGTGTCTATGTTTTCTTTCTGCTATACCATTTTGTTGAGGGGTATAAGAACATGAAGTTTGTTGATGAATACCATTTTCTTTACAAAACTTATCCATATTCTAATTTACAAATTCAGTACCATTGTCACTTCTAAAAACTTTTACAGTTTTATCAAATTGATTTTTAATCAAGTTATAGAAGGTAACAATATGTGAATAGACTTCAGTTTTCCCCCTTAATAGAAACACCCAAACAACTCTTGAAAAATCATCAACAATTGTCAGAAAGTACTTATACCCTTCTCTACTTTGAACTTTATAAGGTCCCCAAACATCTAAGTGAACAATCTGTCCAACTTCAGTGGTTTGATGTTCACTTAAAGGAAATGGGTCTCTGGTTTGTTTAGCCTTATGACACACATCACAAGGATCAATTTTAGAATCTTTGTCAATTTTAAGTTTGTGTTTAAGTATGTTAAGAACTTGGTCAGCAGGGTGACCAAGTCTATTATGCCATATAGTTCTTGAAAAACAACAAACTTAAGAGTTATTACTTTTATTCAGATTTATACCTGTATTAAGAAAGTACAACCCATTACTTTGATTACCAGTCCCCATCTGGGTCCTTAGAACAGAGTCCTGAAGAATACAAACATCTTCATCAAAAATGACTCTACATTTATTGTTTTTATTCAGTTTGTGAACAGACAACAAACTAACTTAATATCCTGGTACAACCAAGACATCATGTATAACCAATGTATCTGTTAATTTTAAACTTCCAATATGTGTAACTTTAGCTTTAGTACCATTAGGATGACCAACAGTCATATTTAAGTTGGAAACATTAATCACATTGAACATGTTTAACACAGTATAAGTCATGTGTTGACTTGCACCAGAATCAATGATCCAACCAATATACATTTTATACGAGCTTATGTTGGTATTATGATTAAAGAACTTAGAATGACTAAAGCTAATAACACAGCTAATACCTGCAATGTTTGCAGGCATACTACTGCATCCAGATTTATCACTGATCAAAGCCATAAGCCTTTGATACTGATCATCTGTAAAGGAATTAGATGAACCAGCAGGCCTATCCTTATGCCCTGAAACAGAATTACTACTAGCATTGTTTTGATTAGTACTATTTTTCTTTTGGAAATTAGAAGGATAGCCAACAAGTTCAAAACATCTATCAGCAGTATGACTATTTCTTTTACAATGAGTGCAGACCAAATTAGGTCTATTTAATTTTCTAGATTGAAAATTATTGTTATTATTAGCACTTTTGTTCACAGACCAATCATTAAATCTTTGATTAGATTTAGATGCAAATGCAGAGTTATCAGATTTAGAACCTGACTGAGATGGAGTACTCCTATGAGACTCATCTTTAGAAAGTGTAGCAAAAGCACTCTTAACATCAGGTATAGGCTCAGTGGTGAGAATAATACTCCTAATGGGAGCATATATCTCATCCAAACCCATAAGAAACTGCATCAACTTGATGAGTTGATTATGTTTCTTGAGCTTATCTGAACCATCACAAGTACATTCAGGCAAATCCACAAGGGAGTCATATTGCCTCCATAATGCATTAAACTTGAGATAGTATTCAGACAAAGGAACACCAGATTGAGTAAAGGAATGAATTTTATAATGCATATTAAAAATTATGGAACCATCTTTCTTATTATATGTTTCAGCCAATTCATCCCACACAGTTTTAGCATTATCAGAGAAAATTTGTCCCATAAACACATCTTGAGAAACACAACCAAGAATCCAAGAAAGAACCACAGAATTACATCTATCCCATTGTTCTTGCAGAAAACCAGTATCAGCAGGTCTAGGTATATTACCATTTATAAAACCAAGTTTGTTTTTAGTATGAATAGCCAACTTAATTGCAGCAGACCAAACTTTATAATTTTCTGGGCCTTCCAGTTTAAAACTGATTAAAGGAATGCCACTTGTATCAATACTGTGCAAGAACAAAGGGTCAAACTGATCAAGTTTAGTAACACTTGATCCCCCAGCTTCATCATCATTACCCATGATGATGAATCAAAAAGAAAACAAAACAAAAGAAAAACATATACACCTTATATCACCAGCAGTCACAAGTAATCCCCAAAACCAAACAACACCAACACAAACAAACCCTTGAACCTACACTTCGTCACATGCAAATCTAAAAAGCCCAAAAAAAAACCCTAAGAGACAGAGTGTGAGTGGTATTACAGAGTACGCAACTCTAGCAATCTTGATCAAGAAGATCAAAAACCAAACACAACAAGCAGCGGAAATCCAGAATCAAAGTACCTGTAAAAATTAACACAAAACAAATTAGAAAACAGTTATATGGAACAAAACAAACAACAATATCAAACAAACCAATAATGCCAAACAGATCAAGAAAACACAAATCCTGGATTAGGGTTTGATACATTAAACCCTAATCTTGAAGACACACAGATCAATACAAGATCTTGAACCAAAATAAAATTGATTAACACACGTTAATCTTGAAACAATCACTAGAAAAGAAAACCCCCAAATTTTTGGAAAACCCTAAAATTTGAAATAATCAATTGACCTTCAATTGATACCCAAAACAATCAATTCAACCAGTAATCGATTGAATACAACTAAGATCGAGTAAGATCTGACAAAAAAAATTAGAAAACCCCCAAATCGATTGAACCCTAATTTTTTTTAAAAATTGATTTAGATAAAAAAAATTTTGTATCAAAGCCAACCTGGCTCTGATACCATGTTAAAAATACAAAGTAATGATCAAATCAATAACAAAACTAACGGATTTTATTATGAATCAACCCAACCAACCACCCCATGGTTGATTCATCATTATTTTACAATACAAAGATTAAAGAAGTTTAATACAAACAGAAACTAAACTAACAAATCAGAAGACAACTGTGTGTAAACTTCACACAGTAAAACCCTAATCTGAATTAGCTATAATGAGGTAAAACGAGATCCTTATAAAGCCTTGAAACTTGACTTATCCACTTGAGCTCCTTCAGTCCTTCATCTTTCTAATAGTTCACCTTTAGTCCCTTAACTTGAGTAGCGCCTGAAATAATAAAAGAAACAAAAGAAAAACAAGAATAGCAATATTACACAATAAGCCCTTAGCTTATCTTTCAACAGATCTGATCAAATTAGCAGTTTGATCATCAAGAACACCCGCAATGGGATTTTTTTCAACATTCACAGGGCGACCTCGTTTTTTACCACCTGACATTTTGTAGTACTGAAAACGAAAGACAAGAACACTCGTTACAAAATAATGCAACCAACTTTCAACAATAGAGCATGCAATGCTACCGAAATAACAATAGTTTTATTCTTCTACCGTATGCTTAATCATTTAGAAAACATACCAATCATGCAAAAAGAACAATTACTTATAGCACAATGGCATAATATAAACTTATATACGTCTGGTTAACTTTACAACTTCTATAACAAATCAGTGGCAATAATATAAAGATTCATATACCAAAAAGAATAACCGGGTCAGATTCTTGACACGAATTTAACCGAAATTTCGAACTCACTAACTTATCTTTATCATATAAACAATATTATGTGAAATTAAACTGATATTTACCTTCAATTTGGTGCAAGAAATCAAATCAGTGCTTGACGAATTTATGAATTGAATTAGGATTATGATCAGGTTATATATATGAGTTTATTGTTTGTATCAGTTTTGGTTTTGTTTATTCAGAATTTATAATGGGTTAAATTGAGAGGTGTGAATCTGTTATAGTATGTAACTGAATAAACAGAAATTGGTAACGGCTATAAAGTTTCTTGTTTTGTACTTTAAAAAAAAAAACAACAAGGATTGATTATTTTATTTTTTGATTATGAAAAGTGCTAAATGTAACCCTATGAGCACAAGGTGCGGTTTAATTCCGAGTTATTCGTAGGTTTTATAGCAAAAATTGTTGTCACATTAACATTTTTACTTATATCACAAATCGTATAACATAATATAAAAAACAGCCGCAATACCGGACCTGCAAAATATTGAGTATATCCTTTGACAATTAGACACCCAATGGTTATAGTGTTTGGGACTGCTTATAAAAAAAATAGCCCTGGGTGAGAAAGTGAGCGAAAACCGAACTGAATCTTTGAACTGATCCAAACCAGCTATACAACCAATATTTTGACCAAACACAGTTCTGATCGAGTCCGGTCTAAAACCGACCTGAGTTCCAAACCTTGTAAAGCAAAAAACCCGCACAAGTTTTTAATTCCTTTCTTCTGTCGTTCGAAACACGAATTTTGTTTAAATTAAATAACCGTGCATACGGTTCGATCATAAATTTTGGTAGTTTTAATCATTCTCGACATGGATATTTAAGGGGATATAAAAGGAACTTTAAAAGGGTATATAACTGCACAAAGAGTAAGAAGCTTGAAATGAATTGAAAATCAAAATGGGTCCAAACCTGTGTGAACCAGCTGAAACCGGTCATGAGTTGAACCAACCGAGATCTAATCGTTCCAGCTCACGGTACTGTATTTTGTTCACTGTGGGCTACACGGGTCTACTTTTTCCCATCGCCTAGACGGCTACACTGGTCT
This sequence comes from Artemisia argyi, assembly GCA_030686995.1. Lineage (NCBI taxonomy): Eukaryota > Viridiplantae > Streptophyta > Magnoliopsida > Asterales > Asteraceae > Artemisia > Artemisia argyi. Next base: position 99,310,485 of record CM060699.1, on the reverse strand, counting down.
CAAAATTCTATTTCTAATCATATCAACCAGATTTATAAAATTAAATAGCGTAATGTGCTTATATTGCTATCTTTTTCTTATGTGATATAACACTTTTAGCTTTTGATTTTACTCATGGTGATTATGCAATTGGGCAAAAACGCATGAGTTTCCCTTAAACGATACCATATATCGGTTCTCTTTTTTCGCCAATTTTGTTATGATGATTGCGTTTATTTATACGTATCGATCTCTAATGACAAAAGCAAGGGATCAAATTAAAGGTACACGGTGTCCAATGCCCAGGAGTTTATAACCCACAAAGAAGTAAAGATAACTTTCTTTGATGATCAGAAATGAAGAGTATGGTGTCAAGAAAAAAAAAAAAAAAAAAAAAAAAAAAAGGCATGAGCAGAAATGAAGAAGCCAATAATATGGGTCAAATAGAAGATACAATTTTCGACACTAGTAAGTCTGAAATGTTTTTATGTACATGTAAAAACAAAATGCGTAACTGCCATTCTAAAAAACACAACTTTGTGTAACTTTCACTATTCATTTACAAACCATAGGGTAACTAAGATATATAGTCATTTACATACGATCAACAGATTGTTTATCTACCCGCACTATTATCTAATTTCCACTTGTAAAAGCCTGTTTCTCTTTGTCGTTCTTTGTACACTCATCCTCCATTTCTAACGCTAACACAACAGCATTGTTAAGTGCTTCAATCTTGTCGAGGATAGGTCTTTTTTCTTACCAATTAGTATCAAAATTTCTTTATTTGATCATCTGCAACAACCTTTTTCTTCTCCTGTTGCATTGGCAGACCCCGTAGGTGTTAATGGAGAAGTATTATGAAAACAGAAAACAAAGAGGAGTAGCATGGAATATATAGAGGTGAGTTGTAAACCTTAATATTTGTTGAGCGAGAGAGGTTCTTGATCCAATTGGAGCATAAAGATAGCGATTGTTGCCATTATTATCCGCATCAGCAACAAATGCTTGTAGCAATTGCTTCTTTGTCATAGGCCAATGCTGTACACCGAAGTTGACAACATCAACAGCCACGTACGTCAGACTCTTTAAATTTGGTTGCATAGCGTTTCAATTGGGCAGAATCCATGCTTAGTCGACTGAACACACAGACATAAGAGTGCAAATTAACATACATACTAAAAATGGGTTTTGTCCGTACAATAGCCGTATACTTTTCAAAATGTACCGATATGGTACGTGTACTTTTTTTATTGCCTGGATGGTACGTGTACTTTAGGTTTCGTGTTAATAAGGCCACATTTTCGTTTTTCTACCTAATAGCAACCTGGTTGCTGACGTGGCATGCCCAATCAGCATATTTGACCGTTGCCACTCATCCCACCTTATAAAACCCCTTTTTTCTCCAAAAACTAACCCTAATTATTTACCCAAAATACTAACCCTAAATCCCAAATCAATTAATCAACTCCATAACCAAAATAATGTCTTCTTCATCTTCATCTTCTAACTGGCTTCGACCTATACCCACTCATTGCTTTTGTGAGTTACATGTGCTTGAAAGGACATCACGCACTGCTACAAACCCAGCTAGACGTTTCTTGTGCTGCCCTCATCCAAGTGTAAGAAAACAATGATATTTATGGTCTTTTTTATTGTGTTTGTGTTAATTTTTGTTTTTATTTTGTTACTTTTAGGATTCAGGTAAACAATGCAGCTTCTACTTCTTTCTTGATCCTGAGCTACGCTATGGATACTACAGAAATGAGATGCATAGCCTTTACACTCAAGTCCAACAACTAAGGAGGGAGATGCAAGTTCAAGACTACACCTACAGGAATAGGATTCGTGATTTGGAGTTGGAACTGAATGAGAGAACAACCACTACAAGAAAGCAGTCATTGTGTTTACTGTGTTTGTGTTGGTGATGTCTTTCCTAGTCAAATGATGGTAAGGGTTTTTGGGATGGATTTTGTGGGGTTTGTGTAGTTTAAGCTGGTATGGATTATGGGTATGGTGTAGGTTATGTAGTGTCTAGGTTAGGATTGTTATGTAATGGTGTAGTTTGTGTAGGAATGTGGGTCTAGGTTGTATGTTCAAATGGTTTAATGTAATGACAATTTTAATTTGCTATATTTGTTGTTGTTTGGTTTAAGTGTAATGGGTCAAAACAGGATAGTCAAAAAGAAAAGTCAAATGGGTTTAGACATAAATGATAGTATACCTACGTGTTATTTAATGCATTGACTAGAAGGACCTTAATACATTTATATAACCTATCTATCCACATCTAATTTTATCCCTGTCAAACCCTAATCAAGCAATCAAGCACACCAAATTTCATAACATGAGTTCTGCTAATCAACCAGGTATGTTTGTTATAAATTTTATCTTTTTGTGGTCCTTACATTCTTACTCTGCTCCATTGATGATCATGTTACATTCTTACTCTGCTCCATTGATGATCATGTTTGCAGATGTTATAACTATTTCAAGTGATTCAAGTGCTGCATACAATGAACCACTTAATTGGAGTGATTACTTTCCTCATCTTCCTTATGGTCCTGCTGTTGACCCAAATGCTGATTCAAGGTCAAACTCTTCATCTATATCAAGCTATGTTTCAAGCTACCACTCAAGCTCTGAAGATGACCATGCCACTGTTAAGGGAAACAAAGGTTCAAGCTCAAAAAAAGTTAAACCAGGGACAACAAGTGTTGAAGCAAAAAAGTCAAAACATACTAAAATTGTTGAAAGTCAAACCAGTGCAGGTAAAAGGATTCAAAAACCACCAGGACCAGTTGCAGTTGTAGGGCTTGCAAATCAAAAAACTTGGGAAGCAATAAAGAAAAAGGCTTTTGGTGTCAAGAAGCCATTAGGATCAGTTGCAGACACTAAGGGCAAAGGAAAGAAACACTAGCTTGTTTAAGTATGGGTTATTATGAAAATGACAGTATATCTTTTGTGGTAAGGTTGGTAGTTGTTTATGTATGGGTTATAACCCAATGACAATGACAATATCTATGTAATATCTTTTGCTATCTATGAAGAATATAAATTAATATATATGTTATGTGTTGATGCATGTGTCAGCATATTCAAACAAGTTGGAGACATAAAAGTGACCCACTACCATAGATAATAATAGAGTCAATACAGACATAAACTGACCCACATGGTTGTCATATTGTTTTATGTGGTACCATCCACATGATACATACATCTAATGGTCCACACTAACTTGAAAACGTAAATACAATCTTTAAATACAGACCCACTACATAATGTCTAACAAAAAATATTGCTTTTTTGGTGTCTGCACCTTCTTTATCCTTTCTCCATTCTTCACTCTCATTCTAAAACATCAAGTGCTGTATCTGGTTGTTGTCCAGGAGCATTTGGGTCTAACTTCCTTCTTTGATTCTTGATCCTCTCAGATGGTCTCCTAAATCCACCAGCTCCTCTCTTTCTAAAAAGACATGCTTTTTTTGCATCTTCAATAACCCTTTCATTGTACTTCCTGTTTGCAGCTCTTCTAGCTTTATCTTCTGCTTTATTAAGCTCAGCAAGTTGTGTGAGTTCAGCATCAGTAATTTTAGAATCATTTCTCTGTCAAGAAGGTTAAACAAGTTAGATCTGTGAGAAATTGGGTCATTCAAGTGTAAAAAATAGTTTATCATACCTGTTGTTCAACAATTTGCAGTAATCCAGTGAAGCTTTGAGCTGATGGTTGTAAAGCACTTGGGTATGAACTTGAAATTAGAATTTCATCATACTCATTTGCTTGATTTGGAGATGATTGACCTGGATCTGCTTCATTTTGGGTTGGATGAGCTGGATCTGACCCACTTGGATGTGCACCTGGATCTGCTTCATTTCTGGCTAGAACACCTACCTTCTTCCACACAACACTGCTACATTTCTATAATCATTCCTCTTAAACCATAACTGATATCCATGTTTTACCCCATAGTTAGTCAAACATTCTTTAAGCTGGTCTGGGTGCTCAAATTTCATACCCAATAATGGGGTCATCTCATCCCATGGTACATTAGGATCAAAAACAGGATATGAGTAACCTTCCTTCACCTTAAATCTGTCAACAACTTCTATTTGCTCATCTTCATTTTTCATAGAATCACTAGCAGAACCTTCACCTAAGTTTGCAGGCCTACTAACAACATCATCCCTAATGTACTTACCACCAACTAACTTGATTAGGAAATGGTCCTTAAGTTCTGTCTTTGCAATCACCACATCTTCTTCACCTACATGTTCTGGTCCAACATATTCTTCTATGTTTTCTAATTCAATTTCAGACTCAGATTCATCATCTTCTTCACCTACACTAGCATCTATATGGGCATCCTCTAAAACATCATAACCATGATGTTCAACATATAGTTCTACTTTGCAAGCATTGTCAAAAGCTAATTTCACAAAACTTGCTAACTCAGTATCATTCCTTAAAGGTTTCAAATGTGTACCCAAATCTTGTTTAGGAGCACAGAAATACATACCATGAACAGGAAACAAACAACAATCTTTCACTATCTGCATTAGTCTTGAATGGTTGCACTTAACCAAATCAGCATCCTCAACAATGTCAACAGATCCATTTACATGCTCAAACGGATCTGTTATAAATGTGCCTTCATGATGAACAATTATATATATCTTCTTCATTGGTTGTGTTAATTTGGGTTAATTTGAATTTACATGAATTCGGGTTTATGTTGATTTGGGGATAAACGATTTGGGGGAAGTGGATTTTGGGGGGGGGGGGGGGGGGGAATGGGTTAGTAATGTATATAATGGTATTTGTATTTCCACGTAAGACGTTAGAAATAAATAAAAATGAAAAAAAACAGCCACGTCAGAGTATGGGAAAATAATAGCCGGTGCACCCGGTATCCGGTCAAAAAGTGGCCTTATTAACACAAAACCTAAAGTACACGTACCATCCAGACAATAAAAAAAAGTACACGTACCATATCGGTACATTTTGGAAAGTATACAGCTCGCTAAGTGTAGATTAAATGTATGCATAATTAAACATACCCTCCACAAAACACAAGAAGCCTTCTTTTTGGAAGATTGCTAGAGTTAAAATAGAACAAAGCATTGGCGACAGGTATACACGACACGCCGTAGTACAATAAAGTTTCACAGCATAACAGATCCTGTCAAGATCACAAGTAGGTCTAACATAACCTGTACTTTTTAACGGACCCATTGCCACTAAGCCTACCTCATTGTCTGGATGAACCTGCAAAACAATATGAATGAATGAATGAATATAAATGATATTATTATTATGCATAAAGTTAGGACAACATACTTTGAGTTTTTCTTCACAGTATAATGCAAAGCAGAATTTTCGACACAAATCACCGTAACCTGCATATTATAGATCGAACAAAAAAAATTATAAAAAAGAGAACCCTATCTTTTTTATTTTCCCTTTTTTAATGAAAACAAACAAAAGATGCTAGAAAGAAGAACGTACCTCGGGCTCCATGTTTGAAATTGATTGTTTGTGAATCGGCTCCATGGTTGAAATCGATTGTTACTTTAATCCTATCAATTGAGCAAGATTAATTAATGCATAGGGTTTCTTTCGAATGAATGAATGTTTTGTTCCTTTTTCTATTGATTGTTATTTATACATGCAGGATCTAACCGACTATACCACCACACATTTTATCTTTCTTCCCCTTTTTTTCTATCTTTTCTCTATTTTAGTTAAAACAAGTAACTTGATGTCATTGAAATCAAATACTTTGTCACCAGTTTCTTAAGACAAGAACACTCGTTATAAAATAATGCAACCAACTTTCAACAATAGTGCATACAATGCTACCAAAATAACAATATTTTTATTCTTCTATTGTATGCTTAATCATTTAGAAAACATACCAATCAGGCTAAAAGAACAATGTACTTCTAGTACAGTGGCATAATGGTGTGCGTAGGAGTTGCACCAGGTTTTACCTCTCAAGGGATCTTGAGAAGCTTACAACCCCCACCAGGCAGTGTACCTGATCGATGTAATATAGTATAATGACAAGTACCGGGGGATTGATCGTTCAGCTAGGAATAGTGTTGCTAGGATTAGAAAACCTAAATACTAGATCTAGAGATGAGGGATGATTCTTTTTGTATTTTTTTATATTTTAGAAAAGCAAATTAAAATCTCGGGTTTGAAGGATTTGGGCGGAATTAGTTGCTAGTCAACTAACCCAATACTAAAGATGCAATCAAAATAAAATACTAAAATGAAATAAAACTATTTTAAACTAAAGTTGTGAGCAATATGTGGGAGAAATGTGTTTACTTAGATTTCACTACTCCCTAGATATCTTTTACACGTTAATTACTTGTTATAGTTGCATGGATGACGGATTGTATTCCTTAATACCATTCATGGGGTGGCGTACTTACTTCCCCAATCCTATGAGTGCCTACTTCACTCCTATGTCGATCCTGCAAGAAGCTCCTAACATGGGATCATTAGAATTTACTCATGCATTAAATACAACCAATAAAACCTAGTACACATCGGTTCATGTTTCCTAAGACGTTCAAGCATGTTACACAATGGAGATCTGCCAGTTTTCTTAAGCCTAACATTGAAATCATTCATCCAATACAACCATAAACAAGTAATCAACACATAATTAACATCTAGGTTTCATTAGATCTAAGCAAACACAAGATAAATCTAGCCTAGCATGTTGAAATCAAGACAAGCACAAGATATAGACAACCAACACATAGACATGTTGATTGAATTAAGAGAATACTTATCTCAATAGCACATGTAAGGTTTCAAGGGTTAAAAACCCTTGAAAAGCTGTAAAATTCGTATAAGGTTCGGCCCTAGGGTTTCTCCACACAAGTTTTTTTTATTCTTTTTGAATGAAAATTAGAAAACTATATATAGATTTTAGGAGGTGACGGCGTCAAGAACAAACTTCTGACGCCATCATCTCGCCGCCAAATAAATCCTCGGACTGCCTAGATCTACATCTGACGCCGTCATGTAGTCCCCTTTTGCAGGCCGTCACCACATTAACTCTTGACGCTCTACTTGTGACGCCTTCATGTTTGTACTGGGTCATCATGGATTTTACTCTTGACACCGTCAGGATTGCCTTCTTGACGCCGTCACACACTGTTCCCAGCATGGAAAATTAAGTCTTTGGCGTTTTCTTCACTTTTATGCTCCAAAAACGTCCGAATTGCTTCCTTTTCCAGATTTCACTCCCAAAGTACCTAAAATCACAAAAGGAACGATTTAGGGTAATATTTGATCAAATAAATTCAATTCCGGGCTTAAATGACCCCCTAAAAGTGGTTCATTTTTGGCCTTATCATATACCCTTACACTTGAGATTTGCTTGTCCTCAAGCAAATGCGCTTTTATTCTACTCAAAATACAAGTTAGGGGTCATTTAACACTAATATAAAAGTAATTACAACAAATAATCGTTCCACTAAAGACCAAAGACAAGCACGGAGGTCATACACTAGCACCTCACAAATAGTGTTTAGATACTCACATCTCTCGGGTGTAATAAAGTACAAATTACAATATGGAAACGGAAGATATCTCTCACTACCTGTCATAGCAAAATAGATTACCATAGGCTTGGGAAAGGATCAAACCTCCACCACATGGCGTAAGCACCTAGGATAAACTATCAAAGAGGTCTTTTAAAGGGTTGTAACGTTAGGTGTAGGGATATGAAATACACGGTTTTGTTGGATATAGGCAGTCTTTACTGGTGGCGAGTTAACAATCTTGGTTAATTACATGTACAATATGGCGTTGCTAAGCCAAGACTAGACTCGACTTAAGCTAATAAATCAAAAATAACAAAAACATAAAATGAGCATAGAATAAAAAGGGATGGTAGTCCGTTTTTTTTTTTTTTTTTTTTTTTTTTTTTTTTTTTTTTTTGTGCATACACTCTTACCCTACCATCCAAAATAATACATCATAGGGAATGAAAATTCCCCTTACACTTGAATTTTTACATACTTTACAATCAACTATTCTATTGACTCGAATTAAGATAATTCAAAACACTTGGAGTACTTTTAAATATTAGCGTACATATGGGGGTAATAATATGATGTTCTTCCCCATTACTCCATAAAATAAGTACTTTACCCATGAGTCCCAATCGTCCCAAAACAATATGTACAAGGATATGACTCGACTTAGCAACCATGTAATCAATTAGATAGTTAACTTAGGGTTTAACAAATAACAATAATGCACTAAAGATGAGTGCATACACGGAAGGCTAAGGTGATTTGGGTGTACATTTAAGTGGGGTGTAACAAATTCTTCCTTTAAGTAAGATGCTTAAAGTTAGAAACGAAAAGATAGGCTCGGAGGGGTGTACTAGGGGCTTCGTGTACTAAAAATGAGTACAACGCTAAGGTGTGGGAAAAATTAGTTGACTTAACTAGCCAAGTAATATGACTTAAATGGTCAAGTAATTATGATACGGGTTTAACACAAGGGTGATCCAATGCCTCTTATCATGTAGTAAATCCTACTACACGAATATAGTCTCACTAGCGGTCTCGGGATGCATCACTAACGCAAGTTCTAGAATCTAAATGCTACCGGTACACTCATAAGAACTAATAGTAAATGCTTTTCCTATCAAATCTAAAGGCGAACCTCACATATTTGGGTGGAAAATTTTTCTGAATAGTACGGTTTTATGCTAGTCATACAATCTCCTATCCATGAGACGCTTGCTATGGCTAAAGTTTCACTCCTAAATGTTGTAAAAAAATTTAAATTTGACGCTAAAATTGCACTAACAAGTATTTCTCATAGTTTTATTACACATCTACTATCAAAGAAACAAACTCAAGCGAAAGTGTATCTGTAAGGTATCAACATTTTACCCTCCCCTTACACTTAGGATGAACATTGTCCCCAATGTTCAAGTAAAGAATGTAAAAGTGAAATAAGTAAAAAGAATGAAATCAAATACTCCCCTGATTCGCTCGGTATGGATAATAAGGTGGCCAGGTTAGATCTTCCTCCAAGAAAATGAACAATCAAAGCTTCCCTTCCAGAAAAATAAATCATCTTCTTGTCATACATAACCTGTAAAACCTGAGAAAACAGACAAGGCAACCTCGCCTAAAATCGGCGGCAATCTACATAAGTTACTAAATCCTAGAAAACAAAGTAAGATATAATGCTTGTGGAATGAAGTTTGCAGATTTCCTGGAGATTATAAAACTAATAATTCAACAAAAACTTTAAGACTCCGTTAGAAAAACAAAACTGGTAAAATTTCCAGATTTTTACACGTGACGCCGTCAAGAGTAAACTCATGACGCTGTTAGAAGTGACCTGCAGAAATTCTTGTGCTAAGTTTCCGGAAAATTTCTGGAAAAACTTGGTTCTACTTCCTGGAAAATCCTGCAAAACTTCATTATGACTCGATACAAGTATTTGACTCTAACAAATACGAATATACATGTTCACTTAATATTGTGGAGAATCATGATCGGTTTGTTTCTTAAAAACATATTTGGGGTTTCCTCTTACATTTATCTTTTGCAAAAATACCTTTTGGTGAAGTTAAGACTAGGCCAAAACAACAAAGTAAAGTATTTCCACTTTTTAGTTTAGAAACATGATCTACCAACAATAAAAATAAAGCATGCATACGGAAGCAAATAACAAACAAACAAAATAAAATCACACAAAGCATGGGTTGCCTCCCAAGAAGCGCTTTTCTTTATTTACGAGTCTTGTAGCTAGACTCAAGGTCATGGGTTACTACGTGACACGGGTGAGTTCCTCATTGAGGACATCTTTGGGATCAAATTTAGGTTTCAACTTCCTATCGGTTTTCTTAGTACGGTATGACCTTTCAAACTTTTCTCCATCCGGATCATACAAAGTCATCTTCATATGCCATGATCCGTCACCTTCTTTAGGTGGCTTGTCCCACCTCCATTTACACTTGTCTCCCTCTCTTTTCCACTTATTCATCTCTATATTAATAGGCATTACGCTCAAGAACTCAATCATCTTCCTAAAGACTAAGAGGTCCTCAAAAGGATCTAGCTCTTCATCTCTAGCTATGAGTTGTTCCACCGAATGTGTCTTTTCAATGAAATTCTTTTCTAGATAGAATGGGCGTTGAGGTCCTATAAAGTTCCTTTCTATCCAAGGTCCATATCTAGATGGTCTCCTATTAATCTCTACCCAATGTGGTGTCAGTTCATCATCACAATCATAACTATGCTTCTTAACATCGTATACCGACCAAGTATTGTCTTCACCTACCGCTATCTTAGACTCCTTACAATCTATCATGGCACTAGCGGTTGCTAAAAATCCTCTTCATACTAACAATGGGCATGTAGTGTCACTAACCATGTCTAGGACGTGAAAATCCGCTAAGATAGTTAACTTCCCTACGTGAACAACTACATCCTTAATCATTCCAACCGGGTGGGCAACACTTCCATCCGCTAGACCTATCAATACCTCTGTTTCCTCTAACTTTCCTAGCTTAAGAGTGGTGAATAGGGATAAGGGAATCAAGTTGAGGCTTGACCCTAAATCGGCTAGTGTGTCAAAAGCTTCGGATCTTCCTATCTTACAAGGCAAAACAAATATACCCGGATCATCATGCTTTTTAGGCAACTTGTTTTGAACAAAGGCGGTCCCATTTTTTCCTAGCTTAAATTTCTCATACTTTTCTAGGAGGGCACTATAGTAGGGAGCAAGGTCTAAGACATCAATGACAGGGCGTTCAAGGTGAAGTTCCTTGAATTCATCATCAAGGTCTTGCGTAGGAGGTGTTTCAACTATACTTTTGACCAGTTTTATATCGGGTGTTTTACTTGATTGGTCCTTTTGAAGAATTTGGTTTTGTTTGAAACACGTGCTCGTTGATTTAACCGAGTAGTATTGTGGACACGAAGTGGGTGACGAAACTGATGATATGGAATTAACGTTTAGTTTCGGATTCTTGACCGTGTCGCTTGGGAGTGCTCCCATTTCTCGGTCATTGAGAACTTTCAACAATGCGTCAATTTTGGTGGTCATCTCTCTTTGATTTTGTTTGAAATCGGCTTCAAACTTAGATATGCGAGCTTCTTGAGTTGCCATGAACTTAGACATCAATCCTTCAAGATTGTTGGTACTACCATAGTTGTTAGAAGGATTGTTGTTGAAAGTACGGTTGGAGGGTGGACCGTTTGGTTGGTAACGATTAGGCGGATTGGAAGAATTGACTTGATTTTGTTTCCACCTAAGGGTTGGGTGATTTTTCCAAGAGGGGTTGTAGGAATCACCGTAAGGGTTTGGCTCGGGTTTGAAAGTGTACCATTTATCTCCCGCTTCGTCGGTACGCGAGGATGCGTAGTCCGCAAAAGCTGTTCCGGGGAGTTCCACACAATCACGAGTGTCAGGGGGACCACTACATAATTTGTATGAAGAAGTGATTTTGTTCACTTGGCTTGAAGGCTTAGGAGCTTCGTAAGATTTCATGAGAAACTTGACTTGGTCTTCAAGTTCCATGATCCTACGGTCGGGAGTGCTAGAGTTAATCGAAGGTAAAGATATTGCCTTGACCGTTTTGTTCAAATCACGGGGATCATTCCAACTTTCGTTGTCATAGAGAGCAAGATCTTCTATGAGTTCCCATGATTGTTCCGCACTTAGATCACGTAGCTTACCACCGGCCGATTGGCCAATGGCTCGCTTCGTGGAGAGATCGATATGGTCATAGAAGATTTGGACTTGGAGCCAAAGATCTATGCCATGATGAGGGACTTTTTGGAGTAAGTCCTTGAAACGAGTCCATGCTTCATAAAGAGATTCATTTTGACATTGTTGGAACATCAAGATGTCATTTCTAAGCTTGGTAGTTCTCCCCGGTGGGAAAAATTGAGCAAGGAAACGAGTGGTGAGATCATCCCATGTGGTGATGGATCCCGCGGGTAAACGCTCAAGCCATTGACTAGCTTGATCACGTAGAGAGAATTGGAATAGGCGTAATCGGGTTGTCTCTCTAGTTGCAACATCTAGGTCTATGGAATCTACGATTTTAAGGAAGTCCTTGAGATGTTGATTTGGATCTTCGGAATGAAGTCCATGGAATGCACATCCGCTTTGCACCAACCGGATGGTGTCGGATCGCAAGGGGGTCACATTGGCTCTGGTGAGCTCAATGGTGTTTCGGTAGCCTTGGTGGCTAGGTCAGGAGTACTCTCCTAAGGTTCGGGGCCTAAGAGGTTCTAGTGGTGGGTTTTGTTGTGGTGAGATGACGGGTTCAAAGATGTTCCCATCGTCCATGATGTCGGGTGGTGAAGAGTTACGAACAAAAACACAAAGAAATAAGATAGACTAAAGAAAACCTAGAAATAAAAATAAAATCTTACTAGAAAGGAATCTAGCAAGTAGACCTAATAAAAAGAGATTCTAACCTAGAGAATAACTATTCCCCGGCAGCGGCGCCAAAAACTTGGTGTGCGTAGGGATTGCACCAGGTTTTACCTCTCAAGGGATCTTGAGAAGCTTACAACCCCCACCAGGCAGTGTACCTGATCGATGTAGTATAGTATAATGACAAGTACCGGGGGATTGATCGTTCAGCTAGGAATAGTGTCGCTAGGATTAGAAAACCTAAATACTAGATCTAGAGATGAGGGATGATTCTTTTTTGTATTTTTTTTTATATTTTAGAAAAGCAAATTAAAATCTCGGGTTTGAAGGATTTGGGCGGAATTAGTTGCTAGTCAACTAACCCAATACTAAAGATGCAATCAAAATAAAATACTAAAATGAAAATAAAACTATTTTAAACTAAAGTTGTGAGCAATATGTGGGAGAAATGTGTTTACTTAGATTTCACTACTCCCTAGATATCTTTTACACGTTAATTACTTGTTATAGTTGTGTGGATGACGGATTGTATTCCTTAATACCATTCATGGGGTGGCGTACTTACTTCCCCAATCCTATGAGTGCCTACTTCACTCCTATGTCGAGCCTGCAAGAAACTCCTAACATGGGATTATTAGAATTTACTCATGCATTAAATACAACCAATAAAACCTAGTACACATCGGTTCATGTTTCCTAAGACGTTCAAGCATGTTACACAATGGAGATCTGCCAGTTTTCTTACGCCTAACATTGAAATCATTCATCCAATACAACCATAAACAAGTAATCAACACATAATTAACATCTAGGTTTCATTAGATCTAAGCAAACACAAGATAAATCTAGCCTAGCATGTTGAAATCAAGACAAGCACAAGATATAGACAACCAACACATAGACATATTGATTGAATTAAGAGAATACTTATCTCAATAGCACATGTAAGGTTTCAAGGGTTGAAAACCCTTGAAAAGCTGTAAAATTCGTATAAGGTTCGGCCCTAGGGTTTCTCCACACAAGTGTTTTTTTTTTCTTTTTGAATGAAAATTAGAAAACTATATATAGATTTTAGGAGGTGACGGCGTCAAGAACAAACTTCTGATGCCGTCATCTCGCCGCCAAATAAATCCTCGGACTGCCTAGATCTACATCTGACGCCGTCATGTAGTCCCCTTTTGCAGGCCGTCACCACATTAACTCTTGACGCTCTACTTATGACGCCTTCATGTTTGTACTGGGTCGTCATGGATTTTACTCTTGACGCCGTCAAGATTGCCATCTTGACGCCGTCACACATTGTTCCAAGCATGGAAAATTAAGTCTTTGGCGTTTTCTTCACTTTTATGCTCCAAAAACGTCCGAATTGCTTCCTTTTCCAGATTTCACTCCCAAAGTACCTAAAATCACAAAAGGAACGATTTAGGGTAATATTTGATCAAATAAATTCAATTCCGGGTTTAAATGACCCCCTAAAAGTGGTTCATTTTTCGCCTCATCACATAACATAAACTTATAAACGTCTGGATTAACTTTACAACATCTTTAACAAATCAGTAGCAATAATATAAACATTTATATACCAAAAAGAATAACCTGGTTAGATTCTTAACATGAATTTAAACTGATCACTGACTTAGGGAAAATACCACCAAAATGTAGTGAACTTGTTACCATTTTCAATTCTGTGTAGTGATTTTTTTTTTCTAAAAAAGTAACAAACTTTCCAAATCCGACTATTTTGTGCACTCGTTGGCTGCCCGACTTGCCTGTGCCACATGGTATTTACACATGTATTTTTTTCATTTTTAATAAATTCCACATAGATTTTCCACTTAAACAAAATACCACCAAAATCATTAAACTTGACAAATTTTGTAATTCAGTGTAGTGAATTTCCCCCCCCCCCCCTAATACAAGTAACAAACTTTCAAATAGAACTCTTGTTTCAAATAGAAGTCATTGGTTTATTATGAAGGGCATCCGCCAAACGGGACCAAAACAGATTGGATGAGGCATGAATACGTAGTTGAGGGTTATGTAACAGATTGGATGATGCAAAGGCAATTTGTGGTTGATCAACTGACTCGCCATCATCAAGATGCACATCCTACAAATTTTCTTTGATGAATCAATCTGTCCTACATATTTTTTTTGCTGGGTTCTATCTATCATGGTTGTTCTTAAGAAGCACTTAATCTTTATTGAACATATATAAGAAAACACATATTCAACTTCTGGTAAGAGACATTAATCAAGTTTGATGTTGCATAGCTGTATACAAGAAGAACGAGACCACACACATGTACAGGGAATGCTACAAAGATCCATAGTTAACAAATGCATTAAAGAAAACCAATAATCCCAGTTTCATGAGTTTTTAATAACGCATAGCCAACAAGTGCATTATTAGGATAAAATCTAAACTAATACATAATAACATCATTTGTCAAAAGCTATCTTCTATTCTTTCTTCAGGGCAATGCAAAGGGAATATTGCATTACCATTCTGCCTCACGATAGTACTTGATGATGATGTCGAATTCCCAATATCTTTAAATGGAGATCTCACCAAATTATACCCTTTTCGTCTACCATCACTTGAGATTTTGTAATTGGTAGGCTGGTTTATAACAGATATCACACAAGATTTAGAAACAAGAGTTCTATTTGAAAGTTTGTTACTTGTATTAGAAAGAAAAAAAAACATCACTACACTGAATTACAAAGTTTGTTAAGTTTAATGTATTTTGGTGGTATTTTGTTTCAGTGGAAAATCTAGGTAGAATTTATTAAAAATGAAAAAAATACACGTGTATATACCACGTGGCACGGGCAAGTTGGGTAGCCAACGAGTGCACAAAATAGTCGGATTTAGAAAGTTTGTTACTTTTTTAGAAAAAAAAAAAAGATCACTACATAGAATTGAAAACGGTGACAAGTTCACTACATTTTGGTGGTATTTTCCCACTGATTTATCTTTATCATATAAAGAGTTTTATGTAAAATTAACTTGATATTTACCTTGAATTTGGTGCAAGAAATCAAATCAGTGCTTGATGAATTTATGAATTGAATTAGGATTATGATGAGGTTATATGAGTTTATTTGGTTTTGTTTAATCAGAATTTATAATGGGTTAAATTGAGAGGTGAGAATCTGTTATACGTAACTGAATAAACAGAACGGCTATTAAAAAGGTTGCTTGTTTTGTAAAAAAGAAAAAACAACAAGGATTGATTATTTTATTTTTTGATTATGAAAAGTGCTAAATGTAAACCCTATGAGAACAAGGTATGTTTTATAGCAAAAGCTATTGTCACGTTAACATTTTTACTTATAGCACAAATTGTATAACATAATATAAAAACAGGCGCAATGACAACATGTGATTATATGTACACTGGCCTACAAAATAACAAATACAAACAATACACATATAACATAATAATAGATAGGATGACAATGAGCGAGAAAAAACCAATAACCCGCGGGTACCTGCACTTGAATGGATGGGTAACCTAGTTAAGTTTCACCCGCGAGTGGGTCGTGGGTGAAATTTTGTACCCATCGGTGGGTGACGGGCGGGTGACGGTTAATGTATACCCGTCACGGGTAAACCCATGACACCGGTTTAAAATACCCACATGTGTACTTGTGAAAATACCCTTGGGCGGTGGGGTGTATACGTAAACTCATTTGTGTTAAATTAAAATTTATTGTACTACCTAAATATTAATGGAGAAATGATAGGTATGCCTAAAAACATGCCTAAGGTTATGCCTAAAAGTGTGTTGCAATAGTTTATCAGTTGTAGCAGTCGTACCCACTTCTTTACAAACCAATAAACTCTTGTTACATAGTTTTAGGCTTTTAGCCATATCATTAGGCATGTTTTTAGGCATGCCTATTAATATAATGAGGTTGTTTGTATATATTTAATAACTTTCCAACTCTCTAAAAATAGGATACTTCTAAACCTGCTAAACCAAAAAATAGGCACAAGTTTAATTTCTTTCTACTGTCGTTCGAAACATGAATTTTGTTTAAAACAGTGTAGCACCGAAACAGGGACGATAAAGGGATACGGAGACAATACGGGAACCGGAAACGGCAAAAATCAAAAATTCAAGATACACGAATGGCATAAATACGACAATAAAAAATATATAAAAAATTAAAAATATACTAAAGAAAATCCAAAATAGATATATGTTGATGTAAATTGTAAACTCCAAAAATACTACATCTTCCAAAGGTAATTAATTATCAATAATCAAATCATTTTCAAATTCCGGTTCATCTAGTGAGAGATCGGCAAACTCCAACAACCTTATATCTTCCATTGAATCAAAAGCATCTCCACCCACATCCCACATCTTTACATCATCATTCGGATTCCTTGACAAAAGTCGGAGATTTTTATGGATGTAAACCAAGTCTTGAGCACGGCTTGTAGTCAACTTGTTCCTCCTTAGCGAGTGAATAAATGCATAAGTACTCCAATTACGCTCAGCACAAGAAGACGGACTAGGTTGTCCAAGTAATCTAAAAGCCAAAGTCTGGAGAAAAGGAGTTTGAGCACCAAAGTTAACCCACCAACTCTTGGGTTCCATAGTACCCATCATTGAAATGCTTGTTAAATTAGAAAAAAATCCACTCTTCATTGAAAAATTGCGTACTCATCAAGGACTCTCCTATGCTCATCATCATTAGGAAACAACCTTCGAAAACATTTAGTCCTTTCTTGTGAAATTTCTGCATCCTTATGTGGAGCACTTCTTGTAGAATCCTCGAGTAACCATGCATCACTAAAATATCTAAAACATTTAATAGTCAAAACATAAGTATATAATAGTAATCAAGCATATAGTTTATGGCTCTTATGGATTTTATGGAAGATAGAGAGGATATCGATTCGAACTGCATATTCATGGCGAATCTTCAGGAAGCTAAGTATGACACGGATTCTGACACACTTCCTGTTTATGACACCAATGCACCATCTGAGGTACCAAATTTCAACACATGTCACAATAATGATATATTTGATATGTCTCCTCATGAGGAACAACATTCTGAGAAGCTAGCACCCACTTATGATACATACCTGGACACGCCAAGTAGTAGCAATACTCCTTCAGCAACTCCAGATGTGAATCATAATGGAGGCTTCATTTCACAGCATGCTGAGAATGATGAGGAAACACGTGCTTTGTTTGAATCATTATTGAATAATTGTCGTATTGAAATTGAGAATGTGCAAAAGGTCAATCGCGATGTTAAGGCCGCGAATGTTAAATTGACCGCTGAGCTTGAGAGTTACAAAGAAAACGTTAAAGCTTTTGAATTTCATAACAAAAGATTGTCTGAATTAGAAACTGGTTATCAAAATTCCGTTTCAAGGGAAAAACAATTGCAACTCAAGTTTGATACACTTGATGTTAATTCTTTCAAAAAGATAAAATCTTTAAACGCGGAAATTTCTGATTTACAAAACCAACTTTCTAAACAAAAATCAGCTTATACCAATCTTGAAAAAGAAAGGGACGAGCTGAAAAAGGACTTTGCAAAGAAAGAAGACAAACTTTTGGCAGAAATCGTAGAGTCAGAACACATGATTGCACATTTAGAAGAACTAGTGGTTAAGTCGGGTCAGTCAAGTCAAACAATGAAAATGATTTCAAATCAAACTAATCCGATTTACCATACGAAACATAAAGTGGCTCTTGGTAACAACACCCCTTGTAATCTCAAGAAAGCTCAGCAAGAACAGAATGTTTTGTATAATGGTAATGTGATTTACACCAAACATAATCCTCCCGTCGTTCGGGATTCTGTGCAAACGATAGAACATGTCGAAGAGAGCATAAATAAAATGAAACAAAAGGATTTGAAACCCATTGATTACAAAAAATTGAACAAACTTTCGGGAATTACTTTTGTTCCACAAAAAGAACCATCTGTGTTTTCCATAAAACTACCATTCTCAAAAATGTTTTCTAAAAAAGTAATTGCTTCCAAATCTCTTTTAAAAATAGAACAAATGTCTTTTAACAACACTTTTAATACAAGTGAGGCTAGAGACATTTTGGATGATGTTAAAAAGAGAATTCAAGAACTTCAAAATATTGTTGCTTCTAAAACTACAATCAATATTAACAACTGGCATTCCAGTTTTCATATTGAGCAGAAAAAAGTTTTTGAAAACGAAATTACTATCCCACTGAATAACATCAGTGCGAGGGTAATCCATTTTGAACAAGCTTTCTTAAAAGAAATGGCCGACTTTGTCAAGGACCACAAATCCCTGGTAAACGAAGCTAATGATACTCGTGAAAACATGAAAGTTTTGGAAAACCTAAATGATTCTCTCTTCGAAGCTGTTATGACCACTGATATTATGTCCATCATTTTACAAACATATTCTATTCAAGACGATGAACGACTAAGAGCTGAGACCTCTGCAATTGTTTCAAAATATGAAAATGCTCTTATAAAGCTTGAAAAAGAAAATGTGTCATATTTTAAACAACTTGATCGAAAAAAGGAAGAATGCAAGTATGACAAATTGTCGTATGAGCGTGCCTTAAAGAACATGAAAGAGCAAAATGATCTTTTGAGGGCTCAGCTTGAAAGTCAAAAAGGAAAGGGTGAGGAAACTAAGTTTGCAAAACCATTGACTTCGGAGAAACCAAATGTTTCAATCACGGTTCAAAAACCAAAAAGGTCAATTTCACGGTTTGCTCCAAAAGTCGATGAGAAAAAAAGATTTGACAAAACCTGTCACTCCAACACCCTTGCCCAAGAAAAGTGAAAATGAAAAGATTGTTGATAAAGGAAAAGCGGTTGTCGAAACACCAAAAGTGATAGCACCTGGCCTTTTTAGGATTAGTCCCACTAGTGCGTCTGCCTCAACATCTAAGACAAATGACAAGTGCATAAAAGCTAATTCTAAAGAATTTAGGGATGCTAAAAAGGACAACAATATAAATCCTAATGTGTGTGCCTTACCTTCTACAGGATTAGAAAGCACCTCTAGGAGCAGCAGACTAAAGCCTAGGAGCAATACAAGGAACAATAGAGTCTCGTCTGTTTCTAAGAGTAGTATCAAGAATAAAGCTGAAGAAGTAGAAGAACACCCTAGGAATTTATCGCTTTGTAATAAGAGACATGTTTCATCTGAATGTAATGTCGAAAGTACTGTTTCTATTGCATGTAATGACTCTGTTTGTTTAATATGCAAGAAATGTTTAATTAATGATGTTCACGATGAATGTGTTTCTAAGAATGTGAATGTTACGCCTGAACAGAAGCATTGTAGAATATCAATAATTATAGCATGCATGGTTTTGTGATAGAATTATGGAAGAAGAAGAAGAATAATAGTAGAAGAGATTAGAGAGAGAAAGAGTTGGGTGATTTCTAGAGAGAGAGAGAGTTGAGAAAAAATAGAAAATGTTAGATTGAAAGAAAAGCACCAACCCTCTCCACATGTGGAGAGGGGTATTTATAGTTACCTATAAAATGCCCACACCCGGGCTGTGGATCAGGTATACAGTGGGTAAAGACCCGTCCTTCTTCCACGGTGTTACTTAAACTAATACTAACTAACTAATAAACAAACTACGAGCTATCTTAATGCTATTACAATAATCAGGTGACCGAGACTTTTACAGGAATATTTGTATTCCTAACAATCTCCCCCTAAGCGAGGTCACCTTTGAAATTAAGATCTTTGGTCTTTAAGCATTCTTTAGTCTTTGTAGCTCGTAGGATCTGATTCTTCTCTTTTCAGCACACTTCGTACTTTAAGCAATCGAACTTGTGATTAGAGTTCCTTTGTGATGTGTGATCTTTGAGCTTCTTTGAGATCATCCGCCAAAGTAAATCTCCAAGCTCATCCATAGTAGTATCGCCTTCATGTGATGTAGTGACTAAGGACCATCATGCTCACACCCTTCTGTATCTGGAGACGTTGCATTGGAGTTTGTGGATTAGGAGACCTTTTCATCAGAGTTGCGGAAACATTGTTAGTAGTCTCTCAACATTTGTTGTAGCAAGTCTCTCATCTTCATTGATAGTGTGGAGGATGTGTGAGCATGAGGTATGGATTGACCCGATTCAGCTGGAAACTGGAGCCATCAACGCCATCTTTATATGTGTCCCTGAAATAAAACAGTTAGCAATAAAGATAGAGAACGAATATGGCTTTGTCATTCATTCTGCGAGGACAGACTACCCTCTGGTTTTGTGAAAACCGACCTGTGATCAGGTAGAGTCTCTTTTAAAGAAGACTCTCCTTGACAAGAATTTCCAGCTTGTAGTAATGAATTTTCCAAAGAATCTACTTCGGAATCTTCATACTTAGCATGTTCTCATACCGGAACGTCTCAAAGCAGATAGCACGATAGAGTGAATCGGTGAATAGATATTCACGGATTGATGAGAAATTGATTTATAGAAATCACTCGCGTGTCATATGATAAACATTTTTGAGACACGACGAGAGTTTTATACTTTGAATCACATTTCCATCAAAAATACTTTTGTTCGAAAGATATTACACAATCAATGTGCTCGAAGATAAGTTGGTGAGCACATTGAGCGGTTTTGACAAAAGTATCCGTCAATCCATATCCTGGAACAAGTTTGATTCAAATTTGAATCGCACCATCGTTGCTTTCCAGTTGTCACTTGATCATTGATCCAAGATGGATCTCACATGTCACCGACCAAGAGCTTGAGAGATGTTTGCTCTAGAAGGATTTCCATCTTCATTGTGAATATTTTCATATCACTCGGATGTTCTGGGAATACCACAAGGATAATGCGTAGGACACTAAATATTTTATCTTACTTTCCACATTGTGTGAAACAATAAGCATATTGGAAGTGTGTCCTAACGAGATTTATGGATGATCTCATGGCTCTAGACTCAATAGTGCGTTTTGATCCACTCCTGGAGACTGGGAGGCGTCTCCTGTTTTAGGTATCAACATAGCTCGCAATGAGCGGTCGATACATTGCACAGGGTTCCCCGTGAGATTGAAACAAGCTCTTTTAAGAGAACTTGAGTGGTTGGGAAGTTTGGTGCAGTGCGTCACTGGGTCCATGACGTCTTGTCTTCAATACCGGTGTTACCTTAGTAACCGCCAGTAGATTATGAATTGAACCCGGTTTCTGCCCTAAGGTTGAATATTTGGAGGGCTATTTCTTTTCACCCTTTCTCTTTTCAATTCTTTTTAATTCTTCAACCCCTTCAGTGCTTACCGAGACTTCACCACTAGAACCTTGTTGGGTTTGTTCCAGTCCTAGCTCTATCTCAGTCCGCACTCTTCCCTTTCTCACTTTTCTCCTTTTTTTCAATCATTCCTAAGGACTTCTAATCTATCTATGGATTGTCCCTGGGAAGATCCTTCCGGTTCTGGTGGATCATGGGAACTCATACCTAACCTTAACCAACCTTATAACTCCGTGCATTAAAGTAAATGGTCGGTCTTAGGTATTATTACCACAAACGCCTTTCGCTCCCCCTCAATATGTGCATCGATCTTCGAAAGTGTTTAGCACATATGTGGGAGCCTATTATTGAGTCGAAAAGATCACATTAGATATCAGATTACATATTTAAATCACATTCTCTCCCCCGATCAAAAATTTCAAATCTTTCGAGATTTTTGATCTCAATTGATTTAAATACTTTAGAAAGCATTTTGGGAGAGAAATGCAGTCAATTTTAATATTTTCTGATAAAAAGGAACTTTTTCTTGCTCCCCCTCAAACTATGAGGGAGGTTGTTATGTGTTAGATTTGAAGAGTTATCAAAATATTTGAAGTTTTTTACGAAAACTCTTTGAAAATTTACACATTCTGACACATAACCATCACAAATCTTTTTGTTGCACGGTTTTATGTACGAAGTGTGGGGAGTTTTGATGATACATAAAATTTTGAGAAATCACTCTCCCCCTCAATCAATGACGGATGTTAAAGCATAAATATTTTCATAAACTATTAACGTCATTGATTGAGTGAAAATTTTATAAAACTTTGAGTTCAAATTGATTTTCAATCAAAATCTCATGGTACCACCAAGTTTTGCACAAATACTTCCCGGAAAAAATCATAGAAGGGAAAGTATTTGGCGATAAAAAGAAGACTTCTCTTCTTTATCAAGAAATAATGCACTGAAACGTACATTAGATCGAGGGTGCATGAATATAAAGTAATTCACGCTCGGATGAACGGCACCCTTTGTTAGGAATAACCGTCTTTATGGTGACGTGTTTTCCTTAGTTTTGAAAACCGGGTTGCTATCTGAAGTAATAGCAAACCATAATTTTGAAGTCCGGGTTGCAGCCTGAAATGACTGCAAGCCATAATTTTGAAATCCGAGTTGTAGCCTGAAATGACTACAAGCCATTTAGGCATGTTTTGAAAAACCTTTTGAACTTCTGTTCGAACTTCATTTAAAGACCCGTGTCATTATTGAATGACATTTCTAGGACCGTAAATGTTATCGATGCCAGAAGACATGCCTTAAAGAAAACTATTTTTGGTATTTTCTAATTTTCTGATTTTTATGGGTTTTTGTTGGTTTTATATATGTATATACATTTAGGTATAATATATGTACAAAGGATACTATTAAGTTTAAGAAGATGTTGACATGAATACCGAAATGAGGATTTCATTCGGCTTGTTGTAGAAACGTGTAGTCGACATCTCTTAAACATTCACTACCAAAGCATTCGAGGCACATGAATAATAATCGTCTGAACTTGTGCCTTATCAGTGTGATGCTTTGGTAGCTTCCCCCCAAACCGACAATCATCTTCATGAGACCACTTCCCCCAGACAGTTGAAGTGATGCAAAAAGTCTCATTGAATGAAGCTCGAGAACCCCGAAGAAAACAATAACACCGAAGTAACAAGGTGAACCACGGATCATCTCTGCGGTAATCAATCCCGAAATGTATGATGAGGCCCGATCACATGACCCTGTTGTACGTCCCCGATGTTCACATTCCTATAGTGGTTTTGGAGCAGTTGTCTATTCAGGGGAATTGAGATATCAACATCTTCATTTCATCAAATGCTTTCCAGTTATCTTACACATACCAACTCAATCCATATTGTACGCATGCATCCAACACAAGAAGAAACGATGACACCAAAGTAACAGGTTGAAGCACTAATCATCTCTGCGGATATCACCTCCGGAGTATATGATTAAGCCCGATCATGTGAACTTGTTGCGCGTCCTTGATGTACACAAATCTCTCCCCTGATGGTTGCGATCTCATCGGAATCAGCATAACATTGTGTACATGAAGCATTAACTAGAAGCACTTTACCATAAATCGTATCAACTCATATGAAGATGTCGATAAGCAATATCATCTCACGCTCCAATTGTTCTTCTCATATTTCTTCCCACTGAAAGCTGAAGTAATACATACCACAAGTATCAAGAGACCACTTTCCCCACAGAGTTGGAATGATACACCAAATGCCACGAGTTAAGACACTGATTATCTCTGCGGTTGTGACATATGTCTTCCCGGCATAACTTCAATTAAGACGAAGTATTAAGTTCATCACGTGTACTCATTATGCATTCAGATGCATGTCTCCTTCCCCCTTGCTGGTTTTGATACCTCAGAATCAGCAACACATTTAATGCACACGTACTTGAAATCTTGTGAGAAGAACAACCTTTGGCATAAATGGATCTGGTGAGAATCAACTGCTATAGAAACACTCACTAATTGGGTTATTACTCCCTCCCAATTAGTAAGCCCATAGATTAACTTGCTCCCTCCCAAACTGACGACCCGTTTGATATAACCTTAATTCTTGTTGAAGAAGTATCTCTCAATTCTGCCCAAAATGTCTTCAGTCTCTTAACATGTCATCCACAACGTAAAGTGGATCATAGACCGAAAAACTGTAGCTTCTTCACGGGTTTGTTTGGGGAACATTATTTAGACATTTTCAACTCACATAGAATGCTTCCAGTTCATCATTAAAAACCCCGATGTACACATTCTTCTCCCTCCATGATGATGACGATCACTCGGAATCATCATAACTATGTGTACATAAACATATCAACTGGAAGCAACATATAAATCACTACCCCACGAGTAGATGTCGATAACAATTCTCTGCAGATCAACCCCTAATTAACCTCTTTTCACTTCCACTGGCTAATAGTAAATGACCACGTATGGAGAGAACCCGATATACCACACTTGAAACTGAAGTATAGTTCCCCGCTCTTGTGACTTAAGCTTGCACTAATGTTGGAAGAACGGTGTAGAGAATTTATGCTCCACGCAAATCTCTAAGTACTCACTACCCAACCAAAGCATGAGACATTACCACCTCTTGCGATTATCCACAACGACAACGGCGTGTGACACTGAGTACTACAATGTAACTCCTTAAAGTGATAGTTAACCAGGTCTTCAACCATCCACCTCGACTGCTGGTAACTAGATAAACCAAGCCTTCAACTTAATCTCAAGCACGAGCAAGTTATCGTTGAAAGTCATTCATCCATCCAACCCCGACTTCAAGATAAACTAAGATCACACCATTGTGAGAGTCAACTTCAATCTCAAATCCGTGATACCCAATCAACTCTGTAGTCACTTGTAGTCATCCTTACTTAGTGGAACATTAGGTGTTGGAGGAGAGGAGAGTCATTTCACGCATCAATCAACATGTATTTTATTCACACTTCTCCCTCTCAAATATTGCATATGAGGATGCGATTTTTGATTGAACAAGTGAATAGAAATACATGTAGTTTATTCACACTTCTCCCCCTCAAAAATTGCATATGAGGTTGATCCACTGTTCCCACTTCTCCCCCTCAAAAATTGCATTTGACGATGCCATTTTTGATCGAGTGGATAATAACAAATACAATCCAATGAAGGTAATCCACTTGAAGACTGAACAAGCGTGGAACAAATATGAAGTTTGTTGATGAGAATGGTCTGGAGCAAGAACATATCACAACTTCAGAAGATAAAGCGCACTCAAGCGTACACTTTTCTTTTTTTTTAATGAACGGGGCCTGAAGTGTTATCAGCAGACGCCATAATGATAACATTGAAGACCGAGGCTTGAACTGATTTGTTCAAACGTCATAGTCTTTGAAGAACGAGGCCTGAACTGATGTGAACAGACGTCATATAACATATGCCTCAAAGTTGAGCTTCTTTAACCCCTGATTGATGAGATATCACTCTTTTCGGCAACCAAACTCTGAGTCTTTCCTTAATCGTATTGAGCGATGTACCTGCACTTAAGTAAAGACTACCTGCACTGACATTGGGAGTTTGTTTGCATTTATATGAGTTAGTGATATCAGCATATATACCATTTGGGGTTCTACTGTCAACCTTGGCTTTGCAGTCAATGAACATCTTTCTCATAGGTATCCATCTAAGACCAACAATCTTAAAAATTCTACCCGTCGGTATCCACCTATGGCAAGTTCTGGGAGTGTTTGGTTTCTCATGTAAAGTGGGAGTCTTGTTAAGAGAAAACCTTTGTCCTAAATCAATCTGCCTGCCATGTTTCTGAGTATAACTCTTTGATTCTACGGGCTTGTTGTAGTTTCTAGTCTTAGATGGTAGAATCTTATCACAACTATTCACATCCTTCAGGAATTTTGTAGCACACTTGTCATGATTTTCCTTAACAACACATTTCAGACAAGTTGAACAAACAAGGTTTTTGGATTTCGAACAGGGTCTAGGTTTCTTAGAGTGATTTGCAACAGGAATCGCTTTAATCGATGTGCAACTACTCTTGGACACTAGACAATTCCTAAATGTTTGTTGAGTGGTCACAGATTTTGGTTTGCTACAACTGGTCGAGTTCTGCAATAGGCTAGAAGGGATCCTATGAGGTCGTGAACCTAAGATTCCATCCTTTTGAAGTAGAGCCCCATTCCTAGCTTTTTCAAGATTAAAGTTCTTGTACAATTCATTTATATCATAAGAGATTTGAGTTTTAACGCTCGGTATTGACACTGTTTTCGAACTTAACCCGGAAGAGTCAGGTGTAGGTGTAGCTACTTGTTGACCTTTAACAGACCCAGAGGCATTTTTCTTAGGCAAATTATGTGAAGTGACTGGTTTTGTCAAAACTTGTTTCGGATCAACTTGGGAGGCAAACCGCAATTTTGAAAATTTTGGTCGTTCAGATCTAAACGCAGTCGGTTGCCTAACAACACTTTGTTTCCTAAGAGGTTGTGAAAGTGGTTTTCCCAAGATTGATATTTTTGCAAACTTAGTGTTCACACTGTTTCCTGTTAATTTTCTTAAATCATTTCTTAATGCCACAATTGCAAAACCCTTTTCCTGAAGTTGAGCTTTGAGTTCATCATTTTTAGCAATCAAAGAAGTTGTCTGCTCTACAGTCTTAGTTTTTGTTACTTTGATTGAGTCACATAGGTCTTTACACTGAACTTTCAAAGCCTCATTTTCCTTACGTAATTCAGCCACATAGGTTGACAGTTCCCTAATTCTAGACTTGGTTGCATCAATGTCCTTGTTAGATCCGACTAAACTACATTTCACATTCATAGCAGAGATATGTTTCTTCAAGTTGGTGATTGTCAAGTTTTTGGCTTCTAGCCGAGCTTTTAAATCATTGATCATAAAGAATTCACGGAAATCAGGAAGTTCTAGATTTTTACATGGTTGGTTAGTTTGAAAACTTTCTTTCTGTTGTTGCATTGCGATTTCAAGTGAAATGCAATGTTTTTCAAGTTGTGAGAATCTGTTTGAAAGTTCATTAAAAACTTCTTTATCAACCATGTCATTTGATTTAACCATCTCAGCCGTAAACAAAGAACTTGACACATCAGCATGTTCAGCATACTGATCACTTTCTCCCCCTTTATGATTCATATTTGTTGAATCAAAAATGATATTGCTATAAATCTTTTCCAACAAGTATGTGTCATAAGTGGGTTTAATTTGATCAGTATGATGTCGATCATTGAGAAGCACATTACATTGATTAGTGAGGGGTACCTCAGCACATGATACTTGTTCTTTTACTGATATGAAGTCTGCATCCATGTCATGTGTAACAAGAGTCAATGAACTGCAGGAGGTGTCAAGCGTATCAGTCTCTGATCCTTTGCATATCGTGACACCTGACCCAACATCCGATTCTATACCCGAGTCACCAACATCATCACATGATTGTACCCTACAGGCCTTCACCTTGTCATCATATGCAGGTATATGCTGTGCCTTTTCGGTAATGAATCTTTTCACTTTATCCATAAGCTGGACAAGTGTGTCTCTGAACGTGTCAACCTCAATTCCCGTGTGATCAGCAAAGCACTTTTTCGTCATCTCACTATAATGGTCATACACCACAGTGAATTTCGAATCAAAGAACACTTGGAGTTGTTTGTTGATCACACAAAGGGCAGCCATGGATCCCATTTTGGAAGGTTCTGCTTGGTCAAGTTGTTGTCGTAATTGATCTAAATTAAGAATCATTGTGTCTGTGAAAGTCTGAACATCTTGACCGAAAAGAGTTGTAAATGCACGTTCGAATCCCATTTTGAATCCATTTCCCTCTAAAAGAAACGAGAGGTGTGAATGAAGTTGTCGAAAGCATTCAATGCAACAATCCTTTGCATAATCGAGCAATTTATGTGGCTGAAGAGAGTCTTTTTCATGAGAGTTTGAGCACGATGATTCCATTACAGCGTTATCAGACTCAAACACGTCTACATGTTGTGAAGGGTTGGAAGTCTTATGTTCATCGACCATGTCGTACACTTTGAGTATCTCTAAGATGACAGCATCTGAATTAGTAGACATGATGTAACCGTGCATGGGATTTTACAATTCTATGATTTAAACCGAGAAATAAATTCTTTCGCGGGATTTTACAAAATCAAGAATAAACCGTGAAACACTGAAGAATTAATCTGGTTAGGTTGAAGTGAGTTAGAGTGGTGAAGTGGACAAGACACAGTGAATATCAGACAACGTATGTGTGTCAAAATCTGAAGAAAACTTCGTAGATATATCAAATAAGCCAGACAATATCTCAACCCACAATAATTCACGATCGTAGATTCTTGAAGCTCAATCAAACCGTTGTCCAAGTTGTATTACAAAAATTAATCACCAAGAGTAAAACACAAAAATGATGGTAAACAAAGTATCGTCTCTTGGTACCAACAACACAAAGAAAAGAAAGAAAAAAAAATACGTCCAAGCAAGAATTCGTCACTTGTAGAAATAGCCAGCCCACGAGTCCTAGTGATTAAAAGCAATGTCCAACTGCAGCCCACACAAAATCCAACAACAACAGTCCAACTAAGAAGCTAAGCCCAAGACCAAATCCACGAGTCCAACAACTAACCCTAAGTTTATTCCTTACAAATATATCTTGATTATAAGCAAACAAACCTTAATCACTTTAACACACAAAAAAAAAACGCAGCCACATATATCAATCCCTCTTTATCTCAAACAATAAGCAGCTCACAAATAACTTCTTCAAACACCCAACAAAGTAGATCTGCAATGATAATACGTCCCTTAAATCCGAACCAGATTAAAACAATAATTAACAACGGATCATCCTTTGATTGCTTTGTCACAATCAACGCACGAATCACAAGGAAGACACGTTTTCTACTTCACGAATCGATAGGGTCTCAGGTTGGTCGTTTTTGTTGTAATCTTATAATCCCAACGACTTGAAGAAGAAAAAGAAATGAAGTTAAGACTTCGAAAGGGAACTGTGATGGTTGTAAGTTCTCTTTGTGGTATTGATGTATGAACGAAATATATGATCTAGAACCACGGATCAATGATGAGATTTGTTCCAAAAAAATTATAATCGATTGTGACAATGGAACGAGTCTGAGATCATAAGCTTGCTTTACATTTCCACTTTATTTTGTTGTAAAGATGAAGTGATATGAGGTGATATAGTTGTTTGTGAATCGAAAAGTGAGGATGAGACAGCTTTGTATTAATCTTGCTTTTGATATTCGTATATTAAGAACAACTTGTCTTTTAAACATGTGATTTGTTGTTGGCTGTATAATTAGAGATAAGATAAGATGTTGAATTGTTTTTATACTTTTTGTATGTATAAACCACTAGCAGGAGATAACCGCAAACAATTGCAAAAAGGTAATCGCTAACTCAATTGAACAAAGTATGAGCTAACCGCTACTCTAACCATGAGCTAACCGCAAACCATGAGATAACCGCAATTGTGAGTTAAACGCAAACTGGAAGTTGCTAATCTCTAATGAAAAGGTAGTCGCAAAGATGAAAAAAAAAAACAAACCGCAATTTTAAAGATAATTGCAAATTAGAGGGAATCCAAAAAAAAACTGCTAGGACATAAACGCAATCCACATCAGTACAGAAAATCGTGTATTTGTTTTTGTCTTCTTTCCCAATACTAGTTACCAACCAACGAGCAATCCCAAGACAAGACAACCAGCTACCAACAATGCTAAGTCAGTGAATAAATCGCAACCAAGAAATAATAATATTCAAAGTACACCAATAGGACTTGAAGAATATGCAAACCAACACATATCTAAGCAACTACACCAACTCCGAACCAAGAAATGAAAATGAGCAAGTGTATTATATGTTAAGACTATCCGAACCAAATTAAAAGCCACAAAACCGCACAAAATTCAAGAATTCAAGGCCCTAAGATGAAACCTTGGCTCTTGATACCAATTGTAGAATATCAATAATTATAGCATGCATGGTTTTGTGATAGAATTATGGAAGAAGAAGAAGAAGAATAATAGTAGAAGAGATTAGAGAGAGAAAGAGTTGGGTGATTTCTAGAGAGAGAGAGAGTTGAGAAAAAATAGAAAATGTTAGATTGAAAGAAAAGCACCAACCCTCTCCACATGTGGAGAAGGGTATTTATAGTTACCTACAAAATGCCCACACCCGGGCTGTGGATCAGGTATACAGTGGGTAAAGACCCGTCCTTCTTCCACGGTGTTACTTAAACTAATACTAACTAACTAATAAACAAACTACGAGCTATCTTAATGCTATTACAATAATCAGGTGACCGAGACTTTTACAGGAATATTTGTATTCCTAACAAGCATGTTCCAAAAAGACCTAGTGCTAGATCTAGATCTATAGAACGATTAGTTGCACGATTTAGGACTACCACTATTAGTCGAATGCCTAGGAACTATCTTAAGTTTTGTATGTAGATTCCAACGGGTAGAGAGTTCACTCTTAAGACGGCAAATTAGAAATAACTCAAGATAAACAAGAAGCAACTGTCTATGAGTGTGATTCTGCTCTTACTCCTAACCCCATGGAACCAAATTCAAAATGGTTTCCAAATACAAACTCTTCTGTTCTTGGCAGGTTATCGAAATATGTCTTTGGATCGTCGACTCGGGTTGCTCCAAGCACATGACCGGGAATTTAAAGCTGCTGATCAATTTCGTCTGGAAATTCATGGGAACTGTACGCTTTGGAAATGATCATGTAGCAGCTATTTTGGGTTTTGGAGATCTTCAGTTTGGGAATTTTTTGATCACTCGAGTTTACTACATCGAAGGATTGGGACACAATTTGTTTTCAGTTGAGCAGTTTTGTGATGCTGATTTAGAAGTTGCATTCAGGAGAAACACGGTTTTTATCAGAAATTTGGTTGGTGATGATCTCTTAAATGGTAATCGTGGTACAAACTTGTATGCTATCGACATCAACCAAATGGCTTCTACATCACCAATTTGTCTTATGACAAGGGCAACCGAAACTAAGTCCTGGCTATGGCATAGAAGATTATCCCATCTCAATTTCGACACGATCAACAAGTTAGCCAAAGACAACATCGTCACCGGACTTCCTAAGTTCAAATACACCAAGGAACACCTTTGTCCATCATGCGAACAAGGAAAAAGCAAAAGAGCATCATATAAACCCAAAACCGTACCTAGTTCGGAAGCAAGGTTACATATGTTGCACATGGACTTATGTGGCCCAATGAGAGTTGAAAGCATTAATGGGAAGAAGTATATTCTTGTTATTGTTGATGATTATTCAAGATATACTTGGGTAAAGTTTTTGAGATCAAAAGACGAAGCACCAAGCATCATCATCACCTTTCTGAAGCGTATTCAAGTTCTACTTCAAGCTCCAGTAAGGATTATAAGAACAGATAATGGCACAGAATTCACAAATCAGGAGTTAAGAACTTACCTCGAAGATGTTGGAATTACACATCAAACATCAGTTGTTAGAACTCCACAGCAGAATGGGGTAGTTGAAAGAAGAAACCGAACTCTTGTGGAAGCTGCTCGCACAATGCTGATTTTTTCTAGTGCACCACTATTCTTATGGGCTGATGCTGTAGCCACTGCCTGTTTTACTCAAAACCGATCCCTAGTCCATTCGAGATTCAATAAAACCCCATATGAGCTAGTGAACAACCGTAAACCTGACATCTCTTACCTTCACGTGTTTGGCGCTTTGTGCTATCCGACGAATGACAGAGAAGATCTAGGGAAGTTAAAAGCTAAGGGTGATATTGGTATCTTCATTGGATATTCAGAAAACTCGAGGGCATTTAGGGTGTATAATAGAAGAACAAAAAGGATAATAGAGATGATGAATGTGAAGTTTGACAAGATTTCACAAATGGCTTCTGAGAGATACGCTCTAGAACCCGCGCTTAATCCGATGGCTTCTAATCAAAACAGATTAGGACCCGTACCAAACCAGCAGACTTCTGGACACATCAGTTCAGGACTCGTGCCTCAAGGAGCTCAGTCAAAAAACACGGACAAACCTTCAGAACAAGAACTGGAAAATTTCTTCGAGTTAATGTTTGATGAATATTATGGTGGAACTTCGACAAATGCATCTCAACAACATCCCGCTGCACCCACTCAAAACCATCAACCACCACCACCACAGGATGCATCTACAACAATCTAAGCTGAAGCACCAAATACCTCAACATCATCTACATCTACTCAAGCAACTCCAGTACTTGAAACTGAACTACCAAGAGTTGATGAGCAAAATCAAAACACTAATTTTCAAGAAGAACCAACAAATAATTCAAACGATGTTGCGTTAGAAGAAGAAGAAATATTTGAAAACCCATTTGCAACAGACTCTGTTGAATCTTCTTCAAGGTTACAAGAACCATCTAACACACATTTGTTACACCCAAGGTACCCTTCTACGTTTCAATGGACAAAAGACCATCCAATAGAACATGTTATTGGTGAACCTTCAAAGCCAGTTCAGACAAGGAGACAACTTGCCACTGATCTCGAATTGTGCATTTACGTTTGCTCAATCAGCCTCAAAGAACCAAAGAACATTCGGGAAGCAATGGCAGAAAACCCTTAGATTGAAGCGATGCAGGAGGAATTTCTTCAATACCTATTACATGATAGTTGGGAACTTGTTGAACGACCACTTGATAAACGTGTTCTTGATCTCAAGTGGTTATGGAAGAACAAACTGGATGAGGAAATGACTGTTATTCGCAACAAAGCTCGTCTCGTGGCTAAAGGTTATCCACAAGAAGAAGGGATAGATTTCGAGGAATCATTCGCGCCTGTAGCCAGACTTGAAGCAGTCCGGATTTTCTTAGCCTATGCCGCTCACAAAAACATCACAATCTATCAGATGGATATTAAGAC